>CM055644.1:10757228-10950749 GCA_029378325.1 Elaeagnus macrophylla | reverse complement strand
TTTTTCTTGTATATGTATCATTTCAGGAAATTAATACAGCAAACTGAGGAGTAAATTTTCTTTCGGCGTATCTAGCAATTGGTGTTTAATAGCAGGTGGGTCAAACACTATTAAGGTTCATTTTGGAAATCTAACTATCGATTAATCCTTTAATGTGTAACTTCTATATTTTTATGAAGGTCTCCAACAGTCAACATTGTTGTTTTGCTTTTTTCTACTTGTGTTAAACACATTTGCCAAGGTCTGAACTCTGAAACATTTTGTTTGTTTTTGCTCAAACTTGATTCGGAGACATAAAATCATAGAATTAGCATATTGTGAATTAGTTGATTAATTTTCTTCTAATGTAAGTGGAGTAATAGAGTGCTGCAAATACGAACCCAGACCATTTTCCAGACTCCAAGGACTTTTGGTCCTTCAATGCTTGAGCATAGAAATCTCTACATTTATTCACAATTTCATGGCAACATTCAAATTTCAAAATCTACACATATTCACAGAATTTACAGAAAACCCAGAAGAGAGAATTTGAATGATCTCTATTTTTCTGAAGCAAACTTCTTCACTTCTATCAAAATGGTAGTATTAGACTAGGGCGAGAACTTATACTCATACCCCACTTTTCCATCATTCCCTACTTATATGTACAAATTACACAGCTTTATATGTCCCCTAAAAAGACATCATAAAATTGGAACTAAACAGCTTCAGAAAAATTCAGAATCTAAAACTCTCTCAAAGTAGAACTTCTGGTATCGAAGCAGGGACGTGTTCTTCATGTAAAAACAAAAGAATTCCATTCACAAGCAATTGGTTAAAGAAATCCAAGCGAATTGATTTGAATTTGTACTCCTGATTAAATGAGTAGTGATATTGAAGAATCAAAATACATAATAAATCAATAAAGTGAACGAATGACAAATCAGTCATCAAAGTTAGCTTATGAAGAATACCTTTCCTTTCCAAGAAAAATCATACTGGAAATAAAAGGGTTCTAATATTATTAGTTCATCTCCTGTTTTGATCTGTGAGAAGAAAGTTCGGTCTAATATGAAATTATTGAAATAATAAACATAAATGGTAACTTTGCTTATGAAGGTGTAAAAAATAAAACGAGGTTCATAGAAAATTGGCATTTAAGCTGCCTAGCTCTTACCATATCATATTGTGCCCTTAACACTGATAGAGCAAAGCATTCTTTATCTGAGTCACATATCAAATAGTACCTGATTAAAACAAACAACATAACACAAATAGAAATAAAAAATACTAATATATATACAACGGTACTTAATAGGCAAAGGGAAAAACATAAATAGAAATAATAGATTAGTTTAAAAATAAAGGGTAAGATGCACAAACACCTAAAAAGGAAAACAAAAGTTGGAACGAGAGTTTTAAATTTCATAACTAAGGTAGTTATCTGATTAAGCAGCATGGAAAATACAAAACTAATCCATCACCAATTGAAAAGTGTTAGAAGAGAGTAAGCAACCAATACAAGTGATAATATTGTAGTTGGATACGCTCTGATACCATACTAGAAGAGAGTTAGCGACCAATGAGTGTATTTAAAAGATTAGATAAAATAATAAGACTTTTTGAGAGGAGTTAGCGAAGAGAGACAGAGTCATCTAGTCAATTGAGTAACTGTTCAAAGATCGAAGAAAAAAGAGGGCTAAGTATTGGTAACATTATTAAAAAAAATAAGGCACTATTAAGGAAGTGGCTTTAGAAGTTCCCTTAGATATATAGACTATCTTTGGCATAGGGTAATTAAAACAAGATAAGGGTTCGATGGATGAGAATGGGTGGGTTTGTAGTTCTCAATGAGAACAATGTAGTCCTAGGATGGCAATTGTTAAAGACTCAGATTCTTTCTTTTCTAACTTGAGATATAAGGTAGAAGATGGAAGTAAAATCCATTTTAGAGGATCTTTGGATAGACAGTGATTCTTTTCAATAAGATAAGATTATACAGTTTATGTTTAGAGCAAAATATTCCTATCAGCACGATGCATTTACCTAAAGGTTGGAATTTCAAGTTTAGAAGAAAATTGAATGATTGGGAAGTTTAAGTGATATTAGAGTTGGAAGGAGTTGCGATAAGAGCTTATAGTAGTGATTGAAAGATATGGACCAACGATTATTCTAAATGTTTCTCATGTAAATCTTATTTTAAGATTCTTATGGATAACCATAATGAACAAGTTTTCGATCAATTTACATTAGTGTGTACAGGCTCAATTCTAATTAAAGTTTAGTTTTTGAGGTGGTTGATTACACTTGTAAAGGTGAACACAAATAATCAGTTTCACTTAGATTTTTTTAGGCCTTTCCTTTATCTTAATTGGTTTGTGCTTTGCAAGAATAACTCTGTATATATTGATCATTTATTCTTACATTGTCTAATTGTATATTTTCTTTGGTCCAAGTTACAAAGAAATATGGAAATACATTGGGCTTATCAAGGTCCATGTCGGTTTTTATTTTGGAAACATTCTACATGTATGGAAAGAGTAATAAGACTTTGAAGGCTATGTTGTGAAAATGTAGGTAGGAGCAATTTTTTGAGTCTTATAGATAGAGAGAAATAGAATAAGTTTTTATGATAGTGAAAATTATCACAATTTATTATGGGAGAGGGTGTTGTTTTTGGCATCTTCATGGGCTTCAATTTCTAAAGAATTAAAGAATTATTCACAATTCCTCATCAGTTTTAGTTGGAAAGCTTGTAAAAGTAAGGAGCTTCACTTTGTAAAAGTTATAGCTTTTAACTAGATTTCAGTAAAGCTTGGTGATATCTTTTGTAAGTAGATTACTGATCTACTTTGTATTTTTTATTTATTACTTACATTAATACAATATATAACATTCATTGTAAAAAAGAGTTATCAACTAAATATCCTAAAAGTTCAAGCTCTTAAAAGTGAACTAACTCTTTTCTTATATGTTATATTTGGGTCTTCACAAAAAAAAAAGGTTAGAAAGTGGAAGAGCAAGTGCTGTGAAACAGAAAACATACATGGGAGGAGCACTGTCATGCTTGATTAAGGATAGGACCTTTGTCATGACTGCTACTCTTTTGTTCAGACCCTCTGATAGTTCATCGATAGTAACAATTCTGTATGAGACTTTTACTAACCACGTCAAACAAAGGTTAGTGTATTCCAAGAAGAGAAAAACAAGGCATGTGAAATGATAGGTTAAGAGAGAACAAAACAAAATATAAGGAAGAGTCAGGTAGCTTACAATTTATATAAGCTTGGTCTGATGCTACAGATGACAGTTTCGTAACCCTAACATGTTTCTGTAAATGAAATGTAACACAACTCTGAGAACTGATAAGTATTATGAGATTTTTTTTGTAGTAACAAGTTGAAATAAATTAATACTATGCAGCATTCACTATAGGGCGTCCTTAAAATAGATTACCTTCAAGACACTAACCAAAGTGTCAAGAAGATTAATGATATCTTGAATATTTTTTGAAACATTATGCCTAGGCATTAAAGCAAAAGCAGCTTCGAATCCGAGGAGAGCCTTCTCAAAATCCTCCAGGTATTTGTGTGCCTGACAAAACAATAAGACAAACATTACATTATTCTAAGAAAGAAGAATCATGACTTGAGCCCACAATGGACTTTTACCAAAAAGTCAATATAAGACATGACAATTTTGAAGTTACTCAGCTCAGTTTACACCAATCAACATTATTATTCACTTTTTAAGATGGAAACTATCAGTTGTGGTAATGACTTCTATGCTTTTTTTTCTCCATCAGCATAACCATGTACTATAACTAAACTAGTTCCAAAATTATGCAAATAAAAGAACTTTTTAAATTCCATGCAAATAGGAAAACTATTACACAATCATCTACTTGAAGGACAATTTAAAAGAGCTCTCCATGGTTTAATAAATCGTACAGAAGAAAGGTGACAAAAAAATTAAACTTACTGTGGAAGTGAAACAATATATCTCAGGATGGGACTTGAATAGTTCATCTTTCTCCTGATGAATATCATCAACCATTCAAAATCTTCATTATAAAGGACAGGTCCCATTTAGAATCAACGAAAAATGAACACTTAGTTGGCAAGCCACAATCACAATAAAAGAATTATCGACAAGTAAAAGATTCCTAACATATGTTCTTGAACTTCAAACTTACAGCATTTTTCAACGCCTTTAAGGATTGCGTAAGTTTGCTGCGGTGCACAGATCCAGTGGCAAAGAAACTAAAGAGATATGCAATTCCAAGATTATCTATCAACAGGAGATAAAATAAATTGAGTACAGGATAGAGTATACAACACTTTAGGCACATCAAAAGTATTAAAAGGTATCATTGTTCAGCATTTACAGAAACTGACAGATACTCAACTAATATTCTAAAGAAGCCATAGAAAGAAAACTAACAAATATGAAAAGCAAGAAATGTTGCAAGGAACAGAAGTTACATGGGCCATAGAATATCAGAAAGGTAAGTTTGATTGAAAACCACAAAGATTGGACTTTTTTAGTGTCAAATTGTCTTACACCAAGACTTTCCATACTGAACATCCAAAGTTATTGCTTCCCTGGCATATTGAATGCTCTCTTCGGCATGTAGTGCTTTATTCTCTAAATCTAGAGAAGACAAAAATTTAATAGGCATAAGGATTCCTGCAGTTTGAAGTCAAAGAAAAGTTCTAAAGCAACATGAAGACATGGCATGATCCTTTCAATAATTCTTACATTCTTTTTACATTTGGGGTAATCGGAAATGGAGGGAGTTTCTATCTTTGTTCTAAACAATCTAAACTAACCCATTTTCATAATTTAGTCCAATTGATTATTAAATAAAAACAAAGAAAGAGAACAAAATGGGATCATAAATAAAATAAAAATGAAGAATACATCCTGTAAAGTCTAGTTCTTGATAGGTTTACTTCCTTGGATCCAGCTATATACCCTCAGAAAATCTGTTTCTATCAAAAGCTTAAGCCATCCCCTTTCCACAATAACCTCTAGCCTCCTTGAAACAACAAACATCTCCAAATGGTCAACAGATTGACCCCTCTTCTCCTTCCCCAAAATCTCCATTTCTATCCCTCACACTTGCTATATAGGGAAAAGTTGTTCCATATATTGCAAATTAAATTCTCAAATAGATCTTTATGTAAAAAAAACCAATGAGAAAATATCTTTATTTTACTTGCAAATGTACAACACTACAAGAAATTCTTGTTAAAAGATTGTGCAGCTTCTAGAATTCTAGCCCAAGAAGTCCCAATCGTCATGTTAAACTTATATCTCTTCCTCAAATCAACTAAACAGGAAAATTAAAGTATCATTAAACAAAATAAAAAGACCTCGAGCCATATTTCTTGAAAGAGTTGATAGCTGGCAAAGTATTTTTTTGTCTCGGCCCTACAAATAAAATTAAAAACTAATTGTCATATACAGATATAACTCATGCCAACATAAGCCTATTGGTCTAGTGGTAATAACAATGGAAATAAGACTAAGGATGACCTTGTTCAGAGCCAAAGTGAAGCAAAACTTTGCCATATGTAGATCTCCCTTTCTCCAGGTGCAGTTACCCAAACAGAACCAAGCATCAACAAGAGAAGGGTTCAGCTTAACCTGCAAGAAAAGATTATATATAGGCAGAAAACAAACTTCACCATGAGCATCACAAAAAGATTAAACCACTAAACCTAAAAATTTATTCTTACAGCTTTAAAGAGATGATCTGCAGCTTCTTTACGATAGTTAGGAACTATATCCAGTATCTTTCCTCTCAAATACTCATACAGTGCTTCTTGATCAGGATCTTTTCTTCGTTCTGCAAAGCAATGTCCATAAAAAACAAAGGATAGAAGTAACTAGTACTTAGGAATCCCTAGAAGAAAGACTATCAATATATGTTTTAACATAAACTAGATCTAAGATTACAAAGAACAAAAAACGAGAAAGTTTTCTGTTTAATTCACATTTAATACCATAAGTGCAACCACTGTATGATTCCATCTTATCCACCAAATTCTTTATCGAGAAGAAAACTAAGTACGAATCCATTCAAACGTTATAATCACTCATACTTTACAAAAAATAAAGCTCATGCATATCTTAACAAATTTTACAATTTTACAAAACTTGGGTCACTCATTCGATAATTATTTAAAAGAAATTAAGATTGCCTTTGCATCATTGGTAATGGTAAAAGCAAAATCCTGAATAAGCAATATAATTTTTTCTAGGTAAAAGCAATCAATAGAACAAAAACTTAACAAAAAACACAATCCAAAATCTTCAAACCGTGAACTTTAATCTCATGTATTAGGTATTAACAATGATGAAATTATGTGGCAGCATCGTGAGAAGGCATGACAGCCTTCAACATATCACGATGTGAAAAATCACTACATCAACAAATCAAAATGGGCCAACAAATCACTACGTTGCATGACAATTTAGACCAATTTTTTTAGATGTTTAAATAATGATAATCATGTGTGAACAGTGGCTAAATACTAAGTTATAAATAAAAGATATTGCGAACTATGGGTAGTCAGTAGTCTCAATATGGTACATTTTCAATTTCTGGACAGACAACGAATGATAAAGAGACCACAACAAAAGTACAAGAAATGTTAAAAAGGTTCTTGATACAAACGACAGTAACACTCATGAATATCATAGTAACTAAACATGGATTGCAATGGGTATTCAGGAAAATTTGAAAGAAATGATATTATGGTTCTTGATACAAGCAACAACAGTTACTTCATAAAAGCAAGAAACACCAAGAAACAAGTGACACAGAGAACGATTAACCGAAAAATGAGGAGAAAATTTGATTAACTAAACAATGATTGAAATGGGTTTAGTGGGATTGAAGGGGGTGAAAAAAAAACTTACCAAGAGAAATGGAATCGAGAAGCTTGAGAGCAAAATCGAACTGAGAGAGTAGTTTGGCGTTTCTTTCATTTGGGTCCGTCGGAAAATAAGTATCTCGTAGTTCGTAAAGTTCTTCGGCTGCTTTTGTGGCTTTGACCAGTTGATCTTCTTCTTCTACTTCAGATGTCATTCTTCAGTTCTTCAGGGTAAGGCAAAAGACCAACTAAAAACTCCAAACGCAAAGAACGCAGCAAATGCGTAATCCGGTTATACAAAACAGGCAATGCAAATATTTGTAAGCTCCAATCTTTATATTTTACTAGGTACACGTGCAATTATTAATTTTATTTAATTTAAATTAAAAATTAATATTTATTTATCTCTTAATTATTAAAATTATCTTTAAAAATATTTTAATTTTTAATATATTGGAAAAAAAAATTTAATTGGCTGAAATTTCATAATATAATTTATTTTACCCAAAGAAATTAAAATATAAGAAAATTAGGGATTTAGCTTTTAGAAAATAATTTTTTTAGGATATAATTATTTCTTAAATATATGAGCTACAAATCAATAACACTATATTGATGTTAATATATTTCTTAAATGCATTGATATTTTATAATATTGCCATTTTCTTTATATCCTTTAAAAAATGTTCTCATAGAAAAAATATTTTTATTATTTATTAAATGTGCAAATTTCATTTTTTCTATTTTAAATACAAAAATATTATTAAGAATGATAATTTCAACTAAATTAGAAAGAAAAAAAAACTATTATATTTATCAAATTTGAAAAATAAAATGCTTTTTTAAAACATGCTAAAATTAATTACAAATAATAATAATAATAATAATAATAATAATAATAATAATAATAATAAAATTTGTATATGTTTCCAAAGCTAATACATACTAATGTAGTTATAAATTGCAAAATTAACATTATTTTTAATTTAAATGTATTTAAAAGATATTATTTTTAATCCAAAAATAAAAAGACAGAATAATCAAAGAAATGTAGAAATTTTGTATCTCCTTTATTTAGAGAAATCAAATTTTCTTAATTAGAGAAGTTTATAAGAGCGTATTTAGTTACAAAGCTAATACATATTAAATTAAACTTTGAATGCGATATGTAGTTGTTTTAAAAAAAACAATACTAATTAAAAAAATTGAGAGATTTACATACATCATTTTAATGTTTTTATTTAGACTTCTTTTGCACATCATTTTAGCTCTATTGGCTTTCCCTGAAATCAACTCAAAAATAATGACAATCACTTATATTATTGTTCTTAAATATTAATTTGATAAAAAAAAAAAAAAAACTCATTTTGCTTTTTTTTTTAAAATGACTCTAAAATTCCCATCTTTTTATTAATAAAAAGAAAACACACTCACACATTCGGGTGAGATTCGAACTTTTATTCCTTGTGGGAGATTGAAAGTCTTACCACCTAAACCACAAGAGATTTATATGAAAAAAAAAAAAAAAAATTATTTTGCTTGAAAACAAACAATTTTGATAAATTTTAGAAGATTTATTTAAAAAAAAAAGAATATAATTTTCAAAAATATTTGAATTGAAACCTTAAAAACATCATTTTGCCAGAATTTTTTTTTTTTTTTTTACATTCCTCTTACAAATTCTATAGCTAATTATTTATTGTAACTGACTTTACAAGTCTTAAATAATATTATATTGGCTCTAATTTTTTTTTAAAATAAAGTTATAATTAAGAATTTAATTAAATTAAGAAAATGCTAAATTGGGAAATTACCAAAAATAGCACCCCCTAAAAATTATAATAACAAAACTAGCACCCCTGTGTTCAATTAAAATTGAACGTTTAATATTGAACGTTCAATATTCAATTTGAACGTAAAATATTGAACGTTCAATATTAAATAGGTCTAATTATCGTCATTCAATTCTAATTGAACGGATAATATTGAACGTTCAATATTGAACGAGTCTAAATTATCGTCGTTCAATTTTAATTGAACACAAGGGTGCTAGTTTTGTTATTATAATTTTTAGGGGGTGTTAATTTTCTTATTTTCCCTATAAATTATAAATACGATTATATAAATATGAGAACATATTAAGGTCTCAATATTGGTGATAAAACACGGGACAACTAATATACAAAGTAGAATGTGATGGTAGCTCAAAAGTATTAAAAGAATCAAATTCTCTTATTGGATAAGGATTTTTTCTAATCAAAGATAAATATAGAATGCAAAATACAATAAAAATTAATAAAACCAATCATATAGATAATTGTACAAATTTGACTCTAAAAACGAAACGCATGCATAAAAATTAAGAATATTTTTATAACATCATTGACCAAGTTTTTATTTTATGAAAGACATAAAATTTAAGCTTTAATAATATGCTTATAGTAATTAAAGCAACTTGATAAATAATTTTATTTTAATTTTTATATTATATTTAATTATCTTTAAATAAGATAACTGTGCTAGAAGATAAATTTAACATTAATATTTATCTCTTTTTATAAAATAACTTAAATCTCTTTTTATAATATCTATTAAATGCAATAAAAATAGAGAATTAAATTGCGCTTAATTATATAATTATTAAGTTTTTTTTTTAATGAATATACTTTTTTTTTTTTTTATAAAAAATATATGTACACCCACATGCAAAAACAAAAGTGCACCTTATGTAAAAATATATATATACATTGCATATAAAGTTAAAAAAAAAAAAAAAACTACATACATATAAAAAGTTATTTATTGTAACTAAATCATACTTATAATATTAGAATCCTTTACATTAACTAAATTACAAACCCCAAACTCAAAATAAGATATTAAAAGTTAACCCTTCTTTATTAAAAATATGTCGGTAAAAGTACAGATGAGATCGAACACGAAAAAGATCCGAAATAATTAAAATATTAATTATCATTCATCTAACTTAAATATTTTAATATTAGTTAAAATAAAAATAAGATTTGATTTTTTTTTTAATCTCTTGTGAATCAAGTAGTCTTAATCTCTCACCAAAAATTTAAATTTAAATCTTACTTAATTGTGTAAATATATATATATATTTTTATTAGTAAAAAAAATAAAATTTTAAAACTTTTTTTATTAAAAAAAATAAGATTCTTGAATATTTTTGTTGGAAATAAAATAACATAGAGAAACAAAAAAAAAAAAAAAAAAAATAGCAACAACATACGATTTTTGAAATTAAAAGGAGATATATTCTATGTAGCAAAAAAAAAAAAAAAAAAAAAAAGGAGATATATTCTTTTTAATTTTATTTTGATGACTTTAAATTTAGAAATCTGATTAAAATTCTCTACCTTTTCTTATTTTTTAATTAACCACGACATAGTCATTTGTTAACCTTAATTAGGCAATTGAGTTTGTTATCAATTTTTAACCTAAACTATGATTATTGTTCTAGTTAAAGTTTAAAATGTAGGTTCGATTTCAAGAGTAGTGTATTCCAACCCGATACCAAAATTTATATTTTATTGAATAATATATTTTGCATATACGTAGATATAAATATACATATAGTTAAATATTTATGAAGAAAAATAATATATATATATATATATATTGAGTATGCAAAATATATTATTATATTTAATTTATAAAAATTAGTTTTGTTAAATTTAATGGATTTTGAAACATTTAAATTAAAAAATATTAAAACTTTTAGGTTTTGGAGCTTCCAACAAGTAACCATTGCCTGATGAAATTTTTTCGAATTTATACCCTTTAGTTTTGATGTCAATTTTGGATAAAACACCTGCCCCGTTTCACTCGTTGGCATTCTTAAACTAAGTAATTAATCCAAATTGTAATTAAATATTATAACTGACAATATAATTATAAAATTAAATATTATGCATTAACTTCATAATTTAGCATTAAATACATCTATGTAATAATCTAGTTGTAGACTATAATTCATAAAATGCAAGACATTTACACCTAATTAAAAACATCATTAAATTAAAAATTGAATATTTAATTAAATTATAATTTTTTTTTTAAAATTACCAAAAATAATATCTCTAAAAGTTATAATAATAAAACTAGCATCCCAATAACATTGAACATTTTATGTTGATCGTATAACATTGAATGTTCAATATTAAACGAATCTAAATTACTACAATTTAATTTAAATGACATTCAATTGGACGAATATTTAAAAAAAAATTAAAAATATGTTTTTTAATTATGAAAATATATTATTTAAACATAAAAGTGCTATTGTTTTTCCAAAATTTTTAAATCAAATCATAACTTAGAGCTCTCAAAATTGTTCTTAATTGTTTAGCTAGTTATTGAATTAAGCAAATTCATAAAAAATGACATTAAATATTTCATAATAAATAAGAGGGAGAACATACAAGAGTATGATTTTGTTGGAGACCAAAAATATCAATTTTCAGCCTTGTTCTTGAATTTTCTCTCAGATTTTTCACAATTTTTGTAAGTTTCTGCTGCTGAAAGACATGGGAATGGTTATTGTGTGTATTTAACTTGTTAATTGATGTCACAAAATAACATCATTTAAATTTAAGGTAAATAGCTTTGAATAATATATATTTTAGTCTTAACTTTTGTTTGAAGAATAAAAAGTATAGTCGAATATTTTATTTGCTCTACTTGGAGGATAAGTTTGCTCCATTCTTGAGAGTTAAGAATACATAAGAATTAAGTATATTTGTGGCTAAGTTTTAAGCTACTTTCTTACCGAGCCAACTTGCTTATATATATTATTACTCACAATAACATTCATTTAGCAAGAGAAGTTATTATCTTTGTGTGAGATGAAGACAAAAAGATTTAATTTGGATTCTTTGAAGCAAACAATTTCTTGATTAAAGAACCATCACAGTATATCACTTGTATTTTGTCATCGTACATGATTAGAGATACTGTGTAATTTAGATTTCATTTGTAATTAGTTATTTATTTAGATATTAGTATTTGTACTCTCAATTTAAATTTTGATAGTAAATTTTCCTCAATGTACCATCATCAAGTAGAATAGACTTTTCACATTAAAATGTTAAACCACTTTAATCATTATGTCATCTATTTTTCTTATTGCTTATTATTTTACTGTTATCTAAAATTAAATTATTTGTACAACTAAATTAAATTCAAAATTTCGCTTTGCTAGCGCTAATTTATAATAAATTTAACTAACATAATTTAGAGTTTGATCATCAAATAAAATCATGTGATTTTTTTTTGGTACAAATGTTTACTATTAATTGGTGGCACACGAAAATAGTATAGATGATCTACATCATATAGAAAGCAATGGTAATATCTTAATCCAAACAATTGAGGTTATATGTACGTGTAGGAGTAGTAGAGTCCTGCAAATACGAACCCAGACTCAAAGGACTTTTGATCCTTCAATGCTTGAGCATAGAAATCTTTACGTTTATTCACAATTTCATGACAACATTCAAATTTCAAAATCTATACATTCACAAAATTTACAGAAAACCCAAAAGAGAGAATTTGAATGAAAATCTATACATTCAAATTTCTGAAGCAAACTTCTTCACTTCTATCAAAACGGTGGTATTAGACTAGGGCGAGAACTCATACTCATACCCCACTTTTCCATCATCCCCTACTTATACGTACAAATTATACACCTTCATTTGTCCCCTAAAAAGACGTCATAAAATTGGAACTATACAGCTTCAGAAAAATTCGGAGTCTAAAACCCTCTCAAAGTAGAACTTATGGTTGATACTATGTATGTATCGAAGCAGGGACGTGTTCTTCATGTAAAAACAAGAGAATTCCATTCACAAGCAATTGGTTAAAGAAATCCAAGCGAATTGATTTGAATTTGTACTCCTGATTAAATGAGTAGTGATATTGAAGAATCAATATACATAATAAATCAATAAAGTGAACCAATGACGAATCAGTCATCAAAGTTTGATTATGAAGAATACCTTTCCTTTCCAAGAAAAATCATACTGGTAATAAAAGGGTTCTAATATTATTAGTTCATCTCCTGTTTTGATCTGTGAGAAGAAAGTTCGGTCTAATATGAAATTATTGAAATAATGAACATAAATGGTAACTTTGCTTATGAAGGTGTAAAATAAAACTAGGTTCATAGAAAATTGACATTTAAGCTGCCACCTCTTACCATATCATATTGTGTCCTTAACACTGATAGAGTAAAGCATTTTTTATCTGAGTAACATATCAAATAGTACCTGATTAAAACAAACAACATAACATAAATAGAAATAAAAAACACTAATATATATACAACAGTACTTGAATAGGCAAAGGGAAAAACATAAATAGAAATAATAGATCAGTTTAAAAATAAAGGGTAACATGCACAAACACCTAAAAAAATGGAAAACAAAAGTTGAAACGAGCATTTTAAATTTCATTACTAAGGTAGTTATCTGATTAAGCAACATAGAAAATACAAAACCAATCCATCACCAATTGAAAAGTGTTGGATGAGTGAACAACCAACACAAGTGAGAATATTGTAATTGGATATGCTCTGATATCATACTAGATAAGAGAGTTAACAGCCAATAGGTGTACCTAAAAGATTAGAGACATTTTGATGGAAGGAGTTAACGAAGGGAGACAGAGTCATCTAGTCAATTGGATAACTGTTCAAATATTGAAGAAAAAAGAGGGCTAAGTATTGGTAACATTATTAAAAAAATAAGGCATTATTAGGAAAGGGGCTTTAGAGGTTCTCTTAGAAGAAGACTCTATTTGGCATAGGATAATTAAAAATAGACATGAGTTGCATGGATGAGAATGGGTGGGATGCAATTTGTAGTTCTCACCGAGAACGATGTAGTCCTCGGATGACAATTGTTAAAGACTTGGATTCTTTCTTTTCTAACTTTAGGTATAAGGTAGGAGATGGAATTAAAATCTGTTTTTGGAGGATCTTTGGATAGATGGTGATTCTTTTTCAACAAGATTTTCAATGTTATATAACTTATGTTTAGAGCAAAATATTCCTATAAGCCTGATGCATTCACCTGAAGGTCGGAATTTCAAGCTTAGAAGAAAATTTAATGATTGGAAAGTTGAAGTGATATTAGAGTTGGAAGGAATTGCATAAGAGCTGAGAGCATTGATTGGATATGAACTGTTTCTCATGTAAATCTTATTTTAATGTTCTTATGGATAATCATAATGAACAAGTTTTCGATCAATTTGCCTTAGTGTGGACAAGCTCAATTCTAATTAAAGTTAAATTTTTGAGGTGATTGATGAAACTTGAAAAGGTGAACATAAATGTTTAGTTTCAATTAATTTTTTTAAGTCTTGTCTTTCTCTTAATTAGTTTGTGCTTTGCAAGAATAACTCTAAAGATATAGATCATTTATTCTTACATTGTTTAGTTGTGTATTTTCTTTGGTCTAATTTACAAAGAAATATGAGAATACATTAAGTTCTTCCAGATTCATGTCAGTTTTTATTTTTGAAAACATTCTACATGTATGGAAAGAGTAATAGGGCTTTGAAGGCAATAATGTCATGGAACTGTGAGGTAGGAGTACTTCTTTGGGTTTTATAGATAAAGAGAAATATAATAATTTTTTATGAAAGTGAAAGTGATCACAATTTATTATAGGCAAGGGTTTTGTTTTAGGCATCTTGTTTTGGGCATCTTCTTGGGGTTCAATTTCTAATGAATTAAAGAATTATTCACAATTCATTGTCAGTTTTAATTTAGAAGCTTGTATATCTTAATAAGAAGGTTCACTTTGTAAAAGTTACGTCTTTTAGCTAGATTTCAGTATAGTATGGTGATATCTTTTGTAAGTAGATAATTGATTCATTTTGTATTTTTTATTTCTTATTAATATCATATATAATGTTTCTTATAAAAAAAAAAAAAGAGTTATTAGCTAAATATCCTAAAAGCTCAAGTTGTTAGGGGGCGAACTATTTTCTTTCATGTTTTATTTGGGTCTTCACAAGAAGAAAAGGTAAGGAAGTGGAAGAGCAAGTGTTGTGAAACAGAGGACATACATGGGAGGAGCACTGTCATGTTTGATTAAGGATAGGACCTTTGTCATGACTGCTACTCCTTTGTTCAGACCCTCCGATAGTGTATCGATAGTAACCATTCTGTATGAGACTTTTACTAACCACATCAAACAAAGGTCAGTGTATTCCATGAAGAGAAAAACAAGGCATGCTAAATGAAAGGTTCGGAGAGAACAAAACAAAATACAAGCAAGAGTCATAGCTTACAATTTATATAAGCTTGATCTGAAGCTACAGATGACGGTTTCGTTCTAGCATGTTTCTGTAAATGAAATGTAACACAACTCTGAGAACTGATAAGAATTATGAGATTTTTTTGGAAAAGCATGGTAGAATAAATTCATACTATGCAGCATTCAATATAGGGTGTCCTTAAAATAGATTACCTTCAAGAAACTAACCAAAGTGTCAAGAAGATTAATGATATCTTGAATACTTTTTGAAACATTATGACTAGGCCTTAAAGCAAAAGCAGCTTCGAATCCGATGAGAGCCTTCTCAAAATCCTCCAGGTATTTGTGTGCCTGACACGACAATAAGACAAACATTACATTATTCTAAGAAAGAAGAATCATGACTTTAGCAAAAATTCAATGTAAGACATGACAATTTTGAAGTTACTCAGCTCAGCTTACACCAATCAACATTATTATTCACTTTTTAAGATGGAAACTATCAGTTGTGGTAAAGACTTGTCTGCTTTTGTTTCTCCATCAGTATAACCATATACTATAACTAAACTAGTTCCAAAATTACGTAAATAAAAGAACCTTTTAAATTCCATTCAAATATGAAAATTATTACAAAATCATCTACTTGAAGGACAATTTAAAAGCGCTCTTCATGACTTAATAAATCATACAGAAGAAGAGTGACGAAAGAATTAAACTTACTGTGGAAGTGAGACAATATATCACAGGATAGGACTTGAATAAATCATCTTTCTCCTGATACATATCATCAACCATACAAAATCTTCATTATATTGAACAAGCCCCATTTGGAATCAACGAAAAATGAACACTTGGTTGGAAAGCCAAAATCACAATAAAAGAATTATTGACAAGTTAAAGATTCCTAGCATATGTTCTTGATCTTCAAACTTACAGCATTTTTCAATGCCTTTAAGGATTGCGTAAGTTTGTTGCGGTGCACAGATCCAGTGACAAAGAAACTAGAGAGATATGCAGTTCCAAGATTATCTGCCAACAGGAGATAAAATAGATTGTGTACATGATAGAGTATACAACACTTTAGGCACATCCCAAGTATTAAAAGGCATCATTGTTGACAGATACTCATCTAATATTCTAAAGAAGTCATAGAAAGAAAACTAACAAGTATGAAAAGCAAGAAATGTTGCAAGGAACAGAAGTGACATGGGCCACAGAATATCACAAAGATTGGACTTTTTTAGTGTCAAATTGTCTTACACCAAGACCTTCCATACTGAACATCCAAAGATATTGCTTCCCTGACATATTGAATGCTCTCTTCGGCATGTAGTACTTTATCCTCGAAATCTAGAGAAGACAGAAATTTAATGGGCATAAAGATTCCTACCGTTTGAATTCAAAGAAAAGTTCTGAAGGGACATGAAGACATGGCATGATACTTTCAATAGTTCTTACATCTTTTTTACATTAGGGGAAATCGGAGGGAGTTTCTATATTTTCTCTGAACAATCTAAACTAATCCATTTTCATAATTTAGTCCAACTGATTATTAAATAAAAGGAAAGAGAACAAAATGGGATCATAAATAAAATAAAAATGAAGATTATATCCAGCAAAGCAGGTTTCAAAGTCTAGTTCTTGATAGGTTTACTTCCTTGGATCCAGTTATATACCCTCAGGAAATCGGTTTCTATCAAAAGCTTAAGCCATCCCCTTTCCACAGGAACCTCTAGGCTCCTTGAAACAACAAACATCTCCAAATGGTCAACAGATTGACCCCTCTCCTCCTTCCCCAAAATCTCGACTAACTTTCCTTTACTATCCGTCACACTTGCTATATGGGGAAAAGTTGTTTCATATATTACAAATTAAATTCTCAAACAGATCTTTATCTAAACAAAGACCAATGAGAAAATATCCTTATTTTACTTGTAAATGTACGACACTGCAAGAAATTCCTGTTAAAAGATTGTGCAGCGTCTGGGATTCTAGCCCAAGAAGTCCCAATGGTCATGTTAAAACATATATCTCTTCCTCAAATCAACTAAACAGGAAAATTAAAGTATCATTAAACAAAATAAGAAGAACACCTCGAGCCATATTTCTTGAAAGCTTTGATAGTTGGCAAAGTATTTTTTTGTTTCGGCCCTACAAATAAAATAAAAAACATTGTCATATACAGATATAACTCATGCCAACATAAGCCTATTGGTCAGTGGTAATAACAATGGAAATAGGACTAAGGATGACCTTGTTCAGGGCAAAAGTGAAGTAAAACTTTGCCATAAATAGATCTCCTTTTTTCCAGGTGCAGTTACCCAAACAGAACCAAGCATCAACAAGATTAGGGTTCAGCTTAACCTGCAAGAAAGGATTATATACAGTCAGAAAACAAAATTCACCATGAGCATTACAAGAAGTTTAAACTACTAGCTGAAATTTTATTCTTACAGCTTTGAAGAGATGATCTGCTGCTTCTTCATTATAGTTTGGACCTATATCCAGTATCTTTCCTCTCAAATACTCATACATTGCTTCTTGATCAGGATCTTTTCTTCGTTCTGCAAAGCAATGTCCATAAAAAACAAAGGATAGAAGTAACTAGTACTTAGGAATCCCTAGAAGAAAGACCATCAATATATGCTTTAACATAAACTAGATCTAAGATTACAAAGAACAAAAAACGAGAAAGTTTTCTGTTTAATTCATATTTCATAACATTAGTGCAACCACTGTATGATTACATCTTATGCACCAAATTCTTTATCGAGAAGAAAACTAAGTACGAATCCATTCAAACGTTATAATTACTCATACTTTACAAAAACAAAGCTAATGCATATCTTAACAAATTTAACAATTTTACAAAACTTGGGTCACTCATTCGATAATTATTTAAAAGAAATTAAGATTACCTTTGCATCATTGGTAATGGTAAAAGCAAAATCCTGAATAAGCAATATAATTTTTTCGAGGTAAAAGCAATCAATAGAACCAAAAGTTAACAACAAACACAATCCAAAATCTTCAAACTGTGAACTTTAATCTCATGTATTAGGTATTAACAATGATGAAAATCTGTGGCAGCATCTTGAGAAGGCATGACAGCCTTCAACATATCACGATGTGAAAAATCACTACATCAACAAATCAAAATGAGCCAACTAATTGATTGTGCATCACTACGTTGCATGACAATTTAGAACAATTTCTTTTAGATGTTTAAATTATGATAATCATGTGTGAACTATGGGAGTCAGTAATCTCAATATGATACATTTTCAATTTCTGGACAGACAACGAATGATAAAGAGACCACAACAAAAAGTGCAAGAAATGTTAAAAAGGTTCTTGATACAAACGACAGTAACACTCATGAATATCATAGTAACTAAACATGGATTGAAATGGGTATTCAGGAAAATTTGAAAGAAATGATATTATGGTTCTTGATACAAGCAACAACAGTTACATCATAAAAGCAAGAAACACCAAGAAACAAGTGACACAGAGAACGATTAACCGAAAAATGAGGAAAACAATTGATTAACTAAACAATGATTGAAATGGGTTTAGTGGGATTGAAGGGGGTGAAAAAAAAAAACTACCAAGAGGAATAGAATCGAGAAGCTTGAGAGCAAAATCGGACTGGGAGAGTAGTTTGGCGTTTTTTTCATTTGGGTCCGTCGGAAAATAAGTATCTCGTAGTTCGTAAAGTTCTTCGGCTGCTTTTGTGGCTTTGACCAGTTGATCTTCTTCTTCTACTTCAGATGTCATTCTTCAGTTCTTCAGTGTCCAAAGCAAAAGACTAACTAAAAACTCGAAACGCAAAGAACGCACCAAATGCGTAATCCGGTTATACAAAACAGGCGATGCAAATATTTGTAAGCTCCAATCTTTATATTTTACTAGGTACACGTGCAATTATTAATTTTATTTAATTTAAATTAAAAATTAATATTTATTTATCTCTTAATTATTAAAATTATCTTTAAAAATATTTTAATTCTAATAAATTGGAGAAATTTTCAATTAACTAAAATTTTAGACTTTATGAATTAGTTCTACCAAAGAAATTAAAATATAAGAAAATTAGGATTTTAGATTTTAGAAAAGAATTTTCTTTAGGACATAATTATTTCTTAAATATATTGGTAACATTATATTGATGTTAATATATGTTTTAAATATATTGATGTCTTATAACGTCACCATTTTTTTATATTCTTTAGAAAATATTCTTGTAGAAAAAAATATTTTTTTTTATTTATTAAATGTGCAAATTACATCTTGTTTATTTCGAATACAAAAATATTATTACGAATGATAATTTCAACTAAATTGATAAAAAAAAAAAAAACTATTATATTTATCAAATTTGAAAGAAAATATTTATGCTTTTTTAAAACATGATAAAATTAATTAAAAATAATAATGATAATAATAACAAAATTTGTATATGTTTACAAAGCTAATACATATTAATGTAGCTATAAATTACAAAATCAACATTATTTTTAATTTAAATGTATTTAAAAGATATTATTTTTAATCTATAAATAAAAGACGAAGAGTAAGAGTAATAAATGTATAAATTTTGTATCTTCTTTGTTTAGGGAAATCAAACTTTTCGTAATTAGAGAAATTTATCGGAGCAAAATTTGTATTTAGTTACAAAGCTAATGTATATTAATTTAAGCTTGGTGTGTGAGATGTAGTTATTTAAAAAAAAATATATTAATTATAATGATTGAGAGATTTACTTACATCATTTTAATATTTTTAATGAGACTTCTTTTGCACATATATTATGCTATCATAACTCCATTGGCTTTTCTGCAAAACAAACAATTTTGATAATTTTGAAAGATTTCTTTAAAAGAAGAATATAATTTTAAAAATATTTGAATTAAAAATTCGAAAGCATCATTTTTGAACAATTTTTTTAAAAAAATTCTTCTTACAAATTCTATTGTTAATTATTTTATTATAACTTACTATACAAATCTTAAATCTCAAATTTTAAAAATATTATATTGGTTCTAATTTTTTAAAAAAAAAAATTATAACTAAAAATTTAATTAAATTAAGAAAATACTAAATTGATTTCCAATATAGTATAAAGTGTAAATATGATAATATAAATTTAAGAACATATTAAAGTCCCAACATTGATGATAAAACACAGGATAACCAATATACAAAGTGAATTGTGATGATAGCTCATAAGTATTAAAAGAACCAAATTCTCTTATTATATAAAGATTGATATTATAATGTTAGGGTTTTTCTAGTCAAAGACATATAGAGAATGCAAAATATAATAAAAAATGATAAAATTAACCATAAAAATAATTGGTCAAAATTGACTCTAAGAACGAAATACATACATAAAAATTAAGATTAATTTTAGAACAGCATTAACCAAGCTTTTATTTTCATGAAAGACATAAAATTTGAGCTTTAATAAGATGATTATAGTACTTAAAGTAACTTAATAAATAATTTTGTTTTCGTTTTTATATTATATTTAAATATCTTCAAATAAGATAATTATGCTACAAGATAAATTTCAACATTAATATTTATCTTTTTTAAAAATTAACTTAAATTTCTTTTTATAATTTCAATTAAATGGAAAAAAATGTAAAGAATTAAATTATGCTTAATTATATAATTATTAAGTTTTTTTTTTTTTTTGGTAGGAATATACTTATTTATTTTATTTTATTTTTTATGAAAGAGGAAGATCATAGTTATAAATAATTATAGTTGAAAACTATAACTTTAATTTTAGAAAACTTAAAATTTATCTAACAATTTTTTTTCAAGCCATCAAATTATATGTCTTTTAAAGAGTAATATATGTAAATACAATCAAATAACACATCTTTAACTGATATAATTTAGGTTTTTATCATCAAATAAAATCAGGAGCATTGGACGGAAGGCAATGGATAGTATCTCGTGTATCCACGTGGCAAATAAAGGGCCCAAGAAGAACAGTGGAAAGAGAGCTGTCGAAGGGCGAAAGACGAAGAGGGGCTTAGGAGTTACGAGCACAAGAAAATTCGTATGACGTGCGAGGCAAAATTGGAATTTCAAGCAAATGGCACGTCGTTTGGAGTGCAAGGGAGAGCTACAAATCCGACCATGGTACCCTAAAATTTTTAATTATTTTGATAATTAATTTAATTTACTCATTAAATAATTAATATAATAATTTAACAAGAGCACATATCTTATACATGCTCTCATACCTAATGATATAAAAATGCTCTATTTTTTTTCTTCTAATAAAAAAAATTGATTTTTATTTACTTATAATAAAATAAAGATGCAAAAATAAAATCAGTAAATAAATAAAATTTGGTATTTTAATAGACTCATATTTAACAAAAAGTATATATATGAACTCATATTATCAAATTAGTATATTAATAGTTCTCTAATTTAATAAAAGGTACAATAATAGTCCAATTTTAAAAAAATATCTAATTTATAGAAAGATGATTTTATCTTTATGAAAATATTTATTATTTTATGTCTTCTATATTTTTTTGTCATTTTCATTACGAAAATAACTCTATTAATCCTAACAATCATATCTATCTCTATATCTTCTTTGTTCTAGCCATGACATTATCTTATTCTTTAATCCACCAATCCTTCACTGTTTATTGCAGAATAATTAAAATATAATTTTTATCGAAGCTAAAATTAGACAGCTACCAAATCATTTAAAAAATCATCTCTGTCAATGGTCACAACTACAATCATTCGCTCTCTCCAAATTTTTTCATATTTTATCCTTTTTTAATCACTTTATGTTCAATCAAAATCAAAGTCACATTCACATTAGATTTGATCAAATATAAGATAGTAATAAAAAATAAAGTAGACAGTGAGATCAAAATAAATGAAATAAATAAAAGAGGAATAAATAAAAGAGTTGGTAGTATTTTGAACTACAAATTTGTTAAAAAATACATATTTAGATTAATCTGTTGTAAATAGTGAAAATTGCGAAGGAATAAAAAAATATCAAGGGTATGACAGGGATGATGATGAATGTTGATAGTAATTATTATGATAGTATGAGATTTTTTTCTTATTGAAATACACAAAAATAAATGAAAATTCATAAAATAATAAATATTTTTATGAAAATAAATTACCATTCTATAAAATAGTTTTTTTCTTTCTAAAATTAGACCATTATTCTACCTTGTGTTAAATAAAGAACTGTTAGTATGTTAGTTTTATAATATCAATTCACAAGCGTACCTTTATTAAATATGAAAATTACTAAAAAAACTAAACTCAAATAAATATATGCACATAAATAAATATACATACATACATACATACATACATACATAATTGATAACTCTAATTTATTAAAGTAAATATTATCTCTTATGTCATTATGAAAATAGTTGCACATTGTGCTTATTTAGACACTATATATAAAATTTATGAAAAGAATGAATTCTTTGGTGTTAATTTTAAAATTATCTTACATTGTATTAAAAATACTTATATTTTAAAGTTCATTCATGAGGTTTTTATGTGTGCATTTACAGAGAACAAAAATAGCAACATAGAAGCATTTTTCAACTTTGCTGTAGCAAAGCCACCAGGAAATAATAGTGTTAAACAGCCAAATGAGTAGATAGGTATGGGCTTTTAAATAAAAGGACAATATTATACAGATATTATCTCACCAATTTAAGGGTAAATTTGGAAGTCAACATAAGTTTTTCATCTCAAAATAAAACCTAAGGATCATGATATAAAAAAGGACTGATTTTGGGTAGCAGCGACAGAGAGAAAACGCAGCAAAGGAACACGCAGAGAGGCAGAAAAAGAACACCAGAAATAGAGCAAAAACAGCAGTATATTAGGATCTGGAAAGAGACTAATTCGAAGGATCAATTGAAGGCTAGATTTGAAGGATTATTAGTGAGGAAAGCAAGAGAGAGTTAGAGATTTGTAATCCAATTGATTGAGATTCAATTAAAGGGGGTTTTATTGATTTATTCCTTCTTCTATTATTCTTCTTTTGTTTTTCAATTTTTACAACTCAATGGATTTAATTTTGGTTATTCATGAATTAATATTTGATTTCATAAATATGATTGTCTAATTTTCCTTCAATTATGGTTGTAGATGTGCAAGTAATTGTAGTCTTGTTCTTCAATTTTAAAGATTTATGTTTTGCTTAACAAAAAGCACTAGTTATTCGATGCTTATTTTATTGATTAATTCTTATTAATTGTTTGATCACCAATTGATGGGATAGTAAACTGAGATTAATTTTGAAAATGTTAGTTGATATTGGATGAAGTTTAAATAATGTGTGTTTAATTTGAATCTAAGGATAATAATTAAATTAAAATTTGAAAGTTTTTAATCACGGATCAAATAAGTCTAGAGGGGGGTGAATAAGTTATTTTCAATTTTTAACAAATATTAAATGTGTAATCTAATCACAACGGCCAGACATGCAATCGCGTGTAAAGATAAATGCAGAATAAGAAACAACACACGATATTTTTAGGTGGAAATAACCTAGGCCACAACAATGACCTAAGAGAAAAACTACCGGACCACCTAACTATCCACTATGAAAATCAATGTTCAATTACAACCATAGAGTCCAGAACTACCCGTCGCAGATAGATCCCCCTTTCTGTAATTTACTTACGAGCCGTCGCTCCTTTCACAGCCTCCAATAGCTAGATGTCTGGATCCAAACCAACGTTCCGATCTACTTGAGTCACACAAGATCAATCGAACCCGTCACCTTCAGTAATTTCGAGTCACACGAAATACCGAACACCTCACCTGAAACGTTAGCACAATAACACAAGTGCAGAGTGTGTCCTAGAGCGGATTTAAACAATGAACAATCCTAACTAGCAGATTCAACAGCATACGATGTAAAATCTAAATCAGCTAGCAAAATCTAGAACAATCATATAAAGCTCAATATCATGAAAATCAAATAGGCATATAAATCATTCAAACATAACCAGAAAATATGTTTGAACAATTAAAAGATGAAAATGCCTAAGTATAATAGATGAAGACTAGAAGTTAAAAGCACAATTCGGATTATGAAAATGTTAGATCAATGTATATATTTTATGCACAAACTAGTCTCCCTTAAATAGAGTCCAATTTTACTTCAAATAGGATTTGCAATAGACTATAACTCTACTCATATCAGGATTTAGTTCTCAAAAGAATTCTATTCATACAATGATTCTATTCATATCAGGATTTATTTCTCACAAGAATTCTATTCATACAAGGATTCCACAATTCTACTCAATTCAGGATTTTGCTTTCACAAGAATTCTACTCATACAAGGATTCCACTTTTAAAACAATTCTACGCAAATAAGGACTCTATTTTCACAACACTTTTATTCACATAAGGATTCTACTTTCTTAACACTTCTACTCATACTAGAATTCTGCTTTCTCATTAAATGAGTCAAATTGGTAAAAGTAACACATGGGTCGAATTAAAAAAGAGTTCTAGTAGAAGTGAAAAACTGGCTCGATCGATCTAATGACTGGCTCGATCGATCGATCCAATTCTCGATCGATCGACCAGATTGATCGATCGATCTAACTCAACCCGAGAGCACCTAGATCGATGTCGTTCCACACTCGATTGATCGATCACTCGATCGATCGAACCATATACTCGACCGATCGACCAACATGTGCACAATTTATTTTTCGTTACGATCCATACTAAGTGTAGTGCACAATTGTATGAAGATGTATGCATGATAGAATTTTATACCTGTCATAGGAGCGTTGCAAGCTTGGTGACTCCATCATGTATCGTCTGATTAAACGTTGAATTCTTAATCTATATTACAATCAAATATTTTGTCTACGAAAATTGCCAATACAAAATAAACCTTACAAAATTAATATAGGAATATATAATTGTCTCACATAACCCAAAGGAATTGGTACATTAAATATTATTTTTAGACTCAGTTGTGCATAGAAATGTGTTTCGTTGAGCCTAAGAAATTATAAACATTGCAAATTAGGAAGATTCCTTTGTAATTTTCACAATTCTAGTTACTGGTGTATTTTGCCACAGCAACACAATCTGTCTACATCATTTGTCACATTTGTAATCCTAATTGATTTATCTACTTGAGATTCTTGCTATCCTTCTCGTTGAACTTTGTTTCAGTATTTTTACTTTTGTCATCTCGTGCTATTTATTTTTATTTTATTTATTTTATTTTAATACACAAAAACATCAAATATTGATTTTACTAATTAACTTTTACAATATTTTTTGACATTTTAATCTCCGTAGGAACGATCTTACTTATCATTATATTATTTATTTGCAACATGTGCACTTACAAAATATCTTATACATTTGTTAGAGCAATATACATACATATATATATATATATATATATATATATGTATGTATGTATTATGATTTTTTTATAATAACATGTTCATTTATACATAATTGAATTAATTTTTGTATATAGAGTATACTTATTTAATTTATATACATTTTGTGAATAATGTAAAATATGTATATGTTATATATAATAAATATATTTTAAAATCAAATTAATTATATGCATATTATATATACTATTTGAGATAGGAACTCAAAATTTAGGCCAAATTTTCAATAAATAAAATTAAATTTTAAAAAATATTTATATTTTTAAACAAAAATAACGTTTGTAAATATTTGAGTAATTATTTCTTATTCACAATTACTATGCCGTAGTCTACTTCTTCTAACGAATGGTCTCAATGATATATATATTTTAATATTTAAGTTTTATTTCCTAATTATTTTAAATCATACGTTATTTATTTAATTTTTTTTGACTAATTTCTATTTTAAATTTTAAATTGATGGTTATTTATTTTGATCAGTAAAATTCCAAAATACATAATTTATATTATTAGCAACCCAAAAACCAAAAATTGCCTTTGTAAATGTTCTGCCATAACAAAGGCATGAAAAAGTAACTTATATGGACAATTTTTCGTCAATATCGCAAATGATTTTAAACCATAAATAATACCTAAATTATTATGAGAAAATAATACCAATTAATAATAATAAAAATAGTATCATTGTATTTAAATTATATATTTTTACGAAATAAAAAATAATTATTAATTTATTTTTCTTTAAACGATGTTTAAATTAAATTGCGATAATTTAGACTAGTTCAATATTAAACATGTCCAATATTATTGAGTGCTATTTTTATTACTAAAAGTTTGATAAGTGTTATTTTTGATAAATTTTTTTTCCTTCCAAAAATAAATAATTTACTTAAAATAATAATTAAATCAAAAATTAAATATGAAAAATTTGTTATTGAGTTTTTTCTTGTAAGAAGATGGATTATAGTATAATTATGAGTAGAAATAATTATTTAAATATTTATTGTCGTTGTTTTTGGTAAAAATAAATATCTTTTAAAATGTCAAATTTTTTTTTTTATGAACTTAGGATAAAATTGAACTATTTTCATTGAATAATTATTTTTTTGTCAAAAGTAATTATATTTTGCTACCTTTTATCTTAAATTTTATTTAATTTCCGAACAAATTTTTCTATCTCTGTGGTGCAAGATGACTTATCCATCCATACTATCCAATACTACAAGTGCACAAGAGTGAAGAGGATCAAGAGGTCATGTTTTGGTTTACATTAATATAAAATGTGAATTTGATTTGTTATTTATTTTTCTTATAATCTGTTTTTTTTTTTTTTTTTGCTACTTATTTTTGTTCGCACTTTAGTCTCTTTATTTCTTTTTCTTTTTCTTTTTTTATTTTTATAATTTAGTCCTTTTTTTTTTTTATATTTTAATCTCCTACTTTTTTATACTTTTGAAAATTACTTAATTTCAAGTTTGTCTCAAATTTTAGAATAAATATGTGAAAATTTAAAAATTAAGGGATCAAAATAAAAATATGAAAATAAATATATTAAAGTACAAAAATTAAAAAATAAAGTTACAAAATCAAACAAAAATAATGATAAAGGAACTAAATTATAAAATATATAAAAATATAGGAAATATTTATATAGTTCAGCGGATTTTTTTTATAGCTTAATTGTTAGCATTCCACTCATCAACACGAATTGTATATTTATATTACTTTTTGTTGCATAAATATATCAATTATTTAATTAATTTTATTTTTAACTCTTTTAATAAAAAAAATATATGTTCATTTTATTATAACAAAAAAAAAATTTATTTACGTTATAAAAAAATAAATATATATTTTTTAATTATGATGGAATAAAACTGAAAATCTATACATGAAAGAAGATTATACTATACAATTGAACCTTTATACAATTATTTATTATATATTTCTCCATTTTTCTTATTTGGAAGTAAAAAAAAAGTTTATTTTCTAAATTTGTTTTATTTATAATATATAAATTATATTATATTTTGATTATATTGCTAAAATAAATATTGTTATAATATTGCTTTCATTAAGATCATCTTTAGTTTAAATAATATGAATTATAATAAGAATAAATTATAAATGTTTATGTATTTGATTGACTTTTTTTTTTTTTAAATGGGCATTAAAGTTTTTTTTTTTTTTTTTATTAATAACAAAAAATATACCTATATATATGAGTGAAAATTGAGCTTAAATTTTTAGTAGGAGAATTGGAAAGTTTATCGAGCCAAATTTTTTTTCAGATTAAAGCTTTTGTGGTTTGTGATAGTATGTTTGATTAGTGTTAATATTCTAGATTGTTGCTGTATTTGGTTGACTCTATATTAACATCAAATAGAATAAAAAACATTCCACCGATTGCAATAAAGTATATTTCTTTTTTTTTTGCCTCATTTATAACTTTATAATATTTTATTTTTTAATGAAATGTTGTTATTACAATTCTCATTCATTTCCCTTATTATTTTTATTTTATTTTTGTGTCAAACCTATTACATTTTCATTGAAATGAGTTAATTTACATCACACGTATAATTTGATTAAAAAAAATTAATCAAACAATTATCTCCTTTATACTAGTATCGCAATTTTTTTAAAAGAAATACAATCAGCTTTGTGTCATTATTTGGGATATATACCCCTACTGTTTTCATTTTTCACTTTAGAAATTGCTCCTTTTATGTTGTTTCAACCAATCAACGATTTTTTGACCCCCAACAAAAGAAAAACCAATCGGCAATTTTTTCCGCTTGGATTATTGGCACTTGGTGTATGTCCGTTGACGAACAGGTCAACGCCGTTCGGACCAGCCGAACCGTTCCACCATTGAATCACAAACCTTACTTTTCAATGATAAGTAACTGGAAATCGAGCCCAATTAGGGCCACTCTTCTCATCTACTTTTCCACGATATAAGATTATAAGTTGTGCTATTAATATATTTGACCATTATATTTATCTATTCAAGTAAGCAAACGGCTTAACCTGTAAATGAACCGGACCAGGTTAATACCAACGGTCCGGTCCAGATAAAATAAGCAAATTTTTTTTAAAAAACTGGACAAGAATGAACCGTGGACACTCTTATCAAATACTAACTTAGATTAACATTATTGATTAAACATTAAATCGAGTAAAACTTGTAAGAACATAAATAAAGCTCTGTTGAACTTGTGATTTGATGTCATCATTGTTTGGTACTTTTGTTCATTAAACATGGAAGCTTGCAGTGCGGGCTAAAAGTATTAAACCTACCATAACATGTTAATATTGTTTACATGATCGCTTAATTCTCACAAAAGTTTTGTGTTAATTACGAATATTATCTTTAAATAACATTACACAACTCACACACTTTAAAAGTTGAATCTTAATTTTACATTTACATAATTTATATAAGGACTTTGGTATCACTGAAATATATTCATTAATTCGAACTAAACCTAATCATGAGCATTATGTGTTATTCTCTCTGATTTGTTTCCTTGTATTATCAATGATAAGCAAAACAATTGATTTGTATGTATTCCTTCTGTTGATGTTATCCAATTCTGGGACTTAGTAGGAAAATAGTTGATATAAAGGAAACTCAATCATTTGTATTACTGGTATCAAGAACAAGTCTTAGAATAAAACTTTTATTTCATTGTTTTGTATTAACTCTTTTAATTTTTTCTATATTTATGATAAAGGTGTTATGAAAATGTAAATTTAGTTAGAATACCTCTGTGCACTTACTAATAGGAATCTACAACTTTGCATTAAAAAAAAAAAAAAAAAAAGAAGCAATCCATCTTAATAAATTAATTTTGTCATTGACCAAAAGCAGCTTGTGCTTTGGCTGAATAAGGCAACTTCCTTAGAGCTCAACTAAATAGGAACCCTAATTTTTTGTTAGAAAATTGGCATGTTAAACAATTTCGATTACGGTTTACATTGTGTTAGTGGATTGATACGTACAAAATTAAAATTAAATTTGAGTGAATGAAAAATTTACTTTCAAAAAATCATTTAATATGATAGAAAATTAGATAAACCAAATAGACTTATATCTGCTTGTTTATTAAACATATTTTATTTGGAAAAACAAATGGTCGGCTTTGAAGTGAGAAGCAAAAATAAAGGAATTTAATTTATTTTGATTTAAATTTTTCATTTGTCAAATAAGTCTCAATAGAATATGTATTTTAATTGTAAAATAAGTCTTAATAGAATATGTATTTTAATTGTAATAGAATTTTGATATAAAAAAAATAATCACTATTCAAGTTGTATTAGAATTGAGCTCTAATATATAAGTGGTTATAAATTAACTTATCTGTCTTCTCAATTATAAACACAAAAAATCATATTTGTGAAAATCATAGAAGGCATTTTATGTTTATTTTCTAGCCAAAAACCATGTTCCAAATTATTAATTCTTTTTTTTTTCCAAAATTTTCGTAGAATCTTAAGATTCAATTTATAGAAAATTGGATAATTTCAAGTCGTCATAATCAAATTTGTGTGCTCACTAGATATTGGTCTGAATCGTTGTATCTTAGGAAAAGAGGTCCATGCATTCCTAAATACGCAAATGATGAATATGTTTTAAGGACATCGTATGAAACACATACCTTGTTAAAAACTTTAATTTTTTATATTGAGTTCATTTTACTTAGTTAGAGAATGGAACGGATTACTTTATTTTCTCACCCTAATAACAATTTTTAATAACACCTATTTTTATGTTGTTTTAAATTTTTTTTAGAAGATATTAATTTAAAAAAAAATATATGTATTTAATATATTTGAGGATAATGTCACAACTCAATTTTTATTTGTTGAAAAAATAATGCATGTATTATTTATTTTGTAACTATAAATAATTACAATTTAATATTATTATTTTAAGATAAATTAGTTATTAGTAAATTCTAATTGTAAACATAATAATGCACATGTTATAAACTATTAATAATAAATATAAACAATTATCTTTTGCTCTTGTTAAAGTTCAAAACCTTCTGTTTTATTCAGATTTTATAATATTAAAGTTCAAAACCTTCTGTTTTATTCAGATTTTATGCATAAATATTATAGTTTAGCTTGTGCACGATTTTAAACCTTTTTTATTTTATTTCAATTTCTTAAAAAATCCCAATTCTATCGAGTTAAGTTTTAATTCATATTGGATTACTCCACAAGAAATATACGTAGCTGTTATTATATATATATTTATTTAATTTAATTTATTATTTATATTTCACAAGAAAAAAAATTCTAATATCATTTTGAGCTTTAAATTTATAAAAATATTATAAATTTTTTTTTTAAAAAATAATATATTTAAAATTTATAATAATAAAAATAATATCCCAATAACATTACACGACATTTAACATTAAATAGGTTTTGATTGCTACCGTTCAATTTAAACAATATTTAATTAAACAAACGTTAAAAGAATAATATAACAATCATTTTATTAATTATAAAAATACATGATTTGAATATAAAAATTTTATTTTTATTATTTTTTTCAAATATTAAAGCCTCCTTTTAAGCGAGCTGTCCAAAAATAAACAATTTCATTCCCCAATTGGGTACATATTAACTAGGGGTGTCAATTTCTGACATGACACGATAGCACTATCCGAATACGACACGATAGTACGATCCGAACACATCACGACACAGATTTTTTTATAAGAATTGATCAATAATTTTTTTATGTTCTTAAAGGTAATTATTTCTTACTATTATAAATAACACAAAAAAAATTTAAGTAAATTTTTTAATGTGTCAACCAACACGAAAATAAGACACGAATAACGCGAACAAATACGACACAAACACAAACAAATACAACACAAACACGACACAATTGATACCCATAATATTAATATTAACAATTCATTGGTTCCTGTATTACACTCTATCTTGATTTTAAATTGCAAAACAGCGATATACAATTACAATTTTTTTAAAACCGTTATTACAAAAGCAAAAATACTTGTAAAATTATTACTTTAGGGAGTCTTTGATAACATTTCATTCTTGATTTTTTATTTTTAAGTGATTTTTTTTTTGGTAATAATTTTTTATTTTAATTTTCATATTTTTAAAAAATCATTATCAAAATATAAGATAATTTATAAATTTTTAAAAATTAAAATTTTGATTCAGAGTAAATTTTTTTTTTTCATTTTCACAAAAAAAAAAAAAAAAAAAACAGTGTACCGACAACATATAAGTAATTTTTATTTTTTTCTCTAAAATCACTAATATCAAACATATAAGTAATTATTTTAACAAAATAATAAAAAATTATAAATTAATTATTTAATCATAAATTATTAATTAAAATAAATTTTGTTTTTGATGTATGAACAAAATTCTTTGGAGTTCTTGGTTCCACACAATGTTAATTAAATGTTAATTAACGAGACAAACATGGTGTTTGTATATGTGAGAGAGCCATCATGTTTTAAAAAACATTCCTAACAACATTTGAATAGGACATGCTACCAATACTAATAACATAACTTTAATATTTGTGTAAAAAAATACTGATGGACATAATTTATCAGCTGGGAATCTTTCAAAGTAATTAAATTTCAGTTAAATTTCTGCTTAAAGCACCAAAGACTATGAAGGGCCAACAACCTAATTATATCTAGGTGCTTGCTATGATTATGATTTATAATGATCAGATTGGCTACTTCAGTGTTGGTTAAGAAAGGTAGGAACTTCCAACAATCTAACTTTTGGATCTTCTTTTTGTTTTAAAATCATTTCATGAATAATGTGTTTTTGTTAGAAATAGTTTAAAAGGATAAATAATTAATTATTTGACTTAAAATTACTAGTTATGATTAATGGTGTTAAATAAGCAAATTTAACTCAACTTATATCAATGTATACTAAACTAAATTCAGCATGTATAAAAAATAAGTTGAGTTAATTCATAACATACTATATACTTAAGGCGAGCATTCATTTAACAAACTTTAAGGTAACACTTTAATAATTAATTAAAAAATAAATTTCATTTGTAATTTTTTTTAATGAAACGATAAACATCATTACTACTTTTATTAATATCAGTTTTCATAAAAATTGTTAAAATAATTTTGAAAAATTACTAAAAATAACATTTTTAAAATTTATAATAATAAAACTAATACTCTAATAATATTGAATGAGTCTAAATTATCGTCGTTCAATTTCAATTGAATGGTTGTTAAAAAAAATGACATATTAATCATTTTTTTAATTATAAAAATATAAATTTAAATATATAAAATATTAATTTTATTATTATAAATGTAAAAATGTATTATTTTAATTATTTTTTAAAGTAATAAAATTACTTTCGATCAAAACAATTTCGAGCGGCCCCTAGTTTCTAGTGTCGTTCTTGTTAGGGGTGAGCAGCGGATCGAAACTGCCTGTTTTTTACCAATTCGAATCCGATCCGATCCGAAGCGGATTTGAAGATTTCTAATCCGAATCCGATCCGATAATGTAGTCAATCCGAACCAATCCGAATCCGAGCAGATCGAATTTTTCGGATCGGATAGGTCGGATTGAGATTATAATTTATTTTTTATTATTATCATATATAAAACACAATATATACTAACATTTAAATTTTAAATTGATATATTTTTTAGTAAAATTTATTTATTTATAGTCACAAATTAGATAATCAAAATAATAAAAAGTATACTCATGAATATTATTAAATTATTATAGAGAATTTAACATTTTTATTTTTTTTAAAAACCAAAATAATAATTTAATATAATTGTGGTATGTATAATATTTAAATATAAGACATTAAAAATAAATATGCATTTATTTATAATTTTAACACTAATTCAGTTCGGATCGGATTACAGCGGATTATAAAATCTGTCAATTCGAATCGATCCGAATCCGATCGGATTGTATACTTTTCAATCCGAATCCGATCTGACTACAAAATATATCAATCCAATCCGATCCGAATCCGACGGATCGGATCGAATTTATTAATTTAAGCGGATCGATCGGATTATTTGCTCACCCCTAGTTCTTGTGTATCTGTACATTTATTACTTTCCTTTAAATGGCTTAAACGCAATCAATTTGTTGATAAGTTTTTTAAAATCAATAAAATTAAAAAAAATAATATAAAATATAAATGTTATTGTTCATTTTACGCATAAGATTGTATTAAAAAGTGAGTATGAACATTTTTTTTTTAATTTTTTTGAATAAAAGATTATAGTCGGTAATTCTCAATTTGTAGCGAAACTTGTCAACCAAGTGCAGGTATAATTAAGAAAAAAAGCAGTTATCTCTCTTCATTTTTCCTCTCCTCCTTCTCTCTAGGGTTTCAAACTGTGCACTGCTCGTTTGGCCGCCGGCAGGCGGTTTCGGCTGCTGGCTGGCGGCCAGTCTTCTCTTTCTCCTTTCCTTTGGTTTCCTTCCTTTAGATCTATGGTTTGTGGGCGTTTGTCTCGCTCGTTTTCGTCTCCGGCGGATCTCGCCATTGCTGTGGCCGTTCGTGTTTCTCCTTGGTGGCTGCTCGGAGTATCTGTTACCGGTACCTTCCCCTCTTCCTCGCGTGGCTCTGGGTTTTACTCTGTTCGGCTCTGCTGCTTCCGGTGGCGGCTCCGACAGTTTCTGGACAATAGTGGGGTGGAGGACATTTTGGTATTCTGTGTTTATTTTAGTATGGTTTTAATAATGCTCTGGTATTTTTGGTGCATCTTAAATTATCCAGATATGGTTTGTCTTAATTTTGTTGATGAGATTTTTGATTACTTTCTTGTTACATTTTCTGATTTTGGGATGTATTCATCGTTTTATTTCAGTCAGTCAGGCAGTATAATGAGTCAAAATTATAACGAGCTAATGTTAAGAGCTCGCAAGTATTCACTGTGTTTTCTTGCTTCTAGCTAATCCTGACTATGTTATTAGAATGGTGATGTATTTCTTAGAATCGATGTATCTTAAAATTGTATTTTAAATCGTTCTTTAATGAAATTTCCCTTTTATCAAAAAAAAAAAAAAAAAAAAGTGCAGGTATAATTATTTATTTGTTAACAGAAACGTTAGATATATCTTTATCAATGTTAATCTCCACCGTGTACGCTCCAACTTCTGTCATCTTCGATCATCCCTCCTTCCCCTCCACCTTTTTAATATTCATAATTTTAAATAATATGTTCGTAGATAATTAAGTTGACTGAAAAATAATATATTTATTAAATATTATTTACATATTATAAATAATATATATAATTTAGATATGGATATATGTATCTGCATACATTATATTTTACTTATTATATTATTTTGGGTAATTTAATTGTGAATATTTTATGTTGATATTAAATTGTTGGCTTCAAATCACCATTCGGTTATTATTGTTTTGAAGCTTCATTAGTTTTTATTTATTTATTTTTCTCTCATGGTTTGTGTCTCTATCATTATTTCAATTTAAATACTTGTTATAAATTTATTTTGAATACAATTTTTTTAGTAATTTTAATTAAGACGTTTTTGTATTTTTCTTTCAAACAAAAATGTGTTCAGATGGTCACACGATCATGAAAATAATTTACATTCACATATGTTAATGATATGTTCACACATTTAACAAATAATATGAATATGAATTTTTTTTTTTTTTTACATGTGAATATGTACTGATTAGTTGAAAAATATTATTCATAGTGACGTGTGTGAAGGTAAAAAGATAAATTGAAAATAAGTATAAAAAATTAGAGAAAAATTTAAACATAAAAAAAATGGAAAATAATTTGAAAAAAAAAATTAGGAAAGTAAATAAACCGAAAAAAAGAAGAAATAAAATTGATTTTAAAAAGGAAAGAATGTGAAGGGGTTGGGATTAGGAGGGTGACAATTTCTAACAACAACGATAAAAAATTTAGTTATAATTAATCAATAATTTATTTTTTTAATTTTTAAGATCTTATTAAATCTTACCATTTTATATATATATATATATATATATAGAAAACACATACAAAAAAATTAAATAAATATTTTATATGTTAATTAAAGCATGAACATGCATTTAATACAAAAATAGGATGCGAACTGGATTCGAATACAACTAACTGACACGATTAGTTATAAAGATATCATCAAATTGGCCAACTTGCCCAAATGCCCACCATGGACCCTTCCTTTTTTTAGGTCTATTATAATAAACTTATGAGATTATATCATGAAATTTCTTATAGTTAGTAAGACACAGCAAAATATGAAAAATAATACACCTTGAATGAGCCATCATTACATAAGACATGCCCAAATGATATCATTCCAATCCGTGTTTCAAAGATAAACAAGATAAACCACGCTGCTTCTCCCTAAAGCAACCGAGTAGTAAACTAACATATAATAAAATATAAAAACAAACAGCGAGAAACTTCCAACACCAAAGCAATAAATCTGCCTTTTTTTGAATCACCCCAAATTAGCTGTCATTGTCATTTCTAGTTTGGGCCCACACGCATTTGCAAGCGAAAATTCAATGACAAACATACATCTTACACATGCCTATTCCTCTCTTCTTTTTCCAACCTCTTTCAACTCACAAATTGATGATAAAAAATACGAAGAGCAAAAAATCAAAAAAATAAAATATAAAGTAAACGCGTGTTTAAAAGCTAAACACCAAACAAAAGCCTCGACACCCACTTTCCCACAACTTTCATACGTCTCTTTAAACTCGCACCCACTTATTCTTTATTCATTTTCTATATAGTAGTTCTTATCAAAAAAAAAAAAAATTCTATAGAGTAGTAGATCAATCAAACAGAGATCTGAAGTAACATGCACCCCTTATATATGTTAAAAAGCAATTTTATGTTGCATTATTATTGAGTAGTAAAATCACTTAGCCGGTGGATAGACTCATAGTTATTTATTAGATTTCACTATAATGTAAAAAGTAAGAGGGTAAAGTGTGCGAATTAATACTAGCTTGAAAAAAATATAAAAAATAAATTAAATATATAATTAAAATATATTATCTTTTTATTATATTAATGTTTTGAGTTGTAACTACTGATCTAATTAGTGGTATTAAAGTTAGAGTTTAATTTGCATGAAAGATGCATCTAATGTGAATTTTCAGGATAAAAATGAAATTGTGTATGCAGCACATGTGACACAATTAAGTTTTATTGGCTCGTATTGAATCACGATGGACTCTTGAGATTTAATTAAGATCGCATGGCTTATTTTTTGCCACATTGGTGAGGTTGATGGAGTAAGAATGGTTGGACCTGTATGATTCAAGTCTAAGAAGAACTAGATGTGTTCTTGTTTGAGGGGTATTATATATGCTAACGAATCCAACAATGAAAAAGTATTAAGAGTAGGGTATATAGTTGAGATATACTATCTTTTCTTTTTAATTAAAACTTTAAATTGAATAAAATTTTTATTAGATATTAAATTGGAATAATATTTGAGTTATGTATTTTGCACAATAAATTAAGAACAATTTCCATTATTTTACTTTAATTATACCCGATCATTATTTATCATGTATGAGATTTAAAAATATTATTTTAAAGATTTTGTTATTGTATTATAATGATACTTTGTAAATCATGTAAATTCAAAAAAAAATTAATTCGAATGTGTAGGAATTGGTTAATATTATCGTAAAATTTTACTTTAAAGGTCAAGTTCCTTTTCAATAAATAGTTTGCGGCTTAATTAATTTCTTTGACTTTAGTCACTCATCATCTTCTATATAAACTCTTCTAGTTATAACTTTCCACAAGGCTACCAAGTCCACATAACAGTTTTTCCTCTCTATTTCTCTCTCAAAAAAGCACCTAACTTTTGTTAATCTTTCAATATGGGAAACTTTATTTCATGCGCTTTGATGAGTACTCCATTGATGAAGAATTCAAAAACAGCAAGAGTAATCTTTCCGGGAGGAGAAATCAGACAATTCAGAGAACCCATCAAAGCAGCAGAGCTTATGTTAGAGTGTCCAAACTTTTTCGCAGTAAATTCAAGTGCTTTACACATAGGAAGGAGATTCTCAGCTCTTAGTGCAGATGAGGAATTAGAGTTTGGAAATCTTTACATCATGTTTCCGATGAAGAGGGTCAACTCTGTTGTTACGGCAGCTGACATGGCAGTCTATTTTATGGCGGCTAATTCAGCCGCCAAGCGGATCTCGAGTTCTGACAAGGTTCGGATCTCGCCAGAATCAAGTCCAATGAGCAAAGAGTTGTTGAAAAAATAGAAAGAGTGGATGTGAATGATAATGAAGATGGACGATCAAGATTGAGTTTTGATGGAATACTAGAGGGATTTGATCAACTACTTCCAGAGTATAAGTTTAGATTATCTGTTTGTAGATCAAGAAAACCAATGTTGGAGACTATAAAAGAAGAGCCAATTCGTTCCAGATAAAAATCAAACAAAGAAAAACATGGTTAGATAACTAAATTAAGGGTTGGCAAATTTATTTGTTTTAACAATTTTAAGTTTATAATTGATTTGCTATATCCATTTTTTTCCTCCATATATATGGAGATTAATAGAGAAAATACGTATTTAGCTGAAGTTTAGGTGGTATAATGGGTTTAGCTATTCATTGTGGTACTATTTTGTAACACTAAATAGTATATGTAAAATGAATGAATGAATATGTTATATATTTAGTTTTTATTTTTATATATGTTTATTTTTTTTAGGGCGTAAATATATGTTTTTTTTTTTAAATAAATATATATTTTTAAAAAAATTAATTAAATAATTAAATTATTTATGTATAACGATATACTGTATACAGTTTCTTTTGTAGTTTCTCATATTATTATATTCTTTAATTTTTTATTTTTTTTAATATTATAATTTTTCAAATGTTTCTCTTTCAGAATTAATTTTTTTTTTTAATCTAGAAGACAATTTATGTTGGTGAATGCAGTGGGTCAAAGTTGTGGGCTTATACGAGACTTTGTTATACGCGGTTTATGCTTTGTTTATGCTTTGGCATATAAGCTACACGATGACCAATTGTCATCTTTTTGGGAACTTGTGGCGAAGTTACAAAAGGATCAGATACCTTGAATCTGTATGTACTGCCAATAATATTTTTGCATCAGGAAATATTCTTTCTTTCTTTACTTTTTTTCTTTGGGATACAAAAATGAAGAGAGAAACATGGTATAGAGACGTTAAAGTCACATAATTTATTAAGTTTATTTTTAGGATTATTTTATCATATAACATATTATAATTAATTTGATTACAAAATAACATATAGTCTAAAAAAAGAGATAACGTTATTGATCATAAAGTTGTCAAATTACATGGTATCTCATTAATTAAAGGAAAAAAAAATGTGGGTTTATATTTGTACAGTAATCTTTGATGTATCAATATTGTAAATTTTTTTTTTTTAAGAACATTTGTGATGGCCAAAATTTATATTTGTTTGATGTTTCAATGTAAAATTGCATGTAATTTGTTTTAGAATAAATGTATATAAAGGTGAGGATGTGAGATATTAAGATAATTGTTATATTATATACTTATATGCATGTAATTTGATCCATACAAAATAGTAATTTTATACATTAGGATTTTGATGTGCATTATAAATTATAAATATTTTTATGAATTTTTAAAGATTCTTTATAATTTTTTCTACAAATTACTGAATTAGTATATTGCTTGTATTAGATTTTACTTCATGGACTTTTAAGAGAGAAAAGTAATAAAAAAATAGAAATTGTGATGAATCTTTGGAATTGAGAAAATAAATCTCTACAAATTTTCTCACATATAATTTTAACTAATTAAAAAGTGTATCAAATTTAAAAATGCCAACAAGGTAAAATGGGATTAGGGTACATCAAAATCGAAACCAAAATCATATACTATTCTAGAAAACGAAACAGAAATCAGTATGTATAAATACGAGGAATTTTATCGGGTATAAATTACTCATTCGAAACTCCAACAATTAATTTTTAACTTTTTTTTTTTAATTTAAAATGTTTCAAAATACTTTAAATTAAAAAAAAAATCTTTACAAATTAAAAAATATATATCTATGTTACATTGATACATACGTACATATATGTGTACATATATATATATATTCTATAAGTAAACTTTGTAAGCTGATGATAATCCATTCTTGTTTTCAGTGTTTGACAAAAGTAAATTAAGTACATCTACTATTTATTAATTTTCATTCATGTTAGGTGATAATCCACTAAATCCTGATACTGTAGTCGTAAATATTAACATCTAAAATTAATCGTGACGTTGATTAATTTTGTTTATTTGGATAAAAATAAATGTTTGTATAATGCATTACTTGTTTATAAGCCTTTTTTTTTTTTTTGCTATTGGAAGAAACATAACTTACAAGGGCTGCAACATTTGATGGCAATTGTGAATTTTGTCATTGTGATGAGAATGAAAAGCCCATTTAATAATTTCATGTGACAAAAAATCAACATCCCTACAAATGAGTCTCTTCATGTTAACCAGCAGATTAGTAGACCAATGATGCAGTTGTTGAGACATTGATCTAATCATGAAGGCATCTATTATTCATGGATCAGATGTATTAAAATTGAATTTCTTTTTTTAATGGAGCATTTTCGTTATTTTATTTTATTTTTTTTAAGTAATTTACCTCAATTCACTTTATTTTTAAAATTTAACAATTGATATTATTTTATTTAAATTAGAAAAAAAAAATACCTACTTAATAATAAAGGACAGTGTAAGAAATCAACTAATCTATTTCATTTTATGCTATTTTTTAATACAAAAATTTCATGCATGTAAATATTTCATCTTTTTTTTTTTTGTGTGTGCCTTCGGTGCACAAATAATTCAGTTATTTAACTGATTTTACTTTTAACTCACTTAATAAAAAATAAAAAAAACATATGTTCATTTTCTTACAATGTTAAAAAATATATGTTTTTTTTTTTTTTTTTTACAATTTAAAATATATATATTTATTTATGTTTTAAGAAAAATGAACATATAATTTTTATTTCATGAAGGAATTAAAAATAAAACTTTATCTACGAAGGGAATTATGTTATGTAATTAAATATATTTTTATTAAGAGATAATATAACTATTTATTATAAAAATTGCTAGGAAGCCAACAGCAAGCTGACCTTGAATCCACGCTGATTGAAGTTTCAAAGCCCCCTTTGGTGGAATTTGTATACATCCATCCACATCTTCCTTTAATTTCTCCTCCTTTGTCACGAGAATTTGCTGTAATTCTGAAACTCTGAAATAAATCTTTTTGAATATATTGTTGAGTCCAATTCCAGGCCCTTGAAAAGTATTGAATTTCTCAGCTAGCCAATTTTCTTTTCCTATGCTATGTACTTGTTTCAATAAAGGCTAACTTGCTAATAATTTCTAAACTCGTTCTTCAAAGAAAAAGGAAAAAAGAAACTAGAAAAAATTGCACTAAAAATTACTTAGTTTTTAAAAATTGAATATAATGATATATTTTTTTTAATTAGTGTACATTAATCATCTAATTATTATAAATGAAAATATTTTAGTCATTTTAGTTACTTTAATTTTTTAATTTTTGAGACATTTTCTTCTCAAAATCTACTAACTTATACTAATAAGGTTCAATCCGATCTAATTTTAATTTTTTCATAAAAAAATTAAAATAGGTAAAAATAATTGCTAAAGTATTCACTTTTATAATAATTATATGAACAATGTAAATCGATTTAAAAAAAATTAATATATTTAATTTATAAAAATAAAATAATAAAGTGTTATACTACCAAAAAAATGATAAAATCTTGTATACGATTGTTGTATATGTCATGTGATAAAATTAAAAAATCTTAATCATTAATTTATATAAAATAAAAATTAATATTAAACACATAAGTAATTTTTTCAAAATAATTATGTGTCTGTACCTAACTGCTTTGACGGAAAATTAATATATATTTTTTCCCTCGAAAGGAAAAGGGAATAATTAGTAGAACGGGAAAAGAGAGGAGCGAGAAAGAGAGATAGTCAATTAGCCATCAGTCTTTACATCCTTTAAGTACTTCATTATTTATTAAGATTAGGTGTGTCTATTATAAGTTAGTTCAATTTTGTATTAGAATTAAAATAGATTTAATTTAAAATTAATTTTTTAAAATTAGAGATCAATCCCAAAAAAAAAAAAAAAACTAATCCTAACTAAACATTTTTGGATTGGTATAGATTGGTGTAGGTGGATCTGTTTTAAGATTTTTTTCGGAACTAATTTAAACCAAGAAAAATGAAAATTTCGAACAATATAAGTTAAATTAATTCATATTAATTGAGTTTGTTTGAATTGTGTAAATTTTGAACATTCATAATACAACCAATACACGTTTTTTATATCACGGCCTAATTTTTGACGTCTCACATTAAGTATTATTGCATAATGTTATTTATCATCAATGTTGACTTTCAATCAAGTTAACTAATAACTTGTTTGCCAGGTTCCAATTCAACGTAATTCTATTAAGTGTGTATTTTATGTGATGAAATAAATGAAAAATATTATCTACAAACTAACGAAACAATCCCGAAAGTTTGTAAGAATTATAAATATAGAAATCATTGCTATGGTTTAGCTTGTATTGAAAGTGAGTCAATATATTTTTTTTTCCAAAGAAAGATTATAGTTGACAGACCTCATAAATACGCTTAAGTTGTTCGAAGGAGGACCAACTACGTTTTTATACATTCATCATTTCTTTATAAGTGTTAGCTTTATGCATATTGCAGGTCAAACATTTGCAAATCAACAATTGAGGTTTCTAGGTCTTGAAAATAAAACATTTAGCTCTGATACCATGTTAGAAATTGTCAGTTACCAACTCTCACAAAAACTTAAGCTGTTACGAAGAGGGTCAACTATACTTTAATCATTCATAATATAGCACCCTTTTTCATCTAGTTCTAAACTACGATTATTATTAAAATGATAAAAAAAAAATAATACAAATTGAATCTCAACAAAACCTATAATTTCGCCTGCTGGTAGCATCCGAGAAAGCAAAAACATTAGTGAATTTTGGGGCATTACACCATTATGTCGCAGAACACAAACTAAGTGTTAGAGAAGCTATATAATCAGCTACAACATTGCTCACACACACACACACACACACACACAATATATATATATATGCGAACAATAAAATTCATGCGAGCAATATCTTCCAAATAGTCAACCCAAACTGTGTGTCATCGCCAGGGTATTGATAATGACCTAGTGCGAAAAAAGTCACAATATAAACAGAATTCGACTCTAACTAAAGCTTTCGCCACCCAAAGGTTGCAGCATAGATGACTAAATAAATATTCGTGCAAGTTCTGTCTCAAAAGCATATGCAACGCCAAGTGAGATATAGAAACAACCTTTGACAAAAGATTTTAATGTTAAAAAAAATACCTGCACAACCTCCTAAAATTGGTGAGCCAAAAGCAGCACCATTTGTGTTGACTTTTATCTACCTCTAGGGCGGTGGTTTCCAAATTATCTCTATGATTTGGGGAGCTCGTTATATAATCCTTGTACCTGTAATCTTCGAATGACCTTATATAAGATCTTCCACTATTTTCCTTATAGACCTACGTTGTGATAGGCCTTTTTCGTGGATAAACTGCAAAACTGTGACAATTGCAGATCTCATAGAAGTAAGTATGTCCTCAAAGATAAAATCATTTCTAGCTAGCTGTCCATACTACCAAAATGATTGAAATTATACCTGTTTTTCATAGATTATCGAGTTGCGATCCAAAGTCCAGCAATATTGCATATGTTCATAAATCTAAAATGGAAGAATCTGTACGAGGACTCCTTAAAAAAGAGCATAAAAAATCTCAGAGGGCACATGCAAAATGACAACTTAGAAAAAGATGAGAAATATTCTTTTTAGCAGTCCCATATAGAAAGCACTAGGAGAGGAAGAAAAGGCCCCTCCTCCTTGACTTAAAAATATGTGAAAAGCCTATGTTGGATAACATGCCAAAATAATAAGAATCTGGAGGGTGGAATGAAAGGATCACATATTACTTTACCTCAATTCTTTTGTTCCCTGACCACGCGAAAGGAATTATAGGCCTTTTTGGTTGTGACTCCACTCTGATCGAGCGAGTCCAAATCCTAGTATCTATACCTTTTTTTACAACTATCGAGCGGACCTTTGAGGCAACATCCAAGTAGGATTCCTGAAAAGATGGTAGCATATTCCATCCATAAGCTTGAAAATAGTCGCCAACTAGCAACTGCATTGGTGGATCTCTAGGGGGGCTACTAAGCCTTTCAATTAGTGGAGTGCCTAGCCAATTATTGGTCCAAGAATCTTATTGAGGAGTCCCTGCTAACTAACCACCTAGACTCCTTCAGAAAGAGTCAAGTAATGATATCTCAAATTGGGCCAAACTAAAGAGCAAACGAGATTAATTTCAAGGGGCATCCCCTCTATCCAAATACCTAATCACGCAAGTACATCATCTTGCTAGAGTTCCTTGTAATAATCAGGCCATGCAAGATTTCTTAATAGAGCCTCATTTAAAATATTGAGATCATGTAAACCTAAGACCCTGCAAACAACAATCCCTCAAAGCAATCTGAATCAATTTAAGTACATTTGCTTTCCTTGACTAAAAGAAATTGCTGATGGTCTTTGTGAGACCTTCTAGAACTGCTTTCAACCACTTATAAATCTTAAAAGAGTGAAAAAAAAAATGCTCTGAATAACCGAGGTGATGAAACATTTACGCATTGCTAAAGAAAGAATGTGCCTTTTCCACTATTTTATTTCTGAGCGAATTTTATTAGCCATGCTCCGAAACTAACTCCTTTTTGAAGCTCATTAAAACTAAGGTGATCCTCTAGGTAAGAGAGAGAAGTGCCCCTAACGCACATCCCAACAATAGTTCAAAGTAATGGAATATTACCCGAAAACACCCCCTTACTAAAGTAAATATAGAAGTTTTTTCATTTACTACCTGACTTGAAATTTGAACATAAAAATAGAAAGTCTCATATAACACATGAATGTTTGATAAACAAGCCCAACCAAAAATAAGTAAATTATCAATATAAAGAAAGTGGGTTGGTGCCATAATAAAATATTACCCTAAGGCACCCCATCAAAAAGTCTTCTGCAATGCAAAACAAGGTATGTTACCTAGTAATTGTTATTACTGACTTTAACATAATATATTTGATTATATGGTGTGTAGGAAAGAAATGCACACAAGGAAATTTGTTGTTTGTTAATATAAATAAAATTATATTTTTAAAAGAATTATGATTACGGGATGTGTATTCGTTATTGAATTAAGTATGAGATAATGGATATTCCTTAAATGAATTTGAATTGTGCTCGTCATTATGTGTACGTGGCTTAGTGGCCCAAGTCTTTATATGATTGTGAGTCCTTGAGATCCTTTCTCAAACTGGATTGCAAATAGGACATGTAACATGTCTGTAGATATCCCATAGCAACCAGCCTTATAAACTAAGATCATGCATTTTGAAGCCACACATTCAATATTGAAACCATGCCAATCTCATATTTGATACCTTAGAAGACGTCATATAATACAATTTACTCAAATTTTTTAACTAATTATTAATTATATATTGGTGATTAAACGGTTTAATAAACTTTTGTAAGGTCAATTTTAAATTTAGGTACAACTTTATTTAAGTCCAAGTATTATGGTAATTTTAAAAATGGACAACGCATTAAATTGGTATTTTATGCGTGAAAAAATTGATTTTGCTTGAATATATATTTATATATACGAAAAATTCTAAACAAATTAAAGATATGCTATTGATTGATTGTGCTTAAAATAGACAGTATATAAGCATTATTAAAAAAATAAAGTTAGGTTAGTACCAAAATATTTGTCTATAATCATTCCATAAAACGCTACTGGAATGGTTGTAAGCTTATTAGTGTTGGAAATTATGCGGTGGACAAATAAAATTTGTACTTTATAAATATCTTAATTAAATCAAAATTATGGAATCGAAAATTACAATGAGAAAGAAAATAAAATAAAAATTAAAGAATAATTGAGACTCCCTCTTAAGAGCAATATCAGATAAAAAAAATAGCTCATATCTTTAAAAAAAATGACATCTATAGTGACATAATACTTTCTGGTAGGTGGATGGTAGCACTTGTGCCCTTTTTGATATCCTCTATAACTAACAAACGTACACTTAATTACTTGGGCATCTAATTTAGACTTCTAATTTTTAGGAACATAGACAAAAGTAACACAACCAAATACACGGGCAGGAAGATTATGAAATGATGACAGAGATATATGAGATACAAGAACCTCAAACAGGATTTGTCCGTGAAGGACACTAGATGGGAGACGATTGATGAGATGGACGAAAACTTGTACAACATTGCCCCAAAGATATTTTGGCATATTAGCACTAAATAAGAACGCACGAGCCATATCAAGTAAGTGACGATTTTTTCTTTCGGACATTCCATTTTGTTCTAGTGTTTGTGTGCAAGTAGTTTAGTGAACAATCCCATGTGTTTGAAAAAATCTTGAAAAATATAATTAATATATTCTCCCCCATTGTTAGATCGTAGGACTCTAATGATGCTATTGTATTGTATTTGAACACGAGTACGAAAATTTTGAAAGGCTTGAAAAACTTCATCTTTGTTTTTAAGAAAAGCAACCCATGACAATCTTGTACAATCATCAATAAACGACACAAAATACCTCATACCCGATATAGTAGGCTCTCTAGACGGTCCCCAAAAATCATAATGAATTAATTCAAAAGAAATGGTACTTCTATTAGAAATACTTAGAGAGTAAGTAGTACGATGACTCTTGGCCAACACACATGTCTCACAATGTAAATCAGATTCATTCACACCAATAAACAGAATAGGCATAGATTTTTTCATAAGACTAAAAGACGGATATCTTAAGTGACGATGCCATAACCAAATTTCACTTAGCTGGTCAAAACTCGAAGTCAAAGCAGTACGAGACTGTGCTCATAGTTTCTCCCCTGCGTAGATCTGATCTAGACGAAACAATCTGTTACTCAGATACCCCCGACCAGATCCTAAAAAATCACATACATAGGATAAAAAGTTACAGAACATTTAGACTCAGTGTTCAACTGTAGGACATATATTAAGTGATGAGATAAATTCAGTACATATAAAACATTTTGGAGCTTTAAGGTTGACGTAATACGAACTGGCCCCATTCCTAACACAGGAAAAGCTTCACCATTAGCATTCGTAACATAAGACACTGATGGAAAAGACAATGCAGTAAAATAAGATTTATTATAAGTTATATGATCAGATGCACCAGAATCAATAATCCAAGTATCAGATCCAATATAGTGAGAAAATGTTTGAAATTATACCAATCTTACCACGACTAGCTATAGAAGTTGTAGGGTTACCTCCACATGTCGTATAATGATCTTATCTAGCTACTCCATAAAAATCTGGTATTGATGACTTTGCTTGAATAGCTATGCTAAATATTTCATTAGTTTTAAAATTTTGATTTTCTTTCGAATCTTCCATTAAAGAAGATAATAATAATATGTAGCAGAATAAAAGTTTTTTTTTTTAGATTTACTGATTGGACAGTTAACTTGACTACTGGCTGGAATGATGACTGAGTATTAACAATTGACTGAATTGGTGATGTACTTGGGCTGATCTAATAAGCTTAGAGTTATGGGTTGAGCTGATGGCTTGATGGGTTATGGGCTTAGGGTTGATGGGTTGTATATTATTATGGGTACATATACCCATTTTCCATCAAGAACTACTGTTATTTACCCATCAAATAGTACTTTCAAAATCTCTTAAATGGAACAGTTACGACTGCAAACACAGCTATTCCAAAAACATGTATTTTACTTTTTTTATTTTATAAACTTATTTAAAATAATAACTCTTAAAATTTATAATAATAAAAATAATACTATTCTCTTGAATTTAATGGTTATAAGTGAGTGTTTGATTAATATTAAGAGTGTTATTTTTATTGTTATAAATTTTAATATATTATATTTGTTAATTTTCTTTTATTTTTTTATTTTTATTTTAAAAATGATCCCTTTAACACAAAATACCTATAAATAAAAAAAACAATAATAAATAGTAATTACTATTTAGTATGTGGCACACTTTGTTGGCACACTTTGTTGGATCCCTTATTTTTATGGGCAGAGGGTACTAATAGTTATATAACTTTGAATAAAAGAATAATTTAGTTCTATAATTTTTATTTTTTTATTTTTATTTTAAAAATGATCCCTTTATCACAAAATGCCTATAAAAAAATAATAAATAAGTAGTTACTACTTGGTATGTGGTACACTTGGTCAATAATACTAATAATCCCATAATTTTAAATAAAAGAGCAATTTAATTTCATAATTTTTAACTTAAGCAGTTTAGTCTTTTCTTTCTATAAAAGATGCATTTTGGTTATATATCTTCGATGTACAAGCTGCAACTTAGTCTATTTTTTTAAATTTTTGGGACTAAAATACACCTTATTATAAAGTTATGAGACTAAACTATTTTTATTAAAAATTATAAGATTAAATTGCTCAAGTTATGAAAATGTGCTATTTATCCTATTTTGATCTCAGACATATTAGTCATCACATTTGTAATACTTTTAATCAAAAATTTAATTATTTTAATATTTTTTAATCCTTAACAGTACATGGAAGGGTATGGGTGGTCATGATTATGACCTCTACCTCCGCCATTCTCTTTTTCTTTCTGATGTGTGGGCTGGTGGTTGATGAGCATTGAAGACCATTAACCTCCATTGAAGCACAATTTAAGCTCCTTAACCACCACAAAAATCTCCCCCATCTTCCATCCTCTTAGAAGCTCTTTCTCTCTCTCCACAAAACTTTTCACAATGAACATGAATTTGACGGGTTCGATTCCCATATGTTTTTGTAGTATGATGGCATCCCAAGCAACGGCTTGGACTACTCGAAACCCTGAACGAAGGTTTGTGGATGCATTGAGGTTAAGTTGTTATTTGCTTGATTTAAATTTAATTTGGTGATATGCTCATCGGTGTTCATGGTATTATGAAATGGTTTGGGTAGGCACTTAGTATTAATTTTCTTTTCTCTTTCTTATTGATCAACTAGTACAAGCAAGGAGAAGATTTGTAATACCTCTTGATGGATTTCTCCACTGAGACGACACTTAGATTTCACCCAAAACTGGATTTTAAAAACAAAAAAACAGAGAGACACAAATGAAAGGAAGCCATGGAAACTAGCTGAGACTACAAGCAGAAAACATGATACCTTTAGGAGAGTGTATTTCTTCAAATATCATTCGCTTCTCTTGTGTCTTGTATTCGCTTAGAATGGTGGCCTAATGGGAATGATTCTAATGTCTGTTTAGAAGTTGGCTTTTAAGTGTGATGGCAATAATACCCGTTAAATGAGGGGACAGTGAAAACAATTTGGAAAAACAACTAAAATAACATGAAAAAATACCAAAAATAATACTCTTAAAATTTATAGTAATAACATTAACACCCCAATAATATTAAAATTGTCTAAATTATAGTCTTTCAATTTTAATTAAACAGGTGTTCAAAGAAAAGTCACTTTTTTAATTGTGAAAATATAAGTTTGAACACGAAAGGTGCTAGTTATGTTATTATAAGTTTTAATGGGTATTATTTTTGTTGTTTTCCCAAATAACATTATTTAAAATTTGTAATAACAAAAATAACAATTCTTGTATTCAAATTTATATTCTTAAAATTAAAAAAATGATTAATATATCATTTTTTTTTACATTCGTTCAATTGAAACGTTCAATATTACACGTTTAAATTGAACATTCAATAAGACTAGTGTTAATTTTATTATCATAAATTTTAATAGTATTAATTTTAGTAATTTTTCAAACAATTTTTAATAATGAATTATTTTATTATTCATCAAAAGAGATGTGTAAATATATTATAATAAAGTAATAAATCTGTACCAAGTGAAATAAAACGTTTAAAATGTTAAAAAGAATTGACTAATGAGTTACTTTTCCCTTCCTACTTACTAATGCAACTTTTTTTTTTTTTTTTTAATAAAGTGGAGACGGTAACTAATTTTCCAAGTATTATTAGTTATTTTCGACAGGTTGTATCTCAATAATATATAATTTATTTTGACATATAAAAAATATGAGTTCATATCTCAATTATAAATTTGTGAATAGAAAGAAAAAAATAGAGAGTTACTAGTTACTATATATTATTTCTTGTTTGGATCAATATTGCTAATTACTACTTACTAATACTACTAACATAGAATTAATTAAGATAACATTTATTTTCCCAAGTGAGCCATGAAGGAGACAAAGAAGATGCAAAGGATGCCAATGAGAAAAACTGTTCCAATTGAACAACTAACCAAACCCATAAGCTCTATAGTTTCAGACATGAAAGCACCTCTTTTGGGACTTTTAAACTCATAATAGCTAGACTGGTAATTCCATCCATTTTGCTTCATCATTTTGCATGTTTCCAACTTTTCCTTTGTTCTCACTTCCTCTATTCTCTTCTTCAGAACTCTTAGATTTGCATCAACTATATTACTTGCTGGTTTACATAAGGTACAAAAAGTAATTAATTGATTAATTACATTAAATTTTTAAATTAATTAAAGACCAAAATGATACTTAACTATTTCTTTTACAATATTATCGACCACTTAATAATTATGTTAAATAAAAGTATAAATTACAAAATTACAGTAACAAAATCAATTGTTATTTTCTCTATACAGAGAGATATATATAGGATCCTTCTAAAATCGCTTCTTGTTTTGGTCGACAGAGTTTGGATTTAAAATAGATCAAAACTTTTTAAAGAGTGTTAGAAAATTTTCATAAGAATTGCTTTTTAAAAGTTAGAGAAGTATATTTGTGCTTTAAAAGAAATAATACTTAATTTTAAAAGAAGTAATTTTGTATGCATCTTCTCATCTTAAAATTATTACTAAAATGTTAATTAAAATCACTTCTAACATTTTTATTTTAAATATCTAAATGCTTCTCTTAAAATCAGTGCATTTATATCACTTCTATTTAAACTAATTTTAAAATAAGCACAGGACATAAGCAACAGCCCAAACTTCTTAATTGTACAATTAATCCTCCCTCATTTTAATGGTTGATATTTACAAGGAAGTGGTTGAATAATAATTTCACAAGATGAAAAATAAATATATTTGAATAATAATATATATGACAAAGTGTACCTTCATCTGAGAAGATTTGGGATCTCACTTGTGTATCCTTGAGATTCTTATGCCTGTAACAAAAGGGTTCATTCAATAATTTGCAGAAAGATGGTGATGAAGACAAAGACCAAGATAAAACCATTTTGTTGAACTGATATGAAAGTGGCTCTTATTTTATACCCAAAATTTATTACAATGTGATCATGAATACCTCCTTATAAATTAACGAATATAGAATACCTACCAAATAAGATGAAATTGACTTGTACTGAAAATAACCAAAGTGAGGTTAATTAACTTATCGTGACAGCTACAATTGGTGTCAACTTTTCCTTTCTGTTGTGTATTCTTTTATTTGGAAAATTGGTGATCACTTTTGAGCCTAAGTAGCAAAATATTTCATCTATTAATGATTTATCACAAAAAAACAAAAAATCATATAAGCCATCAAAAAATAATACGAGAAAGAAAGAATAACAAATTATGCCAAACTGATCAACAAGAGATACGTGGTGATAAACATCCCATAGTCAATTCAATTGTGTAATACCTGAATATATTATGTGATGATTCAGTTTTATGAAAGGTCATTAAGTTCCATGCGTACAACTCATTATTAAAACTTTTCGTGCCTAGATGTAGACCGAATAAATTATTTATTAATATTTTAAAAATTAATTGAATAATAAGAAACGAGAATAACATATAAATTTATATTTATTTTTTACTTAAATTAATTACATCATAACCATATGATAATTTTTTTTTTAAAAATAAATAAATGATTTAATTTTTTAGATAATTTTATCACATATTATAGTATAATTAACATGAATACAAAATTCATTACAATTAAAAAGCTCTTTCTTAATGTTGATTTAGTATGCGAACAAAAAAAAAATCACTTAGTCAAAGCATCATAAGTTGAGAATCTGGAGCTAAAATTTATAAAAATACATTGAGAATAATTCAACCTTGGCATGAAAAATTTAAGAAGACAAATGTCAATATAAAAACTTTAGTACTCTTTTTCAATCCAAAACCAATTACCAACTTCCTCCTCAAATTATGTTCAGCCGCCTGCAAAGTAATTACCTTTTTCCATCATAAATAATAACTCCCGAGCGCAAGTCACACACGCAACTTACTCGACGCTTCCAACGAAAAGAATAAAAAGTAATTTTACATATAATAACACCTTATATAATAATGCTGAAGGTATTATAATATATTAATTTAATTTGATTACATGAATTTTATTTTTTTAATAAATTTAGGTAACAATTAAACTAAAATAAGACGTAATAATATTATTGAACAAGAATAAATTAAATAGATCTTCAATATTGAATATGTAAGTAGCCATAATTTTATTTAATAATATTTAATTTGATAAAATTAAATGTAAAATGATGAGTTTGGATTGTTTTAATATAAAAATATATAAATTATACACATAATGTAGTACTTTTATGGTTACAAGTTTTTAAAATACTATTTTATTATTTTAAAAATTAAAAGGAAAACGGTCAAACTTTGTAGCTGGCATATGGTAAAAAAAAAGTCCAAATGATAAACATACATTTTAATTATAGAATAGAACGTGAGAATAAGATTTAAAGTTTGAACATTCGGTTAATCTCCTTATTAGTTACTTAGTTGCTAACTAGAATGATATTATTACTTGTGCTAATCAAAGATTAAATCAGAAAAGACTACATAACATTCATAAAATATCACTCATAATTTTGCAGATGTGATATTTTCCTCATAAGTGCAAACTTCTCATAAGAAACTTAACTCTCACACAAAAGGCCAAATAAATTTCTTATGTTTTTTGGTCTGAAATATCACGCTAGAGTGACCAAGAATACCTTTAATTTTTCCAAGAGAGATAATACTACTTGAATGGCAATTTGTTATATTTGAAATATTATATATTTAATATTATTAGTAGTAGATTTTTGCTTTCAAACCTAGTTATTTCGATTTATCAATATTTTAGCTTCTGCATTGTTAATTTTACTCGTTTTATATTTTTGCTGTTATAAACTACCCTTAAACGCAAGTAGTTTTAGAGAGAGCTTTATCTGCCTTTTCTCTAGACAACACATGTGTTTGTTGTGTAGGTTTGAGAGTCATTTTTTCGAGTTGGTAGTGAGGAAAAGGCGTCACACCATTTTGGTGTGAGGGTCGCCGTTTCAACCCTGTTTTCTTTTTTTTTTTAATCGTCGGTGTGTTGTGGGAGTTGTTGCTACTACTTCTAGGTTTTAGAACTTTTTGTTCATTGAGTGGGTGTCAGCTGATGGTGTTGTAGTGGCCGGTGTCCTTTTGCTCCAGCGGTACCTTTTCTTGTTACCAGTGGTGTTCTTTGTGGGTGGCAGCTTCAGCTACTCTTTTTTTTTTTTTTCCAAATTGGCTTTTAAATAAGAATCTGGTTTTTTGTATTGTTTTATTGTGTTCTATAGTTCTACTTTGTTGGAATTTATAGTGGTGATTTTGTTGTCAAGTAGTTAGTTGTGTGTGGTTATTTTGTGCATATACTCAATATACATGAGTAGTAATGTTTTAAAGATTATCAAGAATTTTGTAGGGTTCATTTTTTAGTAGAAATTTTTGTATTTAATCTAGTGTACTTTTGTTGAAGATGTGGATTGGTTGGCGGAGAGAAAAGTATTTTGCTTTTTAACAAATAAATATTTGTTATAAATTTATATAATTATTTGCAATTTTTTTGACAAATATTTAATAACAAATTGTTAATAATATTAATTAATAAAAATATGTATATATTGCAAATATTATAATAAATATATTTTTTAGAATATTGTTAGTATTAGTATATTTATAACAAAAATATATTAACAAATAATTTTATAAATTTATAACAAAGGTTACTTGTCACTAAATATATGCTGCAAAAATAAAATATTTTTGTAGTGAGGGCTAATTATGATCACGATTTTTTTCTTTGAATATTTTTTTTGGAAATTTTTTTGTTACTTTGATATATACTTTATTATAGAGCTTACTACTTGATATATCTTTTTGATAATAAATAAGATTTTTTTTTTAATAAAAAAATACCTTTAAAGGCATTAATGCAAATATAGTAAACAATCAAGATAAACAGATAATTAGATTTCAAAAACATCCAATACCATCTTACAAGTTTAATTAATTAAAGGAGACTATTAAACGTTTATGATTTAGGATAATATATTTTACAACAACTAGATTTTTTATTTTCACAATAATGTTTTAATAATAATAATTTTATATAACAATAATAGTTTAATTCAATGACGGTGCCACAATTTTTTTTAAGGAGAGCTAAAATAATTTTTTTTATTTAAAATAAAATTTTTATTAAAATATTAAAAATAAAAAATACATCATAATATATAATTATTAAAAGCTATGGTTGACTCTCTTCAATTTAATATTAAATTTTTCACGTCATATTATAAAGTTAGGGAAACTTCGTTCCTTCTCAGTTAAACTTATATCATATATATATATATATATATTTAATTTAATGATGGAGCCATAAAATTTTTTGAGGAGGACTAAAATATAATTTTTTTCATTTAAAGTAAAAAATTTATTAAAATATTAAAAATAAAAAATACATCATAATAAATAATTATTAAGAGCTATGCTTGACTCTCTTCAATTTAATATTGAATTTTTCATGTCATATTATAAAGTTAACAAAGTTTCATTCCTTCTCAATTATACTTAGTCATCAAAAATTAAACAAAAATATAATAAGTTAATATATATATATATATATATATATATATATATATATATAATAAATTTATTTACTAAAAAATCTAAGAAAATAAAAAGGCTAAATCAAACAAGTCAAAATTTACAAATGTTAAAATTAAATCTAAAAGAAAAAATGAAAATGTCCAAAATTAAATATGATTAGAATTTTAATATTGAGATTATATTTAAATTTATATGTTAATAAACAATATAAGACTAAAAATAAGATTAATGAAAAACTAAGGACAAAAAAATATTACATATTTTATATAAATAAAATTTTAAATAAATTCAAAAATTTATTAAAATAAAATATTAAATAATATAATATTAGATAAAGTTAAAATTTAGGTTGAAATAAAATATAAGAAAATTTGAATATATGAATTATAGAAACTTAAAAGCTTTGGTCTAAAACTTATTATGTGCTTCTTTTTTAATTTTTAGTTTTTATGAGGTTAAGTCTAAAGTTAAATATTTGATTTACTTTGGATTATCACATTTTAGAAGAATTTTTATATAATATACTACTAAAATTTTATTTGTATGCACTAATAGTTATTAAATATATAAAAAAATGTGTATATATTTAATCACTCTATTAATAATCCATATTATTTTTATATACATATTTGTTAAATTTTGTTAATATATATCAAAATATGTACATAAAAATTAGACACAATATACTATTATAAATAAAATATTTATTTTATGTTAAAAATATATATGTAATTAATTTTTTGTAAAAAATTGACGGGAGCTGCAGTCCCCTTAGCCCATGAGAAGATCTGCCCCTTGTTTAATTGTAGTAGTATAATAGACAATTCATAAATTTTTGTTGTAATAATATCATTACCCATAATTTAAAATATTGATTTGGTTTAATTGAATGGCATAATCCCTTCATGATAAAGCTTTATTTTTAACTCATTAAAAAAATACATATTAATTTTTCTTATAACGTACATGAATATATGTTTTTTTTAATGTTAGAAAAAAAAATATTTATTTTTTTTACTAGGAGTTAAAAATAAAAATAATAAAATATTTAGATTATTTATATACATTGGAGGGGGTTTGCAAACATTTTCACCTTTCAAGCTTTCATATACTCTGCTGAGGTAATTTTGCTCTAACCGTATCGTAAAGCTAAGTTAATTTTCTCTAATGTTGGGTTGCATTTTCTTGTACTATCAGATAACAAAACATACCAAGATTTTCTGATATTTCTATTCTGTTTTTTATATTCGCATAATACTGACAAATATTTCTGAGGCCCAATCGGTATATAAGAGAATTTGGGAGGGTGTCATATCTATAGTATGTGGCCATTTGGGTTTCTTCCATGTGATCTGTAGAGTACCCGTGGCGAATATTAGCGACAATAAACTAACATTTGTTCAGTTCTGTCTTGACCTAATAGAGACAGATTTGGTGGTAATTGAGCTTGGTGTTGTGTTGTTGGAAATTTTTTTTTTAAAAGTTCAACATTATTTTTATACACTTATCATTTAAACACGGTATTTCCAATTTTGATATCATTTAAAAATTATTATACACTTATTATTATTATTATACAATTGGTTGGATCTCTTTTGTATTTTATGCACTGTTATGTTAAAAGGAACTTTGAACATTTAGAATTAATTAATAGATTGTCACGTATATATGAATGTGAGTACTGAAGACAAGTTTTGGATATGTATGAATAAGATGTCTACTGAATTTAGCAAAAACGAAAAAAAAATTTCGAAATTTTTTAATGTTTATTATGAGAAGGCATTGAAAAAAAAAAAAAAAAAAGTGGTATTGGTGTCTAGGTACGAAGCATGACACTTATAACATAAATATGTAATATATTGTAGTGATATCTCTTAATGTTACAAAACTATTTAAACCACTGCCTAACTTTCGGCATCTCAAAATAAGTATTATTCCATTTTAGTGTTGATTAACACCATCAATAAATGACTTTTAATAATGATATATAACTAATAATTTATTAGCTAGGTTCCAAATCAACCTAATAACATGGTTTTTATGCGATGCAAAAGGGATAGTATCTAAAATCCAAGCAGGATCACCAATAATTTGGTAAGAATTATATTATAACTATAAAAATCTTTGCTATTGTTTAATTTGTATTTGAATGCACTTTGTTATGTTACTCAACAGTTGTTATTATCATATAGTATATATAATTATATGTTTGCAAGATAAAGAAGATACACTAGACCATCAACCAAATAAAATTTTTCCTAGATTTTGGTGTTGGTTTGTGCTATTTGAAAGAGCAGAGTTGGGCGGCTGACGGTGCGACAAACTTTCGATTGGTCGTGCGGCAGCGTCTCCAAAGGTGTGTGTACAGTGGCATCTCTATTGATGCACGAAAATGGGCCGTGGATCTCTTGCAATGGCAAACAAAACTTCAAAATGAAAAATGAAATTTCCACCATGCGATGCCTGCCTCTTCTTTCAAATTTTTTTTTAATAAAATATATGAAAATAATGAAAATGCTCTTCTTAAATTTCATGTGGGAAGCATGACATTTTTCATCCAAAGATCCATATTTTAAAAAAATATGAATTTGATAAAACATTATAAACGTTTAATAGCAAATTGATAATAAAAAAATATAAAATACTAAATTGATAGTAATTTAAAACGTTTAGTATGATATAGAACGTTTACCCAAATAAATATATATGGGAATGATAAGTATATATGTATATATATATATATATATATATATATATATATATATATATAACAAAGTGTACCTTCATTCCAGTAGATTTGGAATCTGATTTGAATATCTTGGCCTTGAGAATCTTACGCCTGTAGCAAAAGGGTTGATTCAATTTGCAGAAAGATGATGGTGAAAGATAAAGTCATTTTTGATGAAGTCTGATAAAAGTGGCTCTTACTATACCCAAAATTTATTACAACACGAGTACTCCTTGTAAATTAACGTTATGTATAATAATACTTGCCAAAAAATGAAAATGATTTGTTTGGATAGTCATCACTTTTGAGCTAAAATAGTAAAATATTTCATCTAATAATGATTTATATAAAAAATAAAAATTCATATAGTTGCATTAAAACAAAAAAAGAATAAAAAATTATAACAAACTGATCAACTAGAGATACGTGCTGATAAACACCTCGAGTCAATTCATTTGTGGGATACCTGAATATATTATGAAAATTAGTCATCACTTATGAGCTTAAGTAGTAAAATATTTAATCTAATAATGATTCATCAAAAAGAAAAAATATTAAAATAATTGCATTAAAAAACTAAAAACTAAAAATAAAAAAATTATAACAAACTGATCAACAAGAGATAGTGCTAATAAACACCTCTAGTCAATTCACCTGAATATATTATGTGTTCATTCAGTTTTACGGAAGGTCATTAGTTTCCACGTGTACAACACATAAAGTATTTTAATTCTCACTTCTCAACGTCTTTTTCTCACCTCTTATTATCCCTCACAAAACCTAATCAATTTTTTAAAATTTGCTTAATTAACATCAAAGAAAAGCTTTTTTTTTTTTTAGTAGATTATTTTTATTTTTGTTATAGTGTAGATTTTTTTTCACCTAGATTTCCATCATAAGCAATTTTTTGACGTATTTTGTTTTGTTCTATCTTGTTTTCTTTCTAAATTTGATTTATTAGTTTAGATATTATTGCCGTTTAAATTTTAGAGATTTTAAATTATGAAATGTTGGGTTTTGTTAAAAATTTGATACCTTGTCAAGTTGAGCATTGAAGTTGGAGAATTCAAAGGACTAAAAACAAACACTTAGAAAATTTAGTTTTAAGGATTCTTAGTTTTTTCTTTTTATAAAGAAAATTTCTTAATTTGATAGCTCTTGTACGTACTCATGAATACAAATCAACTTTTTCTATAGATAAATAACTTATTGAATATGTATTTAAGATTGAACTCATAATTAACATATTTCGTGTATAGATAATATGGAATAAATAAATTATTTACATTTATTAATATGTATTTAAAATTGAACGATTAGAGGACTCTATCTTAGGCTATGTTTGGTTGGATATAATGGGAGGTGTAATGTAATTGATTCAGCACATTATATTGTTTGGTTTGCCCAAACACATGTAATGTAATGTAATCACATTACATTACAAGAGGAAAAAAGGATTACACATGGGAGGAGGGGGAAAAAGGATTACATTACTGAACAGTGCGTGTGAACAGTGCGTACCAGCCATCCCCGTGCGTCCCAGCTGTGCGTGTGCGTCCCAGCCCCGTGCGTCCCCGCCGTGCGTCCCAGCCCACCCCGTGCTTCCTCCGCCATCGCGTCGTCGTCGTCGGCCAGGTCTCGCCATCGCCTCCAGCCGGCCAGCAGCTCGCGTCGCCCCCTCCAGCAGATCGCGTCGTTCGGCCAGCCCTCGCGACGCCCAGCCTAGCCTAGCCCTTGCCCAGCCCTCCCGACGCCCAGCCTCCGTGCGATTTTGGTTTTTTTTTTTAATTATATTTTTTATATGAAATTGTATTTCTTTTTTTAAAATTGTATTATTTTTTATTAATTATTGATATAAAATTATATTTTTTTTAATATAATTTTTTTTAAATTGTATTTTTTATTAATTATTGTTATAAAATTGTATTTTTTCTGAATGTAATTTTTTTTAAATGTAATTTTTTTTAAATTGTATTTTTTATTAATTATTGTTATAAAATTGTATTTTTCTGAATGTAATTTTTTTTAAATGTAATTTTTTTTAAATTGTATTTTTTATTAATTGTATTTTTTTCCTAAAATTGTATTTTTTTTATTAATTGTTGTTATGAAATTGTATTATTTTTGAAATTTTATTTTTTAAAATTGTATTTTTAAAATAATTATATAATTTTTTTTTCTATTCCATTACATTACAGTTGTCAAACCAAATACTGTAATACTGATTCCTTTTTTGATTACAGTGACTAAACCAAACCAAACACTGTAATCGTAATACTGATTCTTTTACATTACATTCCATTACGATTACGATTACATTCAGTGAACCAAACGCCACCTTAATATAGATGTCATCGTATGCGGCCAACAAATCAAAAGATATATACAAAGTCAAAGCATCAGAAATTCAGAATCTGGAACTAAAATTTATTTGAGAAAAAAAAAATAACATTTTTAAAAATTTATAATAATAAATATAATATGTTTTATATATAAATCATATATTTTAATAATTAAAAATTAATTTTTATATTATTATTTTTTTAACATATGTAATTCAAATTAAATTACGGTAATTTAAACTCATTTAATATTATTAAATATTAATTTTATAATTATAAATTTTAAAATTATTATTTTTTATAATTTTTTAATTTATATAAAAACACATTGAGAATAATAATTCAACCTTGGCATGAAAAAATTTTCGAAGACAAATGTCAATATAAAAACAACATTCTTAATATCTTTTTCAATCCAACCAACATCGTCCTCAAATTATGCTGAGGCGCCTGCAAAGTACCTTTTCATCATCGAGTAGCCAAAAAAAAAAACTACCTTTTCATCATAAAATATGGTACCGCAGGTCACACACGCAACTTAGTCACGGCTCCAAGGAAAAAAAAATTATATAAAATAATACCTAAAATTTATAATAAATAAAAATAACAATTAAATAATATTAAATATAATTAAATTAAATAAAATTTAATATTAAACATATCAAGCAGCATCCAACTAAGCATTTAATAGGAAATGATGAACCACTGAATTTTTTTAATATAAAAATATATTAACTAAACATAAAAATTACTATTTTTTTATTTTCTAAGAAAATCAAAATAAAAAAATCAAACTTTATAGCTAGTATGCTAAATATTTCTTATTTTTCAAATGATAAACTTGCATTTTGAGTGTAAAATGTAAGAATTAAGGTCATATTTGGTTCGCATAATGTAAACATAATGAAAATATCAATGATAATAGGAATTGAATTAAATGAAAATAATATTACTATTATATTGTTTGTTTAAAAATGTAGCCAAAATAAATGATAATATTAAAATATAATTTATAAAATTATAAAAGAAGTAGAATTAGAAAATAAATTTATTATTTTTAAATGAAATAAAATGAAAAATAATTATACAAATATATATAAAAAAAAAATAGAGTATTATATTCTTTATTAACGTCGGTAACCTAAAATTTTAACTTTCAACTTTTGGTAAAATGCAATACAATTTTATCAATCACGGAAGAAAAAAAAACAATTTCTTAAAAAATAGTAAATATTTAATACTCTTTCGACGTCATGATTATCGGTTAATATTCTTATATAAGTGTCGGTAGGGGTGAACAAATATGGGTTGGTTTGAGTTTAGACTAAAATTAGAACCAACCCTGAGTTTAGACTAAAATTAGAACCAACCCAATATGATCGGTTTTTTAAAAATAAGAACCGAACCGAACCAAAAAATTTAAAAAACCAATCCAACTCGAACCAAATTTTTTGGTTTGGTTTGGGTTGGTTAAAGGAAATTTCTTCCTCTTTTTACGGTAATGAATTTTGTTTATTAAATTTTTTTAAAACTCTTGTATTATATATAATTTCTAACATTTTTAATGTTAATTTTATTATAATACCTAAATTTAGAAATATAGATATCGATCACTTATCTAATACCATTATTCATATCAAATACAAAATGCAAGAAAAATTTAAAATTAAGACAAATAAGCAATAAGGAATAGTAATCACATACTTGACAAAATTTACTAACTTTCAGATCTAATAATATTGTTCACCAATGTTATTCATGCAATGAAAACTTTACCGACAAAAATATGAAAGATGATGTAATTATAAATTTATAATGGATAAATAATTAAATAATATCAAATTCGTGTATCATGTGAATAAAAGACAAAATAAATGAGAGTACTTGGTAGAGAAGTGCTTGCACGAATTTCGTTTAAATATTTAAATTGTAATGACAAAAATGAACAAAACTTGTTTATCTCTCACTAACAAAGTAGATGATAAATTTTTCTAAAATATTATCGAAAATAAAAAAGGTTGCCCTCATAAACATAACTAATTAGCAACAAATAACAAATCCAAACATATAAATTCAAATCTTTAGTACATATAGACTACAATATATTACAAAATAGAGAATAAAAATAAAATACTTAAATTATCCAAAAAAAACATAAAAATAAAATAAAATTTCAAACATGTTCCAAGCTCCCATATTCTAATATATTAATAAAAAAATAAATATTATATTGAAATCATTGATTTCGCTAACTCGCCATTTAGTTTATTGAAGTATGTTATTTTCCAAACATGTCTACAAAAATAGAAAATTAAGTGTAAAGTATGAATTAAATAAATTAAATTGTAATGATTATATAAATATTTAAATATATATATATATGGGTTGGTTCGATTTTTTTAAGATTTTAATAAATGAAAACCAAACCAACCCAATATTAATCGATTTTTTATTATGAAGAATCGAACCAAACCAATAAAACTTAAAAACCGATTTTTCTGGATTGGTTTGGGTGGGGTTGGGTGGGTTGGTTTGGTTCTGTATTTTTTTATTCACCCCTAAGTGTTGGAGTAGAAAGATAAAAACAAAAACGAAGTCACCAAATTATAAAATTTATACTTAATTTCTAACAATAAGTTTCAAAAACAAAGATGAATGTTAATTTTAAAATAAAAATAAAGCGTTATTTTATATCATAAATATATTATAATTACAATTGATTTAATAGTTTTTTATTAAGTACAATTAATTATAAGAGTTTGGTAATAATTATCAATAATATTATATTATATTATTTAAAATTAATTTTAAATTTATGATACATAACTTTTTTTAATAAAATATGAGTATGTCATATGTGATGTCCACGTTATGAATCATGCTAGATAGCACGACTTATGTGCCACGATTAAATGCCGAGCAGTAAAAATTAGCAAATAGGAGTGTGTGGATCCCTAGTTGGCTAGTTGCAAATATTGGTTAGATACTTTTATTCATCGCGCAGAAGTCGTGATGAAGCTAGTCGTAGCACACAGTCTTACTATTATTGCCGCATAAATCATGCTAGGTGACACGAGTTATGTGTCACGATTACATAAAGATAGATGTATAATCTGTCAGGTTGAGTTAGTTTGGGTAAGCTTAACAATCTAAATTAATTTAACTTTAAGGTGATTTAAATTTAATTTAAGTCAGTAACGATGAGCTTGAATTTAAACGAAATATAAATAAATTAGTTTAAATTAATTTAAATTGTTATTTATATATTTTTTTAGTTAATATGAATTTTTTTTATTAAAAAAAATATTTAATGATTAAAACTCAAGCAACATTATTTTAAATAATAAAAAATATATAAATATAAAAAAAATAATTATTAAAACAAGAAGTCAATTTTTAAATTAATTATGTAAGAGATAAATGCATTAAACTCACTCATGTTAAAGCATGAAAACTCACATTTAGAATAAAGAGCTCTCAAGTTCAAATAAAAATTTCTTCTAGCTATTAAACAAAATAAATAAAAATGAGTTAATTAAATAAAAATGTTTACTAAAAAATAAAGAGTTAAAGTAAATTAAAATATTACACGAGAACATAACTTTTTTTTTATATATATAAGAATAAAACTTTGACTATTATATAATACATAATTTTCAAGACATTGAATAAGTAGAAAAGAAAATAATAAAACACATATTGATAAAAAAATTTGAAATTTTTACTTCAAAAACTAGTACCTAATAAATTAAAAAAATAGAAACTTCATAATACTAATTAAAATTAAATATGAATATTATTATTTTTGTTTAAAGAGTTAGATAGATTTAAATGCTAAATGCATTAAAATCAAAGAATGTAGCATAATATTATAACAAAATAAATAAATTAAAACTATTTATTCATTATTAGCTTATTTTTTTAAAAGAAAAGAAATAAACATAACTAATATATCATAAAAGAGAAGTACTAAAAGAGATAAAAGATTATTTTAATTTTAATATAGTATTTTTTTTTAATTTTTTTATTTAAAATTTAATTTAATTTAATTTTAGACTAATAAGCTATCTCTAATCTAGCTAAACTTTTTTAGGTTATTCAAATTAGACGAAAACAACTTAAATTTAATTTAAATTTAATTTAATTAATTAAATTATGATACAAATTATTACCTAAGCAGTAAAAATGGGAGTGTATGGGTTCCTAGATGCAAATATTAATTAGCCACTTTCTTTCGTCATGTAAAAGTCATGATGAATCCAGTCATGTCACATAGTATTATCTCCGCATTATTGGTTAATCTCCTTAATTAGTTATTTAAAATATATTTATTAATCCATAATAAAAATTAATTAAAATAAAATAAAAAAAGGAAAAAAAAAAAATCATTACATTTTCATGTATTTATCAAAATTTATAATATACAATTATAATTATCTTTACATTTAATTTTTTACTTTATTTTTTATTATTTATCATTATTTTTATGAAGAATATTTAAATAAATTAAAAATTTTTATTCTTAAAATTACATAATTTTAGTCTGCTTAAATTTTTTTCTTAAAAATGATGATAAATAATAAAAAATAAAATAAAAGAATAAAAATAAAGATAAAGATAATTATAAAATTGCAATGAATTTGTGAAAGAAAAACAATAGTACGGAGATAAGGAATCAATACTTTGAGAGTAATGGAAAAGTGGGTACTCTCGACTAAAGATTATAGACTCATAAGCTCAGGCGTATCAATGTAGTGCTGGCAGATATCACCTCCTCTCACTTCTACCTGTATTTTGGCTTCTTTCTCATCTTAGAGTCCGGAGTACCCAAAAAAAACTCTCTAATAACACCACTCTGTTCATTTAAAAGCCACAATATATCACTATGAAATTCATAAAATGTCATTCTAATTTTCGGAGATTATATATTTCTTGTAGATTATGTTTAGTTAACAATAATAAAAATAATAATAAAAATTAGGAAAAATAACAAAACTAACACCCCCAAAAATTATAATAACAAAACTAGCACCCCTGTGTTCAATTAAAATTGAACGACGATAATTTGGACTCGTTCAATATTGAACGTTCAATATTATCCGTTCAATTAGAATTGAATGACGATAATTAGACCTATTTAATATTGAACGTTCAATATTTTACGTTCAAATTGAATATTGAACGTTCAATATTAAACGTTCAATTCTAATTGAACACAAGGGGGTGCTAGTTTTGTTATTATAATTTTTAAGGGGTGCTATTTTTGGTAATTTCCCTAAAAATTATTTAAGTTTATTTCGTATTTAATTTAACTATTAATTTAGAATGAAAGGTAAAACATTCTAGTAATATCATAAATACTCGTTACTCCTATACTCTTCAGAAATAAGTTGGAATGATTTATTTTTTTTACATATTTATATAATTATTTATTATTTTTCTCATAATATCTTATTTAAAATAAAATAAAAAGTTTATTTTTTAATTTTATTTTATTTATAATTATATAAATATTACTTTAATATTTATCATTATTTTAATTCTATCACTTAAATATATTAATAGTAATATTATTTCTATTAAATTTTATTTCTTTTACATAATAATATTAATTTTTTTAAATTTTATTACTATTATCGTTCCTATTTTATCAAGTTTCAATTTTGTGGACCAAATATTACCAGAGTATTCCAAATGTGATATTTTCCTCGTAAGTGCAAACTTTTCCTAAGACACTTCACTCTCACACTAAAGGTCAAATAAATTTGTTGCGTTATTGGCTAGGAATTCTGCTTTCTTTCTTTTACCCATTTTATATTTCTACTCTTATAAACTTCCTTTATAGACAATTCCAACTTACCAAGTTTAATTAATTAAAGAGAGACCCTTAACTGTTTATAATAGAGGATGACGATATTACAATAACTAAATTTGTTATTGCTATAATAAAGTTTTATTAACCATAATTTTATACAACATAATGACAATAAAATCTAAAAAAAATTGTCATAAAAGTCTTATAGAATCTAGATCAAGTTATTTGTATCATTTAATCTTTAAATTATAAATAATTATAAATAATGTCATTTAATCCTCTAACGTAAAAAAAAAAAAAAAAAGAAAGAACCAATAACATGCATTATTTTAATGATTTTTTTATTGTGGTATTCCATTAATTATAGGATATGATAGATAATTCATAAATGTTATTATGATAATAATAAAAAATTGTTGTAACAATATCATTGCCCATGATTTATAAATATTGAACTCCCAATATTCTCCAAATACCATGCAATATATTTTAAAAATGTTTGTTCTTCAATAACAAGTATTATGACTATGTAGCCATGCTGTTTACTTTCAAACAATGCTTATAGAATCTACCAAGACTTTAATGAAGCGTCAATCATCTTACATATGATCTTCCATAATCAAATAGGTCAATTATTTATGACATATTTTGTAATGGTTTGCAAACCGTTTTCACCTTTCAAGCTTTCATACACTCTGCTATTGAAAATTCAACTTGTACCAAGTCATCTCAAAAGTAGCTCCTGTTTCAAATACTATTTTATTGGAGTGAATATTGCTTCATTAAGCCTGAAAAAGGTCTTACAACTAAAAACACCTCCAAGGTTACACTTGCTGCTTCACTCGCTTGAATGCGTTGATCAGCTTGAAGATTCTCTTTTTCATTCCTACTTCGGCTTACATACGTCAATATAAATTCAAAATTTTCCGACAAACTTCAATTTTATAAACGGACATAGACGCATAAATACATACTACGAGCCATGGAGCTAAGATAAGCTTGTATACACAGCTACATACCTACCTACTCATTTTTTTTTTTTTGCTAGAGGGGATAGGCAGAAGCCTAAGTATGGGTCGATACCTACCTACTCATTACTCATCTAATAATACTACAAGTATGCTAAACCACCAACAAAGCCTTCTTGGTGTGTTATTAAGAGTAAAATAACTACAGCTGGATGTCGAGAGTCCTGACATATTAACATATATCACAACAGTTTCTTGTCTTAAGTACTTCATATATCCATGTCAGCAAATATTTCATCTTCTTCTTCATACCGTAGTTCGTCCATGAGAAATCCATCAGCCACCAAGTTACTGATTGGAAAAAGAAAAAGGAAATGAAATCATCTAAGTAACTAACCACCATATATGATTAGTTAAAAAACTTCTGACCATTAAAAGAAGATCATGTTTGAACTGACCTCAAACAGCAGAAATGGAAACTCAAAACACGCTTAAGCTTTCTATTATAGAAGAAAAAATTGAACGACCAACTGAAATACGAAAATGAGCCCCAAGTCAGAGGTAAACCTGTAGAAGCTTATCAGCCTTTTAACATTATGATGGAGGAGAAAGACTTACATAGCTCCTTTCTCATCAACAGGGTCTGCATCAAAGTCTGGGTTATAGCTATAAATTTCACATTCAGACAATTTCACGACCTGCAAGGCAAGTTATCATAAGTTTGCCTCCTGGAATAAACATGTAGATTCCTTTTTCCGAAGCTCACCTCATCAAGAGCCTCATATAATGTCTGAAACAGGGAGCTGCCCTCATTTGTTTCGATCCATTCCTGTAATTGAATGGTCCAAGAACCCGAAACATTATAAGCTCAATTAAATACGCCATTCAGATTCCATACAAAATATCAAGAACATTCACAAATCTGCATCACATGACATTAGTTCAGACACTATTTAAGGAAAGAGATGAACATCCATGTAACCCCAGTATGCATGCAGTAGACAGCAAAATAGCATGTTCCATGAAATTACTGTAAGGTTAAGACAGAAAAATAGATTATGCAGCACTGTCAAGCGAGATGTATCTCAATATTATACAAGTAAAGGCAGTCAATGTCAACATATGGTAATTGGCACTACAGACTTCTAGTTACTCCATGCTTAAGAGTTAAATACTTCAAAAGGCACAAATGCACCTGAATCCCCTACTGATAGATCTAATGAAGGAGATGCCATGCCTCACAAGATATAAAAAGACAAAGGCAAAGTAAAATAGAGTGCAATTCCCTTTCTGGTGTGTGGGTGAGTAAAAAAATCATTTTCAATTTCTACATTCATTTGTCCATGTTGTCTTGGTGTGTAGCATGTATCTCACCAAAAGTTGTACATTCTATAATAGTGAACTTGTATAACATAGCAGGATATAAGCATAGACAAACAGAAATAAAATAGTTGAAAAATACCTTTGATGCTTCGAACAGATAAGCATCAAAAATCTGCTTAAACCCTTCCCAGCTTTCTTCAGTGAAGAACTGATGAGCTTTCACAGCACTGACACATCACAAGTACATGGACAACATAATGATACAACAAAGCCAGAGAAAAGTCACATCAATTAAGAGTCAAATGCATTCCAAAGTAGTTGATGTGTAGAAATAAAACAAAACCAACCAACATAAAATGCCAGATTTAAATTCAGGAAATGGAGAGAATTGAACTCTCTGCTCCAAGAGCAACAGTATCTCAACTGTCTGTCAAACCTCTTGACAACACTCCCAGTAAAAAAAAAAAGAGGATTATAAAGTGGGATGCCAAGTCGCCCGATAAGCTGACAGTAGCATTACCCTTAATCCTCTTCTTCAGGCCATCGAAAAAAGTCTGATTATTTCTTTTTCTATTTTTTTTCATTATCTTACATAAATAGGGAGGCTCAATCCAAGCACTAGTGGGTGGAAGGGGGAATTTAGCGTGTTAGGAACCCACTAGGTCAGAGGAGCTCCTCATGTGCTCGATATATAAGACGAATACCTGAAATCATAATCCGGATACATGTGACAGAGAGTCAAAACCAGGTAGACCAGTGTCTTCCGGCTGGAATAAACATACAGAAAATATAGTTAAAGAAACTGAAAATATAACCTCTAAACTTCCCCAATATTATATCCATTTAACGGGCACCACCTTGATCTGCTAGAAAGAAATTCAGCTGGAGAGGACGAATCAGTGTCTGAAGAATTCCCAAGATAATCAAGAATCTGAGTTTTTAAAAAAAAAAAAAAAAACCAGAGAGAGAGAAGAAACAGTAACAATGAGTATCATTTGCTTTTTGAAATCTGGCAAAACCTATACCTACAGAGCTTAAGAATTAGAGTGAAACAGAAGATTGAGCCCTAGAGAAGCAACAAAGAAGAAAAGATTGATTTTCTAATATATTGACTTTTTGGAATAACAATTTATTGAATTTTATTTATGATCTGATTGAAATAGAGTGGAACAACACAGGACTCCATAACAAAAATCTATGACCTGAGACGAAAATATCAATTCATAAATGCAAATATTTGACATTTGAATTTGGCACATCTAAAATTAAGTAGATAAATTTGTTTTACATTTTAATTCAGAATTCGGGACCTCCTGTACTGGTCTTCTATTTAGGCAAAGTTGACAAACAATTACATATTCAGTTTTAAACAATATCCAGAGTCGATAGAATTCTAATGAATTGAGTGCATAATTAACATAATAAATCAGGTCTTAAAAAACCATAAGACATGTGCCAAAATTTACCTCATTCTCCAAACTTAGAGATTGCTTCTTATCTGTTCCAGTGTGTTTACCTAAAAGAAAATTTCAGAAACGTAGCCTGCTTTTCACCAAACTCAAAATTCATTCCAAAATAAACTAAAAACATTTCCCACTTACAAGAATAAGCTTCAAGGGAACCTTTGAGGGTCCTATCTCCGAGATCTAAATGACTAAGAAACAAATTTAGCCTGAAAAAAAAAAAAAAAAACCTCTTAAGCGCCATAATCGAATTATATCATAAAAACTATCACAAAATTACACAACTATTACCGGTCCAAGGACGTGTATTCTAGAAACTTCATCTTGTTTGAGATATATCTTCCTGGGATCCAATTAAATCAAAATTTAATTGCAATTGGAAATCTCAACTAAACTCATCAATTATTATGCAAAGGTAAGAGTAGAAAAAAATACAAACAATAAAGGAAGAAAACGGAAAACCTTTTCTTACAATGGAGAACTGACGCGAATTTGCTGGAAGCTTTGAGCCTTGAGGATAAATGATCGAATTTAGGAACAATTATGAGAGTTGAAACTTGAAAGCCCCTAATTCGAATATTCTAATTTCAAATTCGTATCTGATCTGAAACCCGAAGCCCTAGCTTTTATTAATAGTTCTCGGTTGAACGGATAATGATAATATTTAATAATATTTTTTTTTGCTAAATGGACTTTTTTGTCCACCAACAAGTGTTGAACTTGTGACCTCCTTTTTATTGGGAGGGATGTTTTGTCATTGGGCTACAAAGCCACCGGCATAATATTTAATAATATGTTCACATAAATTTTTACATGCTTTTGAATTCTCATTATTTAAAAATTAAATTATTTTTTTATTTTTAAAATAATTTCATCATATACAATAATATAATTATTATAAATATATACATATTTACTATTTCTGTTTACACTTCAGAAAACTTACCATCCCTTCTTTCAAGCCTTAATCTCAACTCTGAAGTTGAGACTAAATATTAATAAATTTTGTTGTATAATTTATTAATTTTAAAAATTTATCTGATTGAATTTAATTTTTAATAAATTAAATAATGATAAAATAATATTAATTAAAATATTTCATTTATCTTATCTTAAAGAACTTAAATAAAATAAGTCAAATGACATAATTTTATTTAGTATTATGATGAAAATTGTAAATATATTATCTAATTTTATTTAGTAACAAAAACAACACTTAAATATAATTAATGGTATAAATTTATCACTATTGTGAAAATTTTATTACCAAATTTTTTGTTATTGATACAAATTTATTAACAAACTTTTTATTATTTTACAACTTTAGTGGTATAATTGTATTGGTAATCATATTTCAATGCTATTTTTATTATTCAATAAAGTTAAATGACATGTTTGTAGTTTTTGCTATAATTTGATAATATATGTGCTAGTTTATCATAAGTAAAAATAACAAAAATATGATATATGATTATTTATAATTTGAATTTACTAATAAAGATGTACAACATTATGCTTAAATTAAAGTTAAGCATGTTACGATTATAATTTAAATAAAATTAGATAATATTATACCATAGATACAAAGATACTAAATAAGAAAATATTGTTCTATGTCGCTAGACAAAATCATCTACGGTATGTTTGTTACACCGTACTAAATATCTTGATTGTATAATTTATACACAGTTTGGATATTAAATTAAATTATATCGTACAATATAAAAATAGTACGTTTATATATATATTTGTATGATCAAGAGGTGTGGGTCTAATTCGTACTAGATAATTGACTTAGTCTATCTAAATTTTCAATTATAAAATTATATGTCTTAGCTTTATCTTTTATCTTAAATTTAAAATAATATATTTTTATTTTTAAAAATGTAATAAAAATATAAAAATAAATTAAATATTAATTTAAATAAATTTTATAATAAAAAATCATTTTAAATATAAATTATTTTAATAAAATATATATAATTTATTTAATTTAACTATATTATACAATTTTTTATTAAATATTATACAAATTAATTATAATATAATTTAATTTAATATAATTATATTTAATTTATTTAATACATCATGTCAAACATACAATCAAGTTCCACCGGAAGGTTGTATTGATTATTGGTACTCCCTTAATATGAATCAGTTCGGATTTCCCCTTTAAAAAATCCCTACTTTAACATCGATGGGAATGCCATATGGATTGGGGTTGTATTCAATTATAATTTTATTAAAATTTTTGAAAATTTATATATATTTAAAAAGTCATTAATTTTAAAATATTTTTTATTCTGATATATTTTTATAAATTTGTAATTACTTTTTAGTTAAAATTATATGTAAAAAAAATTTATACTCATTATCCTTTATAGATTTACAAGAATTTTCATTATAATTTAAAAGATTCTATTAAAATTTATAACACTATTTACAAGTTTATAATTTTTTTAAAATTTATAATTATTTAAAAGTGTATAAAAATTCAAATTAAATACACCATCCTTGGTTAATGTGCTTAGCTTAATTTTGAAGTCTTTTCAATTAAGGAACTTAACAATCATTCTTTCTTTCTTTCTTTAATTTAAATGAAACATAAATGACAATATATATCATTATTTTAAAAAGAAAAATGTAGTGTAAGTATCATACTGGTCTCCTATCAACTTAAAGCTACCCATTTGTCTTCTTATTTTTTAAGTGATATTTTATTAGTATTCACATTTCATTTAAAATATCTTATTACTCCAAAATTCAACATTAAATCAAAAAAAAATGGAGAAATTTTGGCACACGAAGTGCGTATATCATTTTTAAACTCTTTTCAACTATTATCTATAACAAATACATACCACAATCCATTAAACAATGACAAATGAAGACTCTAAATGTAAGAAAAATCAAACCCCCTAGTGAAATTAAATCAAACAATAGGAGTTCAACTCAGAATATCGTTCACAAGAAAATACAATTAAAAGGTAAAGAAAAGAATTAAATTCAAATTTTATGATTAAAAAATACCTTAAAATTGAATAAGAGGAAGACAAATCAACTAAGGGTAGACATTTTTCTTCTTTTAACGAAAACCGACAAACCAATCCAAATTCAATATCAAATCGAGCTTATATTTATTTTTAGATTAGTTGGTACAAATATGTTCAATAAATATTGAAATCGATGTTGTCAATTCAATTTTAAGTTCTAAAAATATTAAAACTGACGTAGCCGAACCAACCTATACTTTAATATACACTAATTTTTTAATTATTACTTCATATATTACATAATACATATTATAATTTTAAATTATAAACCTAACTTACTTTCTCTATCTACCTATTTCACTCTTCAATGCTCACATAACTCTCTATAATATGAGTTATGCTCCAACTTTTTATTATAATATGAAGTTATGTTCCTATTTATGCTCTTAATATTGAAAGGTTCCCATATGAAAGTAATTCTATTAATTCTGAAAATATGTTCCAATTATATTTTTGAAAAAAAATTAATTACATTTTAATTTCTTTAATTTTTTATAATTATTTTGTAGGAAGTTTTAAATGACGAATATTAGAAAACAATCACAATTTTATATTTTCATAATTTTTATTAGAACTATCAACTGATTATTAATCATAAGAGTTAAGTAAATATAATATGTAATGTAAATAACTTTTTAAGCTAAATTATAAGTCAAAAACCACCAATTTAGTTATCTTCAAATTGACCTTGTAGGTTGGCTTGAAGGTCGATTTTTTTTAGTCATAGGTCAGTTATGGTTTTGAGTTTTTCAAAACTGCTAAATATCATTTGTAAAATGACTCAATAACTAAAATATTGAATGTATGCCCACTCTAAATCAACAAAGCTAGTGGACTTGGGCTGTGACTAAGGAGGTAAATTCTGAGTCTGTAATTGAGCCTCAACTTGAATCTAAGGTTGAGGTTTTTTCTTACACCCAATAGGTATCCCTTGATCATATCACTCATCATCAAAGACAATCCTATTCGTGTAATTAACAGGCGCATAAATGGTACTCACCGGTACGACATAAGCTACAATCGTATTAGGCATCGAAGGCGACGAAGAAATAAGAACCAAACCACTTTTTCCATAATTTCCTTCCTAAAATGGTAGCGTGCTAAAAGTTCTCCAATTTTTTGATTTACTGATGAATTTTGGATTAATAAGACACCTTAAATGAAAAGAGGATACCAATAAAATACCACCTGAAAAATATAAAGATAAAGGGGTACTTTTATGTTAATAGGGTACTAATATGGAACTTGAGTCCACTATTTAGTACACTTTTTTTTTTGCTACATTAAATAGACATGTTTTCGGTAGACAAATGTTTATGAAAGGAACTCTTAGGCACTAAGAGTGACCTGCCAAATCAGAAGGTAGGAGAGAAAAATTTATGTTGCCTACTCTGTTATTTCTGTAAGCCCATTGGATCAAATCATGTGCTTTGAGGTTGAATTCTCTTGGTATCTATCTGATGGAGATCATATTAAAACAATGGATATGTTTGTTCATGTCCAATAGAATCTGTTTTGTGAATGGAGAGATGTGAAGCCAATTTTCTTTAAGGAGAGCTTGAATCACAATTTGGTTATCTCCTTCTAAACAGACTGATTTATGGAAAATGTAGCAAGTAATATAAAGCCGCAGAAAAGGCTAAAGCTTCTGCTTCTTCACTACTACCGAAATGTCGATATCCTACCCAAGCATGGATTGTTCTGCTATAACTGTCTGTGACAATAAAACCTAAACCAACTTTCTCGTTTTTTCAAGCAGCATCAAAGTGAACTTTGATGGCATTTAAAAGGGGAGGTTTCCATTTAGAAGGAATGGCTACTGCATCTCCAGCTAAAGTCTCCCTAGTTATTTGTTTAACTAGAAGAAATTTCATAACTAGAAGAAATTTCAATTCCTCTATCCTGTTGTGTAGCCTAAGAATAAGTTGTTGTGGATTTAGAGTTTTGGCTTTATGCAACACTTCATTTCTTAGCCACCAAATTTGCTCCATCATAATTGTAGAAACAAGAGTAAATTTCGCAGCTTGGATGTCATTGGGTAGCCAATTTGTTGGAGGATTTAAAATGAAGTTTATGTAAGAGAAAATGTCAAGTTTCTCCAAAAAAAGCCCAATTGATGTTCCATTTCTAGTTTAGCCACCAAGAACAGAGAATGTCACATCTGATGAAAAGATATGTAGAGTTTTCTACCTCTTTGTGACATAGTAAGCATAACGGATCATCAATGTGCATAAAGACCCCAATATTCTTTTTTGTTCCTAGGAAGTTGTTTATGATTTTCCATAAAAGGAGTTTTTGTCTTTCATGTATTTTGGCTTTCCAAATTTTCCTCCAAATTTAGGAATGCGAGAGCGGATAGAGTCTTGAGGAAATTTGAGTCTAATAAGCATCTTTAACAAAGTAGATTCCTTTACCTATTCCATACCATTTGATCTCATTAGGTATATTAGAAGGAGGGCTAATATTTTCAATAAAAGAAGCTATGTTGGCTCCACAAAGGCTTTGTATTTTCTTTTGATCCCATATCCAAAAATTTTGCCAAGTGCAAAATTCAGTGATGTGATCAATGTGTTGTAAATTGTGAGTAACTTGATCTGAAAATTTTTGTGTTGGTATTCCCAAAATCCAAGGGTCATATTTTAAATTAAAACTTTGACCATTGCCCAGGTGCCAGTAGCAGCCGGTCTTTATAAGTTCTCGTACCCAAAGAATACCTTCCTAATATTAGAATCTCCTGTGCGTTGTTGGACTTCAAGAAAAGGGTTGAGTTGTAGATATTTGGCTTTAAAAACTTGTATCCAGAGTTTCTTGGTTTGAGTCGTCATTTGCCAAGCGGCTTTAGATAGCATTGCCTTATTAAAATCCTCTATTTTTCGAAAACCTAGACCTCTATAAACTTTTGGTATGCAAGTTTATCCCAAGCCAGAGAGGAATAATAATGGGCGGTATGTGTGTTGTTTGATCACCAAAATCTTCTGATTATGGAATCTGCATAAAGGCAAATGCTGGTGGGAATTTTGAAAGTACTCATGGAGTATATTGGTAAGTTCTGTACAACTGAATTGATTAAAGTCATTTTTTCTGCTTGTAAGAGAAGTTTAGCTTTCCAACTATTCAATTTGCCTTTTAATTTTTCTAAGATGTTGAATTCCAAAATCATTTTCCTCCCAATAGGAAGAGAGTGCCCCATATATTTGACAAAATTGACAGAATTTATTACAGATAAAATTTGATAGATCAAGTTTTTTTAAGTAACTCCTATGTTTTTTAAGAAGAAGACTACAGATTTTTTATAGTTGATTTGTTGACTAGACCAAGAATAGTAAATATCCAGTATTTTCTTTGTCTGATGTGCTTCCTCATCATTACCTTTTAAAAAAAAATAGTATATCATCTGCATAAAGTAAGTGCGAAATAGAGGGAGCAGCTAATGATACTTTGAATCCATGTATGGATTGTTGATGTTCCACTTTGAGCAACATTCTGGACAGGCATTCTGTGACCATAAGGAAAAGATAAGGGAAAAGGGGTCACCTTGTTGAAGACCTTGCTGAGGTTTAAAGTTGTCATGGGGAGCACTATTTATCAAATTGAGAAGGATACTGTTGATATGCATTGATGGATGAGATTACAAACTTTAGGAGAGAAAACCCATTAGATGCATGATATGTAGCAAGAAATTCCACTCTACTAGATCATAAGCTTTTTTCATATCCAGTTTGATTCCCATTAGCCCTTCTTTTCCCCTGGTTTTCCTTTGGATTTTATGTGCAAGTTCATGTGCCAGTAAAGTGTTTTCGGCAATCCATCTTCCAGGAATAAAAGCTGCTTGGTAAGGGGAGATGTGTTCTACTAGATAAGTTCTTAATCTCTTGACTAAAATTCAAGCAATGATTTTGTAATTTACATTACAAAGACTGATGGGACGATAATTAGTTACTTGAATAGGGTTCTGAACTTTTGAAATGAGTGTGACATAAGTGTGATTCCAATTGGGGTTGAGATCCCTAGTAATAAAGAAGTTTTGAATTTCTTTTATCACATCTGCGCCAATAGTATCCCAGTTTTACTTGTAGAATATGATTGAAAAACCACCAAGTCCAGGAGCTTTAGAGCATACATGTCCTAGAGGATTTATTTTATTTCCTTGGGTGAAGGTATGCTAGCAATGTGATTGTTGTGATGTGTGTCAATAACAGTAGGAAACAATGCGCCGATATCATCTTCAAGGATTGTGGTGTTTGTTGAAAAAAGATTTCTGAAATACGTAGAGAAAGCTTGCTCAATTTTTGCTCTGTTCCAAGTAATCTCACCATTTTCTAGTTGCAAAAGAGGAATAAAGTTGGTCTTCCTTCGAATGATAGTGGAAGTGTGAAAAAATTTGGTGTTTTTGTCTCCTTCATTGAGCCATAGTTCTCTAGATTTTTGTTTCCATAATGAATCTTGTTGTTCTAATTGTTCATTCAATTAATCCTGAGTCTTTTTCTCAAGCTGGAATTGAGCTTCGTTGATAGGGCATGATTGAAGGAAATTGAGTTATTGTTCCAAGGCACTTACCTTTTGTTGCACAAACCCAAAATGGTTTTTGTTCCAATGAGTTAATTTGGAAGAGAACAATTGTAGTTTTGTTGAGAAATCAGTATGTGCATGGAAAGTAGCTCAAGTGTCATGGATGACTTGTTAATTTGCAATGTAAATCTCTATACCACGTGGTCATGAAACGAAATGGCCTGATTCTGTAAGGTTCCCAAGTACCAAGGACATGTAGTAGAATTGAATTATGATTTGAAGTGAATTTGGGCAGGTTGAAAACATGTGCGGTTGGAAACTTTAAAAGCCATTCCGGGGAGGTAAGTACTCTATCTAGTCTTTGTGTTATTTTGTCAGAGAATGTCTATTATTGCACCAAGTAAACCTATTTCCAAAGCTTCCAATGTCAATTGCATTTGTGGACATAATGAACTGATGTAATGGATTGTTGGTCTATGGTTGAAAAGGAAGACCTCCCAACTTTTTAGATTGTTTTGTGATGTTATTTAATTCACCAATTAAAGCCCATGGTGAGTTTATTGAATTTAGAAAAGAAGTCAAATTTTGCCATGTTTGCAGTTTAATGGAGTGATAAGGAGGGATATGCACACAACATAAACATATTTTGTCATTGATGTTAACTGGATGGGTAAATTCAAAACATACATAACTGTCTCCCACATTGATTATCCTTAGATTATAGTTGGTATTCCAAAATAAAGTAAAACCCCCCTGTTGCCAACTATCGGAATAATATAACTATTTTTAAAACCAAGTGAAAGTTGCAAAATGTTAGAGTTGTCTGCACTGAGTTTAGATTCCATTAGCCATACCACATCTGGCTTTTTTCTTCGTAAAAGATAGTGTAGGGTTTCTTAAAGTCCTTTTTGAGCAAACCGTGAGCCTTCCTTTTGTTTAGAGCTTTATCGGTAGCCTTTGTCTTTGAAAATTTCTTGCCTTTAGATAAATGATGAGGTTGTTCAGTTGTGCTATTAGCGGATTGAGGTTCATTTAGAGCAGTAGAAGGAGACCAAGCTTCAATTGAGAGTAGAGTGTTGTGACAAGGTGAATGATGATTAGGTGTTGAGGCATGCAGATGTTTATGAAATTTCTTGTGGAACTAGAACAGACTGTAGAGCATGAGAGAGGAAAATTCAGAGGTAGTGGAGTAAGTTTCGTGATGAACCTCCTGAGCAATGTGAAAGATTTGTGATGTTTGAAAATTGAACCAGCTTTTATCCATATCGAAATCAGTGTTCATGCCAATGGTTTCAACAATCATTTTGAATCGTAAATTCATATTAATGGTGTCTGCACTTATATGGAAATACCATTCATTGAAATAAGCAGCAAAGTTGATGAGATCAAGTACTTGTATCATTTAAATGAGTTCTTGTACCTCTTTATGGATACGTTCAACTTTGGTTAAAAATTTCTCTTGCATATCGACTGATTCAGAGGTTGGAGATGCTGAGTTTGCTTTGAGAGGTGCCTTTTGAGTGGAATAGACACTAGCAATTTTTGAGAGAAACAGTTTGGAAATGTGTGCTCCATAATAAGCTTTATGTCTAAGAGTAGTCTTAGTAGTTTTTAAGCAGGGTGAGGACCAGAAAAGAGATATTAGAGATAGCAGCTCATAGTTGACACGCAACCATTCCCCATACAGAGGGATTAGAGTAGAATTGCTTACTTTGTACTTCATTTATAATCGAAGATCACAGTTGTGTGTGGTATGATCTAAGAAGCCACATTTGAAGCAAAAATAAGGGAGCCTTTCATATTTGAATTCGACCCAAATATTTGAGTTGAGGTTGTGGTTTTCCAGAGTTCTTCTAGGGATCAGACAACTAGTTGTAATTGGTTTGTTGATGGAAATCTCTACTCTAAATCTCAAATAGTTTCGAATCATAAAATATTCATCACCTGAGTGGTTATTTTGGATGAATTTACCTGCAAGATTAGCAATTTTTTTTGCATTAGAAATACACATACTTGTAAAGTGAAGTCCATGTGCTTGTATCTAGAAAATAGTAGAATCAAATTCTAGTTATTGTATTGTGAGATTGTGATCCCATTCTCTCAGAATAAGTAGGGCTCCATTGACATGCCAAATGTGTTGGTCCCAAATTGAGTCTCATTCTTCAGCTGATTCAAAAGTAAAGGAGAAGATATGTCTGTAGTCTTTGGTGGTGACTAGAACATAACCCTTGATATCCTAAGCTTTGTTGACTGCAGTAACCACTTGATATTTTTTGATTGGGATGCTGGATAATATTTTTCCTATAAGCATTATGGATGCTCCCATTTGAGCTTCATTGATATTCTCATCTAATTCAAGAAAAGGAATGTCGCAGGTCAGTTGTTTTGTTTTCTCAACGAGCTCTCCAATCTCTTGATCGGTGATAAATTTGGAATTGGCTACCATAATTGGATGAACTAAAAAGGAAGTTTGTAGTAGGAGGTTTTTCTTCTTTAGCTTCGTGAACAATTGTGAATGGAGAACATAAAGTGGGGTATATGTAGTTCTCAGTTGAGGAGGTATTTGACTAACTATATTGGAAATCATGAAATTGTTCTTGGGAACATATGAACAATTCATTTCCTGAGGGAGATTTGGGGATGGTGATTGGTGTAAGGGTGAGGCAAGAAAGTGATTGCACTGTGCAAGAGGTATCCTAAGTAATTAATGGGAAAGACGGCAGAGGAGATCAAACCTTAGTGGAGAGTGAAAACATTTTTTGGAGTTGCTCTAAACCTACGAGCAGTATCTGATTGCAGAGAAGCAAGGGAGTTGCGATAATTAGTGGTAATTTGAAGTGGAAAGTACGATGAAAATGAAAGAGGTGTTACTGAAAACTGTAAGGAAACTGAGCTGCAGAAAATTATGTGAAGATTGAGACAGTAAGGTGAGTAAGTAAAGGAAACTGAGTTGTAGAACACGTAATGTAAATGAAATTAAATCCAAAAAGGAGAGGAAGCTCTATGTCGAAACCCTAATGAGAAGGTTGAAACGAAAGATTTTTTTACTATTTAGTACACTTATTTATAAAAAAATATTTCTAAATCTCTTTGTTTGTAAAAAATATATATATATATATATATATAAGATAAGGGCAAAATTAACTTTATATATAATTTTTTGTTAAATATAATGGATAACATATGTAACACATAAATATTTGTATTTTTCAATGGACATATCTAATGAATTAATTTTTAATTAAAAATTAATCAATTTAATTAAAAATTACTCAATTTTTTTAACAAATTATTTCCATCAAACTTACATAAAAATTTTATTCTCTAATGTGTGACTTTGAATATTAGGTAATAAAAATTTTATTCAAGTTTTATTGAAAGTTTTTGTTTAAGTTTAAAAGAATTAAAAGAAAAATTTGAGTAACATTTTACATATATAGCTATTGAAAAATATAAATATACATATTATACATGTATTATTCTATTATATTTAACAAAAAAAGAAAAGTTAAAAAATTTATCCATTTTTCTTAAAAAGAATGACTTAAATTACACATTTTTTTACTAACAAATTAACTTAAAAATATATTTTTAATTCTGACTACTAAAAAACATCTTTCACCTAAACAAGGGATCATTTGAGTTTCATCCTAATTTAAATTTGCAAGACATCATGTATAGGGCATGAAGTGAGAGAAAAAATTGAAAGAGAAATTTTCTCACTAAACATTGAGAAACTTGAAAAAATCATTGATATCTTAAATTTCTTCTTCTTACATAAGGGATTTATACTAGTAAAATTTTGGTACGAATTTCTTCCTCCTTCTCTAAAGTTTAACACATTATATTTTGTTTGTAGCTTTTATCACTAATTTTGGAAGATCTTATGTCTTAAGGATTTGAAATAAGTGTTTTTATTGAAGACCTCTAAAGATGAAGATGGTGATAATGACGAAGATGAAACCTCTGGTTGGAAAATGTTTATTTTCATTTCAAAGTTAAAGGCCCAACAATTATGTGGTGATAAATATATATTTTATAAAATTATATATAGTGGATGTATGCAACAAAAACCTTAAGAAGTTGCAGAGGAATATTATTATAAGTTTGGAGCTTCTTTTCTCATCATTTGTTGTTATGTGGAAAGGTTGGTTTTATGTTTAGCATATTTTCTCACTTGTAAAGTCTTTTTAACTAGCTTTGTCTATTTTTTTTTTTTTTAAGAACTTGTTATAGGTTATATTTTCTTTCTGCATATAGTTACGTTTTACTGATAAAATGTGCGAAAACTGTATTTGTAATAGTTGTAAACTAAAAAGATGAGCACTCTATTGAGCGGAGAGTACACGTAATATAAGTGTCAATTATTAAACCTGAAAAAAAATGTAATATAATGATGAAGAGTAGAGAGAATTTTAATTTTCTATTTACAATATTATTTTTTTGTAATTTTTAAATGATATTATGTATAAATTATTAATTTATGAAAGCCTTTTATGATTTCATTAATATAGATGTAAAATTAAAATATTATGTTAATGGTCTTGAAATTAATTATATGATAAGTATTATTATCAAAATATAATATAATATAAGTTTATTAAAAAAAAAAATCATATTTTAAATTTGTTGCTATTAATAATGATGACATTTAGAAATAAATTTTCATATAAGATTTTGAGTCAATTTAGTATTGTAATTTTACACAATTGACATATTAGTCTTGTAACTATTAGTATGAATTTATAGTCTTATAATTTCAGTTTTGAATCAAATTAATTCAAATTTTTAAAAATAATATTTTTATCAAAGATAATATTAAATTTTTCTTTTTTTCTTTAAAACAAAAAATCTCTATCTTTACCTCCATCTTTTTAGTTCTCTTTCACATCTTCTTTATAATTCTTTTCAGTGTATTCAATTTTTTTTTATTATCTTGAATTTATTAAATTTTCAATTATTAAATAATAATTTATTAATAAATTATAGCTTAGATTTTTTTGTTAATTTGTATTTATATCTAAAATTAGTTAATTTTACTTTTAATAGTTGCAAATTTCAATTTGAATAATAATGGCTGATAAAAATAAAATTTGAATAATAAAGGACTTACAGAATCATCCTTGTTGCTTCTAGATTTATGGTGGACTTTCAGAATTATTAGAATTTAATATAATTTTGAGTGCATGAAAAATTTATGTGCATCATTTGTTCATTGCTTCGACGATTATTGTTTAAATAGAGTATATGTTTTATTATTTGAGTAATTATACAGTGGGCATTAATATCATGAATCATTGTTCATTCCATGGCCATGCATACATAGTTTGCGTAAAGTTTCATTGTGAAGTTTGGAAGTTTACTTGTCTCATTGTACCGGTTGCTTTGCTATGAATTTTTTTATTTATTTAAATTAATTTTTTCGTATTTTGAATATGTTCATATTATTAAATTTATAATTCTCTTATTCATAACTAACTATTTAATTATGATGGTTTATATATACATATTTCTTTATATTTTTAGTTTATTTAAAAATAATTTTAAATATAAATACAAATGAGTGGTAGCTTAAAACTTTTACTAAAATATAAATTATTATTCACTAATTAAAAATCAAGCCACATTAATCTTAAGAGAACAAAAAATTTGAAAAAAATTAGAGAAAGAAAGAGGGGGAGAGAGAATTGAGAAGGTTGTAGGAGATTGAAATTTTTGTTTTTGTTTTAAATAATTTTTTTTTAATATTATGTTTGAAAAAAAATATTATTTTTAAAAATTTAGATTAATTTAATCTAAAATTAAAATTACAAACTAAATAAATTACTCTCAATAATCACAAAATTAATATCTCAATTAAATAAAGTCATAGTAATAAGATCCAAAATCCTTTTCCTCTGTAATTTTAATTATATATATATATATATATAATTTAAAGGAGAGTAAAAAAAAAATAAAAACATTTCTATCATAAAATTATCTTTATCATATAAAATTTTGAAGGTTATATATCCTAACGTAATAGAGGTAGAATATAGGTTATTCAACAATTTGAAGGCGATCTTACTGCTGGTAGATTGAATCTAAATTAGGAGTAAAGTCTTGTCCTGTCGTTTAAAATGCTCAATTGCTTCCTTAAACCGAGCTCTTTGTCGTAATTAGACAGAGTAGAGTTGTCTTGGGGACAAAGGGAGAAAAGACAGACGAGCTGAACGGCTCTCGATTTCGTTTCTTTCTTGAATTTCCCATCCTTTGTCAACAACCATCTTTCAAAAGGAAACGTAAATGGTAAAACAGCCATTTGAATCACACTTTTGCCGCAACTATACTTCTCTTCTTTTTTTATTTCTATAATCTCCTTAATACCGTTCACTGCTTCACAGCTACTGATCTCCTGCATTTTTTTTTCTATTTTTCTTTGAAATTTTCCCTTTGTTTTTTATAACACCTAAGATTGTTACTAAATCTTTCCAAAAACCCTATTCTTTTTTCAGCGGTTTTGTTTTTTCTTGGTGCTGATCTAATTCATTCAATGTCTCAAAAACTTTGGGTTCTGATTTCGAACCTGTTATTGCTGGGCTTCCAATTATCATCAGCTTCTTTGGGATCTCGGTCCATTCTTCGAGCAATCGACCGCCAACACAGTGAACCTCACGATTACGCCGTTGATCTAAATGCTACAGTTTTTGATTCTTTCCTTAGGGAGACACAGTCAACTTTTGCCATTGTTGAATTTTATGCTCACTGGTAAGATTTTCCGATTTATTTGAACTTTATTGATAAATCCCGCGTTTTTTCTTATTCAAGTTATGTGAATTTTCTGCCCTTTTATTTGATTAGTTTTTATTATGTAGAAAAGTAGAAGACATTATTTTCCATTTGACTTATTAAAAGAGAAAATTAATAAATGAGATGGGGGACATATGGAAGTTCTTAAGGAGTTTGTTTTGATGGGTTGAAGGAAAACTATATTACTAGTTAGTTCTCTTTGTCATGAATTTTGACAATTGGAGCATATGGGGAGAGCTAATCCTAGTGCTCTATAAGCTGAGCACTGACTAAAGGATTCGCCTTTTTGAAAATTTCTGAGCAATCATAAGCTCTGTTCATACAGTTACATGAACTGACTCGTTTTGATTTATTCCGCATATTATGTTATTACTGGTTTTAATTGTGTTGATCTGTTCAGCATGGAGGATCTGTTATCCTCTTAGCATCCATATAATATTTTATTATGTGTTAGAAGGCTATGGTTATTGGGTCATCTTAAAAATGTCAATTGTGTTTAAAGAATCATGGATTTGTAGTTATATATATTCACCCTGTAAATTGATTTTCTGGCACACCTGTCTTTAATTGGTATGATTTCTCGCAAAGTTACTGTACAGTATAAGAAATAATGGAATTTTCAAGTAAGAAGTAAACAACAAAGAAGTAGAAAACATTAGGGGTGGGCATTTTTTTTCAAAAATCGACCAACCAACCTGAGTCTAGGTTCAAACTGAGCCTATGCTTTTTGTTTTTGGAGGTTGATTGGTCCGATAGGTCCAAAATATTACAAAACCGACCTAGTTGGTTCGGTTGTAGGTTCGCCAAGCATAAAAACCGACAAAACCGAACCAACCTACACTTTTATATATTAGTATATTTTTTAAATATTTTTAAATATTATATAATAAATGTTATAAAAAATAAATAAAATGAATTATTAATTAATATTATACAAATGTAAAAGTTTTAAAAAAATATTTAGCTTTTGAAATCATGATTTTAAATTTAGGAGGGTGAGTAGTGGAACATCAAACATGAAGTATCAATAATAAGATATTATTCCCATATGGCACATATGAGTAAAGATAGTAGTTCTTATAACTGAAAGGAACACATTTGTATGCTCTAGCTTTTAAAAAAGTATTTATAGGGGTAAAATATTGTATGTATTTTTTATTATGATAATAATTTTTAAGTAAAATTATAGGTTCAAAACTGCCAAACCAACCTCCCTCAAACTGACATTGTAGGTCGGCTTGAAGGTTGGTTTTTTAGGAATTATAGGTCGGCTAAGGTTTTGAATTTTTTAAAACCGCCAAGATAAAGTCGGCTTGTAAAATGATTTAATAACAGACCTATCGGACCTACGCTCACCCCTAGAAAACATGGACAATATGGATAATGAAGATATCATTTTATTATAGTAAAAGTGTCGCCCAAATCCATTTCTTAGCCCATGACAAATTTAACTTTACATCAATTTTCCGTAAATATAACTGAATAACACATTTGACACTTTTTTCGATGGGCATATACATGTAATAAATTAATCTTTTAATTAGAATGAAAAATTACTCTAAACTAAAAAGTGCTCCATAGTTTTAATTAAAAACTAAAAAATTGTTAGGTATCCACAATTTATCACATTTATCCTACTCTATTTTCTATGATAAATTAAAATGAAAAACATTCAATTCCCTTAAATAATTAATTAAACTTGATAAAATTTGCATTATCTAATATCCATAATTATAATCATGCTCACTGCAATTTTATCATTTTATTTTCGATTAAATTAGGGCTGGGTTAATAACTGCCAAATTCATATTAGAATAAAAAAAGCTGAACAATTTCGGTTAGTTGTCAAATCCAAACAACGATCTCTTATTAGATTTGCAAGTAACATGCATTGTATTTGATTGAACAAAACTGAATATCCAGATTTCTGTTTAACTCTGTATAGAAATGGAAAAAAAAGTATAATATTTATGGTATTTAATCACAATTTTGTACAATATATTCATTTCGTTTTGTTTAATCCATAAAGGAAAACAAACACAAAATTTTGATATTTTGATACCTGCTGTTGAGCACATATGATTCATTTCCTTTTTGGTTGATAAGAAACTGTGGAGTCTTTTGATACATTTGATTTTTTTTTTTTAGGATATCCACATAAACTAATGTATTTTTGGATTTAAAATAATTAAATATCATTTAGTCATTTAAATATAAAAAGGTGGATGTGAAATAATCTCATGGTTAAAAATGATGACAACACTCATTTGAGGTAAAAATGATTGTTAATTGAACTTTCAAGTTTCATTTTCGCCAATGGCAGGAAAAGAACAACATTATCAATATTTCTATGAGGTCGCGTAGCATGTAAATGATCAAGTTTTTAAATATGGATGGAAAAGTTAATTTTTTCATTTTCAAAGGGCTTAACAACGGGGATTAAACAAAGTTACCATTACGTCTCTTCCATTACATGAATTTTTTAGTATGTGCTATTGCTATGGCAAGCGACGGCAAGTTCAAATTTTTTTCTGTTCTCTGTGATTGTTCTGAAATTATTTTGTATTGCATGAAAAAATAAATCTCATTTGTCCAATACGATTATATTTAACCTATCCAACATGGTATACCCTACATATCCTTAAAAAAAATGATGGTTAAATCCTTTGTAAAATAGTTTAATTGGTTACTGGATCTTTCCAAGAGTTCTATTCATATATATATATATATATATTTTTTTTTTTTTCATTTATCTTCTTCTGTCTTTGGGATCAAATTTAAATATCATCCGCATCTTTTGTTGATGCTCTCACTGCATTAACTTATGATGCAACTGATTTCATGACACTGCAGGGTTTAGGGATAAACTTCCCCCTGTGCTTTATTTCAGTGCTTTGATTAATGAATGGCTGTTAATGGAACCTTTTGTGTAGAAACTTTATAGTCTTGGTTGTACGAAGTATAAATATCTTATTTATTATTGTTGTGATAGGTGTCCAGCATGCAGAAATTACAAGGTATGACAGTAAGAGGAATTGTCTAATAATTATCTTAATCACCCTCTTATATTCCCTTGTTAATTACGTGTAAACCTGCAGGCCCATTATGAAAAGGTTGCAAGGCTTTTTAATGGACCTGATGCAGTGCATCAAGGGATCATATTGATGACAAGGGTTGACTGTGCATCAAAGGTATGTTTGTACTCCGTTTTGAGTACTGAATTTCTTCTCATGATGTAGTTGATAATTATTCAAATTTAACTAGAAACAAGAGATGAGAGAAAAGAGAAGGGAAAGAAAAGAGGAAGCTAGGGTTTATTAGAATGTAAAAGTTATTTGTAAATATTACAAGTTAAGCTTTTAAAGGCAAAATAAATAAGAAAAGAAAAAGACTAAAATAATGTTATAATAAAATATTAATTACTCTAATATCTCTCTCAAACTTCACGATGCAGCTGTAAGAAGTATTGAAAGTTTGCTAATTAGAAAACGAAAGCGTGAAATAGTATGTGATTTAGTAAAGAAGTCTGCAATCTGCAAAGAAGAAGAAACAAAATCGAGAGTTTGCTAATTAGAAAACAAAAGCGTAAAATAGTATGTGACTTAGTAAAGAAGTTTACAATCTACAAAGGATAAGAAACAAAAGGCAAGATAATGGTGCCTTGCTTGAGGTGGTGACGAGTAAAATGACAATCGATCTCGATATGCTTAGTGTGTTCATGAAAAACTGAGTTGTGAGCAATTCTTTAGTAGTGATGCCATAATACGATACTCTACTTCAGTAGAAGATTGAGAAACAACAGTTTGCTTCTTACTCTTCTAAGAAATAAGATAATCACCTAAAAAGATACATAAATTAGTGACGAACTTGTGATCTGCGGGATCATGACCATAATTAGCATCAAAGTATGCACGCAGCTTTAAGGAAGAGGTGGATGGAAGTAAGAGATTTTGAAAATAGTGCCTTAAAGATACTACAAAATACGTAGAACGGCTGCTCAATGAATGGTAGTAGAAGAAGCAACAAACTAACAATATGAACAACATAAGTAATGTTCGGAAGAGTAATAGTAAGGTAGACTAAGTTGCCAATAATAGTTTGATATAAGGTAGGATCTTGCAAATGAGTGCCATAAGAAGAAGAATACTGAACATTGTGTTCATAAGGGGTATTAACAATTTTAGTATCAGTAAGGCCAGCCTGCTCAATAATGTCAGTAGTATACTTAGATTGGAGAGAAGGCAACTTCAATACTCAAAAAATACCGTAGAGAAATCCAAATTTTTCATTTTAAACTGACGGGCTAATTCATACTTTAACAATGTAATCCCATCAACATTATCACCAGTAATAATCATATCATCAACATATAAAGAAAGCAAAATACGACTTGTAGTGGTATGCTTAACAAAGAGAACAGAGCATGATCACTGGAAGAAAATTTAAGAGGCAATAATAGTAGAGAATTTCTCAAATCATGCTCGAGGTGCTTGTTTTAGACCATATAAAGCTTTCTAAAGCTTACAAACTTCTCCATGATTATGTGGGACACTAGGCGGGAAAACCATGTAAACTTCTTTATGCTGATCACCATTCAAGAAAGCGTTTTTAACATCCATCTGAGATATACACCACTCATGAGCAGATGTAATTGTAATAAGTGTGCGAACTATAGTCATTTTTGCAACATGGATAAAAGTCTCTTCATATTTAATACCACTCATTTGAGAGTATCCCTTTGCAACTACGCGGGACTTGTACCTTTCAATAGATCCATTAGAATGAAATTTAATTTTATATACCCAACGGGAATCAATAGCTCGTTTACCTGGCGGCAAAGTACCAAGATTCATGTGCTTGTTTGATGTAAAACACTAAGTTTTTCAGCCATATATTGCTACCAAAGGAGATCAAGGATTGCCTTTTTGTAGGATAATGGCTCAGAGAGACAATGAATAAATGCTAAAAATGAAGTGAAAAAGTGGAATAAGAAGAGTAAACAAAATATGGTAGTTTAGTAGACTTATGAGTGCGCTGAGCATAGCGAGGAGGATCCACAATTCTAGGAGGAGCTTGAGTAACTGTAGTAGAAGGGGAAACATTAGAAGTGTCAGGCTGTGGTGTACCAGTATCTTCAGAATCTGTAGTTGGAAGAACTTGTGGAGAAGAACCATCGATATGGTCAGAGAAATGATCAATATGAATAAGATCTAATTTGGTCAATTCTTGAACAGTAACAAGAATAGAAAAAAAGTATATGCTCAAGAAAGATAATATGACGAGATACATATAGTTTTTGTGAAGTTTGATCGAAACAACGATATTCTTTTTCCTTCACCATAACCAAGAAAATCACAAATGGTAGAGCGTGACGATAATTTGGTACATTCTACATGAGGACGAAGACAAAACAAGTAGAACAAAAAATTCTCAAGGAGGAATAGTTCCATCTAAAGCAATCACAAAATTTATTAGAAGCATATTCACCACCTAGATTACATCTAAAACACTTAATAACATCATAATATTGTATTCTTATTAGAGTTCTAAAGTTATTATAAATATCAAAGATATTAGAACGACGTTTCATAAGGTATACCCAACAAAAATGAGTGTGATTATCAATAAAAAAGACATAATATCGATGACCCTCTTTTGAAACAACAAGAGAAGGTTCCCATATATCATAATAAACTAAATCAAAAGGTGCAACAGAATAAGTACTTCTATTAAAAAGTAATGCAGAAAATTTTGCAAGTTTACAACCACTACAATAAAAAATATCATGAGTTTGTAAATTTCTTAAGGTTCTAGTAGAAGCTAAGAATCGTAAACGAGAAGCGAAACATGACCAAGATGTGAATGCCATAAATAAAAAATTAGAAGATAAAGGACACAATAAAAAAGAAGTAAGATCAATACTAGAAGCTGTAAATTTTGATAATCTCAGCTCGTCCAAAATATATAATCCCTGCCTACGGCCTATCCCAATCAGTTTATGGGATTATAGATCCTGCACATGACAAGAAGTAGAAGAAAAAGGATATTGAGTAATCAAAATCACACATTTGACTAATAGATGCAAGGTTTAGTGAAAGCTTAAGGAATGTAGTAAACATTACGAAGAGATAAATGAGAATTGACAACAGAACCAACACCTGCTAATGGCATATGAGTATCATCAGCAGTCATGACATGGTACAGATGATGTAGGACACAAGGAAGCAAAATTTTTTGAATTAGAAGACATATGGTGGGAAACTCTAGAATCCAAAACTTAAGTTGAGGAATGAGGACATACTTGAAGAACTAGAGAGGGATGACCTATCATAGAAGAGGCAGACATAGCATGCGGCTGCGTATCAAGAAACCTTTGAAACTACTCAGTGAGGGCAATCAGTGTAGAATTAGAGGATGAGGTTGAAAAGTCAAAGGATTCCGACGGAGGTAGAGCTGCTGCAGTATTAAATTGCGGAGGGCGATACGAACATGGTTGTGATTGATTGCCAAACTGTGGAGGCTTGAATTTGTGCTTTTGTTGAAATTGATGTGGTTGTGATGGATTGTCAAACTGATGTGGTGCTCGATTCAATTTAGGACACTGAGCTTTCTAGTGACCATTTTCTTTGCGAAAGCTACAAGTATCAAACCCAACCTTTGTATAGTCTTGTTTCCATAGTGAGCAGGAGGTCGAGAAGAAGCTGCAAAAATAGAAGGATTAGGTGTTGGGAAAATTCTTTTTTTTGCTTGAGACTCATCAGTCAAAAGCTCACTGACCACCGAATCAACTGACGGAAATGGACTACGGTATAGAATGGAAGCATGAAGGCCTTCAAAATCATCGTGAAGTGACATTAAGAATTGAACCAAGCATTGTTCTTTTCTACGAGCAATATAAGGTACACAAGCTCGAAATTTTGCTGATTTTGTTAGAGCCAATTGATCTCAAAGGTCTGTCATTGTTAAATAAAATTTTTCAATACTCATTTTTTTTGTTCAATAGCTCGAATATTTAATTCTAATTGATATTGCTATGCAAAGTTTGTTGACTGTGCATACAGTCTTGCTAGATGTTCCTAAACTTCCTTCGTTGTCTTATATTTTGATATTTGGGTGCTTATGAGTATTCAACAGAATTGTTTATCCAAATAATAATTTTTGAATTATCTACTTCCAAAGTATCTAGTAGGGTTGCATAATCAATTTTTTCTGTTGTTGGTTTATTCACAATTTTAGATACATAATCCTACATCTATTTACCTTTAAGAAATTTTTTATTACATAACTCAAATACGAATAATTCTTCACATCTAACTTTACTCTAATTGACTGTTGCGAGTCATCTTTACTACTAATCATTAAGAAAACAAAACCAAAATGGCTTCTAAATTGCCAAATCAAACGAAAAATCTTATAATTGCAGTTTGAATAAAAATATCCAAAAATATAAGAAAATACCTATATGATGCGAAGGACAAGACTCGTGAATGATACTGTTGAAAAAAATTGAGGATCTGCAAAAACTGTGTTTGAATTTATAGTTACTTCAATAACCATGCTTTGATACCGTGATAATTATTTAAATTTAACATTTAAGAGAGAAACAAGAGAAAAGAGAAGAGAGAAAAAGAAGAGGCTAGAGTTTATTAGAATGTAAAAGGTATTTGTAAAGGTTACAAGCTCAGCCTCTTAAAGGCAAAATAAATAAGAAAAGAAAAAAGACTAAAATAACTTTATAATAAAATATTAATTACTCTAATAGTAGTTTGCTTTTTGAAAATTTTGCGCTGCTTTTTTTTCATTTTACGGTTGCCTAGCTGCCTCACTATAATAGCATCTTAGGATAATTTTTTTTTTTTTATATTTTGACAAAAGAGCTGATTTATTCCTAATCTTAGTTACATGTGCTTGATGGGTCATCAGAGTCACAATATTCTTGTTACCACTAGCAGTGATGATGTAGAATAGGATAAAAAGGGAACCAGATAGAAAGGAAGAAATAGGGTATTGGGATCTTAGAAGAGAATAGCGGTATAGATCAGACAATTGAGGAGAGAAAACAAACTCATTATTCAATAATCAATCAATTGTGATTTTGTGATCCAATTACAATAATATGATTCCTATTGATCAGTTTTCCTTTTAGATCTGTTAACTACTTTCCATTTTTGACTCCTAGTCAATTTACATTCAAAACATAACTCGCTAAGAAATAAAATTTATTTATACACATGTTCAAAAGTATCCTTGGTCCAAACTTTTAATGGAATTATAGTATAATTTATTGTTGTTTCGGTGGCTGTCATTCGTCAAAATTATTTAAGCTCCGACGACTTTGGTAATTTTGAAAGCATGTTCAAAGTGAAAATATTTCTAAACATGTGCTCAAAAGTATTGTGGGGGGTCAAAAGTAGAACCTTTAAAGGGCATGCAATATTCCCATTGCCATTTGTATTTTGCCGCCTATCTCACATAGCATCGTAACAACAATAACTACTCCTATATGATAATGGTAGGAAACATATGAGAATGGTTCCAACGTTAAAAAATTCTAATTAGTATTTAACTGCTGGTCCACATTTGTATCTTATTTATTTATTATTTTCATTTTATACTGTTGTGAGTTAATATTTGTTTCCTATAAAAAGGTTCTAATTATTCTGAGCTAATAGTTATATTTTGCATCAGGTAGGTCTTGTATGAAAACTATAGCATTTGTTTGACGGAAAAAAAAAAAAAAATCACTTGGTAATTAGACACTAATTTTTTGCTTATTTGGCAGTACAGGTAAATACTAAGCTCTGTGATAAGTTTTCTGTGATCCATTATCCTATGCTCTTTTGGGGACCTCCTTCCAAATTTGTAGCTGGTGGTTGGGAACCCAAACAGCAGAAAAGTAAAATATGTACTATTGATGATGGACGTACTGCAGAGCGTTTGCTGAATTGGATCAATAAGAAATTGAGTAGGTACGAGGGCTCACAACTTTACAAGCAATGCCTAGCGCATAAATTATTTTAGGTGGAAAGTATTTGATATCACATACATTTGATAAACTTAATTTTAATATTCATCTTAATTTATTTAAACTTGAAGCTTCTCCAGGTATTTATGCAGGTCTTTGAGTTCGGTTTTAATTTTATTTTAAACTTTTATTCTCCTCATCAACTAAGTTAAATAAATGAGGGTCTTAGGTAATGTTTCATCGTTGATTGGTAAATTACCTTGTTTTTCTGTTATCTGTTGTTTGTTATAGTGAAAAAAGTTTCATTAAGTTGTGTGGCTAGACCACACTATTCAAAACGATTATTTAAAAAAAGTGAAAATAAAATCCAAAAAATCATTATAAAACATAATTTGATTAAAAATTTATTGAAAATTAATTTGGAATTAGAAAGCAATATTGTTCTCAATCACACCGTAGTTAAACAGAAATTTACAGCATTTTAAACATCAATTGCTGATAGCATTACCACATGCTTACTTTGCCATGTTCATTATGTAGAGAAAAAGTCTATCATGTTGAGTTGCATCATGAGGGCATCATGCAAATTGCGTGTAATTTTTTACTCATAGTCAGAGCAATAATAGCTCAGTAATATCGAAAGCTCCTTGCGAAGCATGTAAATATAAGGTGGAAGTTCGATCAAGGTGTGTGATTTATGTAATGTTATTTAAAAAAAATTTAACAATATAAAATAAAAGATTAAATTTATATTTTTGTTAAAGAATAATAGAAAAAATATTGAGGGATAGAATTTGTTAAAAATATATAAACAAAAAATAAAAAATAGTGGTTATATTGTACTAGAGAAAAATATAGAAGTTAAAGTAAAATTTTCATAATTTAATTTAATATTAAAGAAGTTGTCAAATTGAATGTAGGGAATGAAGAATAAACTAAAAAATAATTAGATTTTTTTTTTTAAATATAAAAGGTAATTATATTGTTTAAAAATGTTTTAACCTTAATTTATCAAACTATAGCTAATGAAAATGATTTCAATTATGATATTTTTTTAAGTATTTTTGTACTCTATATCTATAGATGCAACTCATGTTTTTTTAAATGTTGAAGAAGCAATTATATATAAAAGTATGTGATATAAAATTATATTTTGTACAAACTTTCATAATATTACAAGCGAAAGATACATTTCTAAAAATTGAGAGGGAGTACATTCAAATTTTACATTAAAAAAAATGCTAAAAATACACAAATATTACAAGTATAATATACATTTTTAAAAATTGAAAGAGAGCACGTGCCCCTCCTGAGATAAACCTGCATCCGTTGCTGATCATGAGCTTCTGATATACTTTCATGTATAATACGTGCTATCTAAGACAACGTTAAAGTCATATTATTGGAAAAAGTATTTCCAGTGCCCATAGATGGTGGTTGTTTGTGCTTAAACATAAATATTGTACTTTTCATTATGCATGGAATATGAAAGTTTGAAACTGGTTTCTTATTGTGTTAAGTATGCATGTATTCTCTTTGGCTTCTATCTCTGGGTCTTGATTCTCTCTAACTTGTACAGCTCCTATGCCCTGGATGATGAGAAATTTGAAAATGAGCATTTCATATCAAATGTCTCAGACGCTGCACAGGTGCATCAGGGTTCCCTTACTCTTACAAATAGGAGTTGTTTAATTTATTATACCTCATATCAAGATATTAACTATTTCAATGAATCTTTTGAAAGATTGAACAAGCAATTTTTGATGTTGAAGAGGCAACAGCCACTGCCTTTGACATCATCTTGGAGCACAGTGTAGACTCTCTCTCGTGTTTTTCTCAATTCCTTCCTACTTTTGGGATTATTTTATGGTCTTTGTTTTATTCATTGCACCCCTTTTCTATTTGTATGCCCTATAGATGATAAAATCAGAAACTAGGGCTTCCCTTATTAAGTTTCTTCAACTCTCCGCGGCACATCATCCTTCTAAGAGGTAAAACCAATCATTTCATAGCCCTCCATTTCTTAATCCAGTTGTCCACTTTGTTATGTGTATTTTGTTGTACATTAATTATATCAGGTGCCGAAAAGGAAGTGCCGAGGTACTTGTTAATTTTGATGACTTGTGCCCATCAGATATGTTGTCGGATAAACAGCAAGATAATGTCGGAAAGAGTGTGTTGGGCAGTTTTCAGATCTGTGGAAAAGATGTTCCTCATGGTTATTGGGTAAGGACTTAGAAAGCTTTGTTTTACTTTGTTAATTCTGCCTTTTGCTTTATGTCTTTGGCCCTCTCAAGCTAAACTTCAGGAAATCTCATTTTTTTAGTCTTATGCATTTTTTATTTTATTTCCAGAAATTATTTTTACTCGGTTCGTTTTTCATTTATGACTAGAATTATATATTTATTAATTTCTTGTGCTGGAATTTTATTTATTGAATTGTATCATAATGTTCATTTTTTGATTCTTTTATTCATTCTTATTGTGTATTATAGTCTTCTATGTGGATGCCGGTTATCAAAATTCTCAAAGTCGCTAGTGTAGTGAAATTCTTGTGTATAGTGGTGAAAAAGTTGGTGTATGGAAAGATGCTTTTTGAAAGATCTTATATTAAATAGTGTTGTGAATGGATAGGAAGTTAGGCACATGTAATCTCTGCACAAGAAATTCTTCAGAGAATCTGGAGAGAGTAGAGTATCATGTATTATGTCCTTGTCCAACTGACCTTACTACCAAGGTACTATCAGGGTTAATCGAAAGTGCCTCAGTCCTACTTAAAGTTACTAAATTACCAAGTAGATATTTGTTAGGATGTATCAATGGTCTGGGCAGTTTTATAACTGTTATCTTTAGGAGCTCTTGATCTTTAATAATTTTCTCCAGTTTTACATATTTGTTGCATCAATGAATGGCATTCTTATGCTTATAATTTACTTTTGACTTTCTTTACAGATGTTCTGTCATGGGAGTAGGAATGAGACTCGGGGCTTTAGGTAATGATTACTTTTCAAAATTGAATCTTTAGTTATTTATACTTGCCTCGAAATGACCTAGAAAGCCTTTGTATCGTGAGGAGAGTAGCTAATCCTTGCACTTCTGAATTTCGCATCAACATAAATATTTTTTCTTGGGGAATACTTTCATCGGTGAAGTCGAAAAGCTATTCTGTTACTCTCTATCTCATGTAAAATAATAGTTGAAAAAGTAGAAGTTTAACTTGGTACACTCTGCATAATAGTTTATGGTTGCTTGCAGTTGTCAAGATTTCTCTCTCTCTCTGTGTGTGTGTATATATAACTGATATAATGAGCACCTGACAAAGAGCCGACTCAACAAAAAGAAATAGTATGATAAAGGAGTCTTTTCTCGCTCTATCACACACATTACCCATCATGTTTGTTAATTTAGTAGTCTTTTTTATATGTGGACCACAAACAAATATGAGAGAAAAAATTGTTTTGTTAAATTTGAAATTGTTGCTCGATAAAGAGTGTAAGTCGATCAGCTCCCCTCTTTATCTCTGTTATATTTAATTTTTACTGCAGTATACAAGTAATGCAAGCAATCCTACAAAATTCTCCTCACTTAGATGAATATTCAAATTGTGTTTTCTTTTACATTCTGCAGTTGTGGGTTATGGATTCTTCTCCATTCTTTATCTGTGAGAATCGAGGATGGAGAGAGCCAGTTTGCATTTACAGCAATATGTGATTTTGTTCACAACTTCTTCATCTGTGAGGAATGCCGTCAACATTTTTATGATTCGTGTACTAGGTAAACACAGTTATTAATACATGCTCACAACACATGGCTTTAATCTCATTTTCATCTGACTGTTAATGGTTATTATTTCAGTGTGTCTAGTCCCTTCAAGAAAGCTAGTGACTTGGTTCTTTGGTTATGGAATGCACATAATAAGGTCAATACCCGCCTTATGAAAGATGAAGAGATTCTAAAAACTGGTGATCCCAAATTCCCAAAGATGACTTGGCCTTCAAGGCAGCTTTGCCCTTCTTGTTACCTCTCTCATATCCAGAAACAGAAAGAAATCCAGTGGGACCAGAACGAGGTGTTCAAATTTTTGACTAGTTATTATGGGAAAATGCTGGTCTCTCTGTCCAAAGAAAATAGCATTCTGACAACTGATAAGGCTGGTGCTGCTGTTGAAGATTCAATCACCCGTATCAATGCAGTTGTGGTGCCTGTTGGGGCTGCATTGTCAATTGCTGTTGCAAGCTGTGCATTTGGAGCGCTTGCTTCCTATTGGCGTTCACAGCAAAAGAGTCGGAAGTATGAATACCAGCTACACTCTTTAAAGAACATATGATAGTTAGGAGGGTAACAAACTCTTTCCGAAAGGGACTAAAGAAGTAGAGTAAAAGATAAAGTAGATATATGTTGTTGTTGTTGGGGAGGGGCGGGAAAGATCATAAATGAGAGAATGACTGGTGGTTTTTGCCTTTTTGTTTGTCTTATTTTTTCTTCCCCTACATTTTCAGGCCAAGAAGGAGTTGGAGCTAAAACTGTTTCAAGGGCAAAGCCAGGAACAAAGTGGGCTTATATCAGGGTGAGTAGGGATCCAAACACAGCCTTGCAGCTGATCACCTCTTAAGGTTCTGTTCTGTACCCTGTATTAAGTTCGTTCTTTTTCTGACTGTATAGATTTATTCTAGAAACACGAATTTTGGGGAGATAGGAGCATTCTTTTCTTTTTATTATTTTTTTGATTGCGCGTATACAAGGGGGAACGATTGAGAAAACTATTGTTATTGTTAAGTATATTAGTGCAGCTAAGATATGTTGTAAAACAACTTTGTCCTTTTTGTCACACGTAGGAAGCGATTATAAGTTTTGGATTTTAAAGTTTCATGAGGTCTGTTCCTTTAGCAGCTGTTTATTAGAGTGCTATGCCAATTTGGACTTGTATAATATTATCAATGTAGTTCTCTCTCTCCCCCATTTTTCGGTTTGGATAGAAGATATTACTGGAAACTTAAAAGGAACTACATCAACAAAAAATCAATGCAGAGATTTTTTTTACGAGGAATGCTAGTATACCTAAATTTTCACCATTACCAATAATTCTGATACATGACATAATATGAGTGAGTTGTGTGCAAATTTGTGTGTTATTAGCATTTATCTGTTTTTTATAGTCCATGTTGCAACATAAAATCTGACCAAAGGCACGGTAGTATACTAAGCAGATATATAGCTAGTCCTAACCATGCCTTATTTCAAAAATTCAATTTCCGGGTTGTACGGAGCTGGTATGGCATTTGCCTTCCTAAATCTGCTCTATTCTTTTTTTTTTTTGCCCTTCTAATAGTTCATGCGTTCTTAGACTTTGAAGTCATTGCTACTCTTCATCTTAGGGACAAAATGTACCAATAGATGTTTGCCCAATTTACTCTCTATTTGAATGAGTCATGAGGTATCATCTTAAAAAATATTTTTTTTATCCAATTCCTTGTTAAAATAATCATCCAGAATTACCTCTAAAATAAGAAATGCCCATCCAATTCATAAGAGTAAAAGAGCATAGTTGTGTGAAAGGAGAAATTCTCTCTCCCCCAACAGAAAGTAGCTCAAAGTCTTTCTGCGCCTCCGAAATGTATTAAACATACTTTACATTCAAAAGCCACAAAATATTTCAGTTGTATGCTTTGATCAAGAAACTTAAAAGAGTCGTATGATAGTTCACATTCACAATCTCCTATGTGTCCTTATGAAGTTAGTTGTATTCAATGCAAAAACAGCTGAACATGCATAGCTACCAGCAGCGCACGCAGCTGCTGATACCATCAATATCACCTTCCATTGCCTTCCTGAAATCAGAATTGCCAATGCAGTCAATGCTACAGCAAAAGCAGACAGTGCACTTTTCCACGCTTGAATAGCTGTTATAACCTTTCTACAGCCTTTGCAGTGAATTACGTGTCGAAAATACCGATTAGAAAAGTTTGGGGCATGCATTGTTCCAATTCCTCCCTTAGCTGGTGAAGAGGCTGAAATATTAGCGAGTAGTCCTGCCGGAGCATTTTCTATCACGGCAGGCTCTTTTGGCAATGATACAGTGCTGTGACCGAAATGATAAGGCATTCCATGCCCTACCTTGTCCATCCACTTTCTGTATTCAGCTACCCATGTATCTGAAGATTTCAAATTAAGGTAAAGTTCTTTAGTGGGAACTTTTTCTCTCAAGAGTACTTCATTTTGAGAAGAAAGAAATCCCATATCTTGCTCAAACACCTTACAAGCATTCTGATGAAAGTACCATTTTGGGAACAATTTTGCTAAAGGAGATCGTGTTGTTCCTCCAAACCTCACAATAAGCATAGATTTTCCTTGTCCACTTGGTCTACAAAGAAACAGACCAGAGAAGTAGTTCTTTTCCCCATTCTTGTCCACGATTTCGCGGTTATTTTGAAGAACACAGGGTGCATCAAACCTTAAGAAATTTGGTATAGGTTGATCCTTTTCCTTGCCCCACCACCCTGCAAATCCCCGATCAGTACGTTCAGTCACCTCGAAACTCAATGCTTGAGCATCCTCCCTTTTAGCAGACCAGTCTGTCCTGTCATGAGAGATTGGAACATGGGCAGGATCCATCAGATTCTCCAAAAGTATAGAGTGATCATATGGGAGTTCATGGATTGTTGAAATGTCTTGAAACCCGGGTCTGGCAAAATTCTCAAACCAAGGCAGTTTATTGGAGTTTGGTTGGGTTTTTGGCGACATCCAAACCCATATAACTCCTTGAGAGTCCCTCACTTCGTATGGTTTAAGGCAGGCTTGTCTTGGAATTTTAGCATTAGCTGGAAGCTGCAATTTGGGCATTCCATATTCTATTAGCTTTGGTTACAAAAATTGCAAAAGCATTCATGTAACAAACATATAGCTTCAGGTAAAGCAACACACCTGAGGGATCTTTACACATTTTCCTTGCCCTTCAAATTGCCAACCATGATACAAACATTCCAATCTGCCATCTATCAATTGGCCTTCGGATAACTTTGCCAACCTAAATACAACATGTTAAGGTCAACATTTTTCTATCATATACATAGTACAACACAATCCCTGCATTTATTCATATCTTAGTTCAAAATCAACATCAAGTAAACAACTTTTTACTCTTTTTGTTGTGTTTTGTTGCTACAAAGCAGCTTTTTACTTGTGAGCATGAGCATCAAGTTAAGCCTCTTAAGTGAAATCAAGTAATCGAAAAGGGTTAAACATCCTCATGACATTAACACCCTCTAGTGGTATCGAAAGAACTCACAAGTTTCTTTACAGAGACCAAAAACAAACAGAACCCAAGAACGAAAATTTTCTAATGTTTCATCCAACACTTTTTCGACTGTAGTTCAATGTGGTAACTGGTTATAGCAGGGATCCACATAAATTTCTTATATTAGTACCCATCGAAATGTGGAAATATCATGTATATATCGAGCATATTATGAATATTTAATCCAAACTCATAATCCATATCTAACAAAAATCCTCCAATTTTCTTTCCTGCAAAATCTAACATGATCCAAACTAGGGCTAAGAAGAACGGTTAGTTGTTTTTATTTGTGCACAATTTGTTATACTATTACTCATGTAGTATTACTAATGCGTATCTAACCAAAGTCGTAAAATAAAAAGAACTCCTAAAACCAGAATAAATGAAAACCCTAACAAGAATAGAAATCATGGATTTCACATGTCAACAAAAACAAAGAAAACAAGTATAAAGACATTTCATTACCTGTGAGGGCATCGATCTTGAAAGCAGCGAAGCTCCCCAGAGTCATCTCTATACAACACAAGCTGTTTATCAAAAACAGTGAGACCCAAAGGCGCGTCATCTGGCAAGTCCTTAGTGAGGTACAGTGGGTACCACTCCTCGGTCCAATCATAATCCGCCACGACCCTCTCTCCTCTACCCTCTTCCTCAGTGGTAGGACCCAATAGGACCTTATGATCATCCTCTTGTTTTTGATCAAATGAAGAAACGGCTTTAATATTGTCTGCAACGGCACTGGATACAAACAATTTGTTCTTCTTTTTTGTGTGTAATGGTTTGAGAGGGTACGATGATGGGAGAGGCAATAAGAATTTAGTTGTGAGAGATGGTTTAAAAGAAGGTGATGATAAGATAGAGGAGGAGAGAGAAGTATGACATAAAAATGGGTGAAATAAAGCCATTTGGGAAGTGGGGGAGATAATGAAGAAAATGGAATGAGAAGGATTTGAGAGTAGATGAAGAGGGGAAAAAGCCATGGGAGAGAAGAAAAGTACGTACTTGTGAAAAGGAGAGGTGGACGTTGCTTGTGAGCTAGTTGTTTCTATGCTGACCATTCAATATACGACACTAGACTCCTCTCGAATAGGGCTACCAGTAGTCCAATACAATTATTATACAAACATAGAAACACAAGTTACACGTCAATAGTTATTTCAATCATTTCATTTTAATTCTTCAATTTTAATTTGTTTATTTTTTATGTTTTGGTAAAAATACAAGTGTTACAGTGGCCAATTTTTTATGTTATGGTAAAAATACAAGTGTTACAGTGGCCAATTCAGATGTATGTCTAAAAGGATCATCATTTATATAATAATAAATATTTTTAGATTAATATTTATTTTTAATTAATATATATATATATATATATATATATTATTTTAATAAAAATATGTACAAATTATTAAATTTATATTAAATTATTAAATATTAAAAATTTTAAATTTTAAATCTAAATAAGATATAATTATAATTATATATATAATTTATTTATAATTTTATAAATATTATATTTAAAATTTTATTTATAAAAAATTAAGGTGAAGCATGTTGCCATATCCTTACCTTTATCCTTACCCTCATTTACATCCGGCCCTACATGTGTATCATAGTTTTGAATCTTAAAAAAATATATACTTTTGTACCTTATACAAAAACATATATGAATGCACGTGAGGCACTATCTAAGTATAATTAGATAAAATTTATTAATAATTATTTTGTAAATTTAAATATATTATTACTATTATTATTATTATAAATAATTTACAAAGAAAAAATTTATATAAACTTTAGATAATATTTTTACATTAACGTATTAATTATCAATTAAATGTAATAATATAAAATAATATAGTAATTATAAAACTAATTACAATTTCAATTAGATAATTATATATAAATTGACCATTACTGTATGCAACTTGTGAAAAAAAATATTTTTAAAAAACTTTTTATTATATCGACCAAAATGTGAACGCAAACCCAACTCGATTGTCATCCTGTTTCTAGGATACTTGCGACTTCAACATCGTAAAACTACTTAACAAACTAACGTGAAACAATTGTTTACGTAATACCATACTTCCAGTCTTTTTACAAATTACGGTTAGGATTTGGAGGACAATCATATTGTGTTAATTTTGATCGGTGTTTCGTATCATTTGTGTCATATTTTGATATTAATTGTATAATGTTAATGTGATAGGTAACATATAAAAAAATTTACTTAACTTTTTTTATATTGTCTATTTATAATAGTAAAAAATAACAAGATTTTCACGAACATGAAAAAATTATTAATCAATTCTTATTAAATTTATTACCTATGTTATTTCATATTTGTACGTATTATTATATCGTATAAGACATTACTAGTTTAGAGTAACAACTACTTAACCAAATGTAAAACATTTGTTTATATTATACGGATACTGTACAATAGTTTTTAGAAATTAGAGATATTAATTACCTTACTTTAAATATGTATAGTTTAATCACTTAACTGTGACATTATTAGACAATTTAGTTATGTTTTATTATTTTTCGTTTTTTAGCCGAAAATACCCAATGATTTAACAAAATTCCAAAGTTGGGACCCAAGATCCATAAGCATAGCATCTCCCGTATGCGAAGGAAGAGATTAATGACAATGATAGCCATATAACCGTATGGAGAAAATTATCAAAGTAGTAGGAAAAAAATGGTAGGCTGTGTTCTTTATCAAAATTGCGGCGCCTTAATAAAATGATGCCATCAAAAAAACATGATCTGAAAAAATTGCCATTATTTTAAAAATTTTACCTGAGAAAAGATTTCTACTATAATAATAAGTCATTTTATTGTCGCAGTAAGCATTACCTCGATAATGATAAGTCAAGCACTTGCATCTCTCAAGTTGCACATGAGAGGAAGGCTTACTAGCAATTTGATAAGGTCTTCTTTTAGGCCAATTCTAAACACATACCCCCTACCTTCTTAAATATATACCCCTTTAATGCATCCCTCAACATCCCACATTTGTTGAGGGATATGTGTTTAGGAAATTAGGGGTATGTTAGTAGAACTGCCCCTTCTTTTATTGTGGTAAGCCTTATTTTCCATACTTGTAAAGTATGCTTGTTCTATTTTTTGTTGTTGATAGTTTTCACGGACTTACATTTCCTGTTGTGTTAAGCCTTATCTTAATAATGATAAAACAAGTATTTATTATCATTTCTCAAGTTCCATGACATTTTCCAGCAAATTTCATAAAAAAACTAAATAAACCTCAAATATAGGTATTTATGGGTAATTTGGTCAACCATATGTGAATCAGACGGTGGAATGAATTAGGCCCAATTTCTTTCCCCCAACTGTGGGCTATTTGGAGGCATCGTAGGATGTAACTAGAATTTTCCGTACTTGTTTTTTGCTATGTGGACTAAAGTCCAGCAGATTTAGGACCTGCGACCTCCATTTTATAGTAATGTATCATTTGTCATTTGGGCTTGGGCCGAATAATTGCTATTTGCTACAACTACAAATACAATCAAAGACCCGTCGACTCCCTTATATATGCAATTGCACTAGACTAGGAGCTGAGTTTAAAGGACTAGCTTCCAGGCTCTTCGGAAAATCACTTCTAAAATAAATGAATGAGAAAATATACATAAATTACATAAAGGTGTCAATTTTAATCTCACTTTTAGTTATTGCTTTTTTGCTTCTTTTGCGTTTAACTTCATATTTCCTCCTATTAACAAACCGTACATTTTCCTTCCAGCATAAAAAAAGGGGTACATTATACTTGCTACAGATTACATTTCCTTTGGTATAACTTACATATACACAGTAGGATGCTTCTTTATACAGGTATATAAATGTCAAGCCACATATATTTCTATAAACATCTTATGACCACCTTACACATCTTAGCTAACAGACTTGAGACAAACTTTGTTTTTCCCAAACCATTTACCTATGGTTTTTTCTGTATATTAAAACTTCTTTCTTTAAAAGACTTGCTACTAAATCCTTCTGTGAGGCTTTGATTCTTGTTGGTCTGTATTTCAAGTGTTTCATACTAATTAACACGAATTATATGGGGCTGAGGCCCTAGCGTCGACTCTTCTTCAGCTTCATTATTAGAAGAAGCAATTGATGAAATGGGAAGAACCTGTTCAACAATAAAAACAAACAAGATGAACATACAATTAACTTGATTTAGCAATTAGCATAGTTTTGGAAGATGGTTTGAGCATCATGATGAAGTCATATTGAAAATAAGAACTTACTTGTTGGCTACGACGACGCTGCACGGCAGTCACTGCTCTCACCATGACATATATTGGCAGAACGGTGCAAGCAATTCGTAGGCAAATCAACTGTCAAGTTGCGGAAAGATCAGTTAAAAAGTCTAATTTGGAAATGAACATTGATGCTTCAACAATATAATTAATATTTACCAATAAAAGTGGAAAAGAGTATTCACTTGGTCCACTCATTATTAGGGGAAGGGTATGCCTTAAAACTAGAAGAACCATGAACTGCCATTAACAAACAAATGATAAGTTGTTAGAATAACCTTCTTAAATCTAAAAGTTTCAAGAAATGTAAAATACTTGAAACTATGGTATGACATTTTGTGTGTGTGTGAGAGAGAGAGAGAGAGAGAGAGATCGTACAATGAAAATGACAAAGCGACAATAATTGACACTTCTTGCTGTAGAAGTTGAGTATTCATCAAAGTCATGACTAAGGAGGTTTTGGTCAGTTGAAACCATAGCTATAATATGAGGAGTATTTATATCCCTTCTAGAAATCTCCCAATTTCCCCTGCATTGATGAAATTAAGGAGGTGACATTTGAATCACACTACTAATTGGCAGATAGTTGCAAACTACTAGGATTATGACTACATATATATTCACCTGAAGTTCATCGGAATACGACCAAACTGAAACAAGGGAGGTGGAGCTGTGTAGCCAGGTTTGAATTGCTGAAATTTGAACAATCTCATTAATCTCAATAAAATTGCTAATATATACACTTTGATAGGGTAAACACAAAGAAAATGGGATTAGTCACACACCTGGTGGCATATCTCACACATTGTATCACCTTTCTCATTACACCATCTTTGTACACATTTGCGGTGAGCATACTGCAAAAATAATAAAATTTCATATAAACTTTTTTCACCAATAAAAATTGAAATGAGTTCTTCTAACTCCTAATCATACCATAGCAGGTTAATAACATTCTAATGAAAAACAAAGACCAATAGCCTACATATTGAGGAAAACAATAGTTAAACTCTGCAGCATACCCCATTCTTAATAAAACTTGAAACAGAGTTTCTTATCCTTTTTTTTTTTTCCTTCCTCTTTTGACTTTCGGGGTCACAAGTCAAAAAGAACTTAAGGAAAAGGTCTTTGAATGCTACAATACATCAAATGAATGGGAGAATTAAATTGTCAAATGGACTGGTGGGATGATTATTAGGCACTAGGAGGGGAAGGTTCAGCTCCAGCTTCAACAAATATTTGACGGTTCCAAACATATGTTAGGCATTGCTAACGAGTTGTTGCTAAATGGCATGAAGCCCACTTGGGCACGTTGAAAGTTTGAGGTAAAAGTCTTTGTTACGCATGTATGTGAGATTGAGTTGTATGTTAAAAAAATTATATGTATATATGATAAGCACAGTTTGTTTGCAATATTTCCTTAAAGATATATTTGGATGATAAAATAAACCCAAAACCTTCTAATCTAAAATCATGCTTCAAAACCTCTAATCAATAAAAAGAGTAATTCTCTTTTTCTAATTCTTCATCCATTGCTGAAGAGGATTTTTCTTAATGACTGACTAGCCGAGAAAGTGACAAAGGTTTTTAGACCATTAATAACTGAAAGAAAAACACTAGTCATCCCAACTTAGGATACTCCCAGGGGAGGTTTCAAAAGTTTATTGGTTTCTGCATTTGAAAGCCCCATAAACATTACATGATGGCCTAACACTTCATCTTGAGATAAATATATCATTACTCTAACTGAAAATTCAACTCTATACCAGGCAGATGAGTAATTCTTTCATCTGAATATACTATATGGTTGGAAGTTTTCAAGAATTTTTCACATAATTCAAATTGAAAAAAGCTAAATGCAGAGTTGGAGGCATATCTAAAATGAAATTCACTTTACAAAACTAACAAGAAGTTTGTTATTTGGCAATGTACCAACTATACCTTGAGGCTTCCACAGCAAGAACAAGGAACCTCCATATTTGAATCCTCATCTTCATCTTGGCATATTCGGCATTCAACTATTTTCTCAGTAGACGATATATCCCCACAAACACCCTTCTTTGTAGAGTTATCAACTTTTGTGTCAATGGCCAGTGAAGTTACAGATTGGATTGAACGGTTCCTACTCTTAATTGCAGCTTCTAAAGTTGATTCAGTCAGTAATCGATCCATCAATAATACAAAGTGTTCTCCCATCTTCAAAATATCCACAAGTAATACAGAGAACTCAACAATTAGTTCTGATATAGACCTCTTGAAGAAGTACTTTCTTTTAATTAACTTCTGTAAATACAAAGTAAATATAATTAACAACAAATCAATATTTCTCAAGAAGCTAATCACAAAGTTGAAACAAGACAACAAGTGGATGCTAATTAAATTGAAGGAATATTTTATCATCTCTTATCACCACTTTGGGAATGGATTCTAAAGGTTTCACAAGTACAGGACATGTTTTCTATTGATTTAGGAATTGATGGTTATTATGTTACATGCACTCTTTTAAATAACAAGAGTCATAAATTCTTGATATGTATCGGACACACCTATTTTTCTAAGTTTAATGTAAATTTACACCAAATTGGAGTTTCTGACTACTTACCCCCATTTCCATCTAATTTTGCTTCGATACGGTACTTTACGAAATGAAAAATGAATAGTCCAAGTAACGTAGATTTATTTTTATAGACCAAGTAACATAGAGTGATGGTTGGAAAGACAAGGAATTAACCCAAACAGAATTCAAATGTTGAAAGCTCAACAGAATTAACCAGAGAAGAACAAAATCAGATATAAAAAATCCATTAAGTTATTCGAAATAGATACAACGGTAAAAAGCATAGGAGGGACATGAATCAAATTAAGAAAGGACAAGTTTTTCTGTGAACCAAGAAAAAAGTTTTAACGTAAGTGCTTACAAAACCAAATAGAATTATCAATCATCACAGCAAAAACATAAAATAAAATAAAAATAAAAAACCATTAAAGAGAAAAGAGAAGAATCTCCTGAGACATGACATATCATATGAAAAGAAGCAAGAACCAGAAAGCACCCAAAAAAAGAAACGAAACAAACAAACCCAGATGCCAAAAAGTGAATAACTTTATGAAAGAATGACCATAAAGGCAAGACCATCAACATAATTTAAAGGGGAACTACGCAGAGACTTACAAGAAAGGGATGGTATATTCTTCAAGCCAAGAAAAATCTCTCTTATTTCCTCTGTTTGAGAAATCTCTGTTTTGGTATGAAGCAAAGAGATCGAGTGTCTTCCTTGTAGATACTTAATTTATAACCTAATTTTGTACTAACACACAGGCCACAATTACATGACACATAAATGAAATTTTGTGGTTTCAATAAAACTCTCTCTCTCTCTTTTGTTGCTGCGAGCTGCAGATGTTCATGTGGGGTGCTTTTATATGAATTTTGGGGTCACAGAGAGATTCTAACGGGACCTCGCGAGTCCGCGATCGCCACGATTCTTCCCTTTTTCATCTTTTTACCGTTTTTGCCGTTTAAGTTATGGAAAATGGTACGTGCCATGATTTTTGGCTAGTTTCATGTGACAATTAAGATCTTGATTATTTAATTAAGAGATTTGTTATTTTAATACACAAAAATTAAAGCAATTTAATATTTTTTATTATAATTTTAGTAATTTAATTCATCAAAATAAATCAAAATAAAATAAAAATTCAAAAACAAAACTATTATTCTCACATTAGTAAAAATTGTTCATACAGCTACTCTTAATTTATTTATTATTTTCTAAATTTTAATTTTAATAATTTAGATGGAGTATGTTAGGATAGTAAAATTTATGTTACATAGCACTATCATTGCCTCTAATACTGCAAGTTCGAAAAAAATCCTACCAAAAATAGAAATTATAGATGCATATAAATTTATACTCTTTCTATTTATAGTGTACTACGAGACAAAATAATTTTATTATTTCTAAAATTATTTCACTACATATTATATAACACCAAAATTATATTCAAATTTTATATCCTTAGCAACCCTTTTCCAATAATGAGGAATAGAGTTATTAAATAACATTAGCATGTTGTATATAACCTGTATTCATAGTTGAAGAAGTCTCATAATAAGTATATATTACAATGTGAATGTTGTATGTAAACTTGTATAATATAATGCAAAAATTATACACTATTTTATAATTTAATTTAAATTCCAAAAACATGTTGTTTTGATGTTTCTAGTGAAACATAATAGTTAAAAAGCAAAAAAGATAATAAAAATTACTTTTACATTTAGAGGGTGTTCTTTTGTTTTGTCAAGAACATGCTAATTATTATTATTATTATAAAAGAGCATCAATTATCTATTTTATTTTAATGAATTGTGTATTATATCTCAATAATTAATTATTATTTTTTAGATGATTGTACAATTAATTTATTATTTTATATTTATTAATAATATTATATTATATTATTTAAAAATCAATTCAAATTAAAATTCATAACATTTTTCTCATAATAAGTGAGCTCCTTTATAAATGAAATGATTGATAAGAATAGGAAATGAACCCAGACCTCTTGATTAGATGTACCTTTTATAAAAATAAAATAAAAGAAACATGATTTATATATTCTCATCATTTTCATACCCTTCATTTATATATTAATACTATAGGGGAGTAATGATTATAAAATTAATATCGATAAAAATATATAATAATTACTAAAATTTATAAATAATATTTGTTAATACTATTTTGCTTTAGTGCCCTTAAAATATATAGGTAATGATTTAAACGAATAAAAAAAATATTTCTTTTAAAGAGCTTTATATGTTAAAAAAAAATCTATATATTAATATCGTGACTTTGAAAAGAAAAAAAAATCTATTAATGCTGTAGAAAAAAAGAATAATAATAAAAAATTATTGAATTAATACTAATGTGGTTCTTTAAATCTATAAAAACTTAATATAAAAAATTCTAATAATAATAATAAAAAAATAAAACTCACTTTTAACTTTTTTTTATACTTTGTCAAGAATTTTGAATAACATTATCATTTAATAAAAATTAATAGTAATAATAGCCTTTTGATTTTATATAATTCAGTAATATATTCAATTAAGTTCACTTTTAATTATTTAAAACATGCTTTTTAAGTTATGAAAAAAAAAATATGAGCATCCCATATTAAAAAAAAATTATGTTTTTTAAATAGTAACTATTTTAATTGTGAAAGTATTTTCACAATTTAATGATAAATACCATAAGGAGTTAAACCAAAAGTGAACTTTAATTAATTAATTTTATTTTTAAAAACATGCATATGCATTTAGAAAAAATAAATAAAACGTGTACATGTTGGAAAAAATATTACATGCTAGATGTACAAAATGTGGTGTGTATATACTCGGTCTATTAATTACGAGGGTCTACAGAAATAAGAAAAACTGGTTTAATATAAAACGGGGTCAAAGGAAATGAACAACAAGAACAGGTCAAACGTCTAAATTGGGTACTTCTCTTCTTCTCGTTTAACATGTACGTCTAGATTATTTTAATTATTGGGTTTAGCCACTTAGTTGTCAAGAGCTCAAGCAAAAATGATTTAATCTTGTCTTATATATTTATTTCTTGTAATGAACAAACCAATTTCTTGTACAAAATTAATTAATGTTACCCTACACGATGAAGAACGAGGAAGCACAATTTTATAGACCGCATGCCGTTTCTTATCAATTGGAAAAGCGTTCGTGACGTCTCATTTTAATATCCAAAGACTCTTGAAAAATTATCTAAAATAATACATTTGAAATTTCTTGTGGTTTTCCAAGAATCGCTCTTTTAGGCCTTTTGTATGTAATTATGATAATTCAAATAATCAATATATATTTAAACATTTCATGCAACTATTATGCTCACCAAATTTGTCTTAATTTATTTGGATATGTTTTATATTGGTATGATCTAGGTAGTATTAGTTTTATAATTAATATTAGATTTTAATCACTCTCAAGGATAGTTTATGGAAAATGTAGCAAGGGACAACTTTGGATTCTTTTTATTTTGTTTTGTTTTGAACATTAGGTAATTGTGGGATTGGAGAATGAAGAACTTTTTTTAGTAAGTGTCTATTTGTTTGTGCATATTAAACACAATAACTGTATAATTTCTTTAAAGTCTAATATTTGGTTGTGAATCATAATGTATTGTACATAGTACAAATTGTATGAGTTTTTAATTAAAGTTCTTTGTCAATCTATACCTCTATATTCAATGTGTGTCTTTAAGATCCCCAACAATACATTTCTATAGGGTACCCCTTAATTCAGGTAGTAAGTAAGAGTGTGTTATAAACAAAAGATTGTGGGTTTGAGCCTCAACAAAGGCAATGATCTCCTCTCCTCCACACCAAAAATGAGTACTTGTTGATTGATAAAAAAAATAATTAGATCAGTAGAACTTCTGTTAGGAAACAACATTCAAAAGGCATTAAGGAGTTTGGTCTTCTAGGGCATCAAAATCTTTTGTTTGGCTCTTCTTGCCAAACAAGGCTAAGAGATTATTGTAGACCATGTGTGGGGTTCTCAAGGTTAAATACCTTCAACTTGAGAATTTTTTTCCTTGGTTTTAATGCAAGAAATAGTGCTTGATACACTAGGAAAAGCATCATGAAAACTCGACATGTGCTATAAAAAACGACTTTGGTCGAATATTAGTAAGGTCAATCAAATCCAGAAGATTGGTAGTGTTTGGATAAACAGACTACAAGCTTATTGATACTCAAGATCTATGTACGTGGTCATAAAAAGCCCAACCTGTTAAGTTTCACCTTGCCTTTTAACCCTGTTTTTCCCATGAATTTATATTAATAGCCTTCCACAAGTATTTATGTGGCCTTAATTAAGTTTAGACCTGTATAATATCTAGCTTGTTATTTTACAAGATGTTTTAGCTCTTTGACACCTGGACAACTGATAGATTGTATATCGAACTTGATCATTTTAAGTCACATCAATCTAATCTTTAAAAGTTACATGACAATTGATGAGCATATATATATATATATATAGAAGAACCACAATTGCATAGAGGACCTAAACAATAATACACTCTTCCCTTTGTGTGGTGCTATCTGTAAATAGGTAGTAAGGTCAAGACGATTCTAGAGCTTGAACTCCTCTATAGCTAAAACTACTTACCAAAGATGAAGCAAATTCAAATTAGGGCTAACAAAAAAAAAAAATACTTGATTTAGAAGAAACAAGTAGATGCAAAAAAATGGAACTAGATTTGAGAAGAAAAGAGGGCGAGAGGCAAACGATAAAAGAGAGGAAAAGAGAAACCAACACATGGTTGGAATTGGATGCCAAAGAAACCTAAAGTCTTCGAGAGAGAGGACGGAAGAGCTTTTCGGAGAAAAAAATCATTTCGGAAGCAATCTAGACCATATTCTAGGTTTTATTGTTCTTGTGTTTCAGAAGCTAATTCAAGGTAAAATGGAAATCATCTCTTGCTATTGTAAAACAATAATGAGATTATAGAAGCATGAGCAATCGAAATTATCAAGGAACAATTAATGGAGTAAAGGTCTAGTAGAAAATGGAGATTGGAGTAGAAAGGTGAAAGAGGATCATAAGAGTGTATTATCAAATTTGATGGGAATAAAGTAGTTTGATAGCCATATATTGTTCTTTCCTAAGAAAGAGAGAGCATAGACCGTAAACTTGGGCATTTCGAAAAAGATGGACTTAGTACTTTTTAGCTTTCGGTGTATAAATAATATAGTTATTCGGTTTTATTTTTAATCTTTTAAAAAAAAAAAAAACATATGTTCATTTATGTCATAAGAATAAAGAACATATATTTTTTTTGAGGGAGTTTAAAATAAAACTCTATATATAAAAGGATTATGTTTTACAATTAAATCCTTTTTAAAGTGCAACAATATACTAAATTTTTTTTTGGCAAGATTACTAATTCCTTTTAAAATTTTAAAATCAGTACTATCTATAATGTGATTTTTTTTTTTTGTTGATAAAAATAGTAACTTTTATTAAATAAGGATCCAAAATACAATCTTAAGACACATCAATTCTAAGAAATACATCACAATTTTAAGATCATAGTCAGAACTAGCTAGAAGCAAGAATACCATAAATGTGAGCGAATAATTACGAGCGATCAACATTAGTTCGATATTCCAACTCACTCTAATATCTGACTGGTTGAAATAAAACGGTGAATAAATCCTAGAATCAGAAAATATAACAAGAAAGTAATCTAAAACTTCATCAACAAAGTTACAACAAAACAGATCTGCATATTTCAAAATACATAAAATATCGCCAGATACATAGAAAATATCGCAGTACACACATAAAATACACAATAAATTAACCACAAATATATAATCAAATACCCAAAATAACCCTCCTTCCCACAGTAGCCGAACCACTGCCGGAAAGCCACCACTGTCGAAGTCTGCAACACCAATCGTGGAAGGAAAAGCGGCGGTAAAGGCAAGGCCAAGCAAGGAAGAAAATGTATGGGACGGGGACACAAAACGCCGAGTAGGACAAGTATAATGTGATTTTCAAGTATAATGTGAAGTTCTATCAGTGATTTTCAAGTATCATAAGTTTCAACATCACTGAAGTTCTTATTAAAAATCTGAGTATGGCTAATAAACTTTTGTTTATCAAAACTTGAAAATGAATCATTTTGACTTAGGTTTAACCCACACAAATAAGTAATTTCATATTTGTCTCAGTAAATCTATAACTCTTGGAGTTGCATGTTCATAACAGTATAACATAGTTGAAATTGGTAATGATGTAAATTTTGTTGAGATTCATTTTGAAATAAGAAAGTAAATAAAATGTTAATATGGTAGAGATAATTTTCAATATGGTAGAAATCATTGTATTTAATTATTATCCTTTTCTGTCGTTTTATTTCTATTATAAATTCATGTAATTTGTGTAAAGTAATACAATTGAGTGAAATATTCAAAACAAAATATTACATTCTTATTTTCTATATGGTATCAGAGCCGATTAGGATTCTGTGAATAAAAAAAAAAAAACTCGCCAAATCAAAAACTACCACAAACACAGATCACCCCCGCCACTCATTCTCGGCTAAACCCCTTAAACCACCACCCAAACTTGTCAAACTCGCCAAACCACCACCCAAACTTGTCAAACTCGCCAAACCACCAACAGAAATCAAACAGAAACCCAACAGAAATCAAAACCCAACTTGCGAAGCAAACCCATAGCCACTACCAATCCCCGCTGTCGCTCACCAAATCCACCATACCATTAAGCCACCCAAAACAAATTAGATCCATCCATTAAAAAAAAAAAAAAAAAAACCAAACCATCAACCTCAGTTGCCGCCCACCTGCAACCATAGCCACCATTCAACCCCAAAATTGTCCACCTAATACACCCAAATCACCAAATCCACAGAACCAATAAATCCCCATAGTCGCCGAAAATCTCGCCCACCACTCAAACACCACCACAACAAAAAACATCACCACCCAAAAAAAAAAAAAAAACCCGAAACCCATCATTCTGCCATCCACCCTTCCCTTGCCGACAACCCACAAAACACGAAACCACCTGCACTCACCAACAGATCAACCCGTAAAAACCCACTGTGCCGCTCACAACTCTCGCCGAAAACGAGCACCGCGCCTCACAGCTCTCGTCGAAAACCAGCACCGCACCAACAAGTTGCGCCAGCACCGTCGTTCCCCTTCGGCCTCCCGACCAGCGTCGTCATGGTGCCCAACGTCCTCTCCAACGCTGATCTGGTGATTTGTTTCTTTTTTATTCCTCCTTTTCATTCCTTATAAGCTGAAGTATTCCTTTAAAAAAAAAAAAACAAACAAAAAGAAAACAAAAGAAAAGAAAAGATAGGAAATCCAAAAAAAAAGGGGATTTTTTTTACTGCTTATTAAAAAAAACAAGGATTTTACTTCCTGATATAAAAAAAAAGGAGAGAGAAAAAATGAGTAATCACATTAAATCCTTGGAATCGGATTTGTTTTGACTGTTCAAACTAAGCCAGCAGATGAAATCATTAACCAAGCTTCGATATTAGTAATATCTACGAATAATATTGGTAATGCTTTAAATAGTTCTACCTCTGTTTTGAATAATACATGGATAATTGATTCGAGTGCAACAGATCACATGACAAATGATGATAGACATGTTTCATCACTTCGACCCTCTACCAAAGCAGTTTCAAATTTAGTGTTCTTAAAGTTTTTAGACAAGTTGGACATGTGGGACATGTATGTACCAATTTGAAGGAGAGTGTTGAGATTCATTTTGAAATAGGAAAGTAAATAAAATGTTAATATGGTAGAAATCATTGTATTTAATTATTATCCTTTTCTATCGTTTTATTTCTATTATAAATTCATGTAATTTGTGCAAAGTAATACAATTGAGTGAAATATTCAAAACCAAATATTACATTCTTATTTTCTACAAATTTGTGATAATTTAAAATTTTTGTCTTGATTGACCACGAGCTACTAACTTGTTATCCATATTTAAGACTTCAATATGATGTTTGTTACTATTAAAAAAATAATAATCTCACAAAGCAAAGAATCCCAAACATATTTCCTCATTATTTGCAGTCTTTCCTTGCGTACTTCAACTCATTATTTCTTTGTAATGCTTGTGAATTGTAATAGAGGTTAGATTTAGGTATGAGCTTCAAAATTAAATCATCTAAAATTAAAAAAAGTAAAATATTAATATGGAGAGATATAAATATTTTTTTAGGGATGTGCCCTCCTAGTCATATGAATTATGTTAGTATAAATTGTTATGTTAGTTGAGATGATTATATATTGGCAGTGTAGTTTATAATGATACATGTTTTCTCACTTTTGTAAGAGATGTCTAGGTTGATCGAGTAGAGTCGCCTCTTGCAAATTGAACTCCTTTCCTTGAAAGGAGAGAAGATTTGCCTTTCTGATCAATTAACTATTGGGGTTGTATTATACTCATCATGTTATACCGTACGAATAAATGAAAAATAATTACGTTTTTTTTTTTTCTGAATAATTTCAAATTTAAGAAAAAAGTACTCATAATTTTGAACTAAATGCTATTATACTTAAATAATACTTTTTCAAATTTTTAAGATCAAGCTATAATAATTGATGTATTTCTAATTTGTGACTTGAAATAAGCTAAAAAAAAAAAGTCTTAATTGTCATCATTAAGCAAAATCGTGGTAAAAATGAACTAAGTTTATTATTAACAGTTAATTTATTTTTAATTATAAATCATTTATATTAAATAAATTATTAATATTTTATATTATTATTAAAAAATTAGATAATATCTTAATATTTTTATTAAAATATAAAACTATTATTAGTGTATTTTTTATAACATATTTTTTAAAATTAAAAAAATAATAATTGTATTTATATATTTTTGTACTTTTATCATGTTTGATTATTTTTATATAAAAATAAATATATTATATTTATAAGTAATAATATCCTTCCCATACTTTGATGTGGCGGTTATAGTAGAAAATGACAATTTAGATGAGTCACAATCGTTTTGATTGCAAATGATACATCTACTTATCCGGTTTTGTGTGCTTGCTCATTATCTCTGTCTTTGGGCTAAAGTTTTCTTGTATTGTTCAGAATATATTCTTCGATTGCCGAATCTTGTACTCATTGATTATATTAATGTGATTTTATGTTTCAATAGAAAAATATAAGTTTATATTATTTTATTCATTAATATAATAAATTTTAAGAGAATGAAAATTAGCCGATAAGAAGACATCACGTCCAAGCCATGGACCGTTTAAGCCAGGACATCGACATCGTGTTAGGAGAGAGTTTTTCAAGGGAAGATGGTAAAAAATGGTCCATTTTTAAAAATAAAATAAAATAAATTATATATTCATTTGGTCCTAATCCAATTTAAATTTGATTCATAATCTTTAAATCTATAATATTTTTAAATTTAATTCAAAATTTCAAATTTAATTTAATTAATTTGATAGTATTATACTTAAGTATGACATGCTTTTTAATTAATTTGGTACAAACTTATTTAAAAATATATAATTTGATCTATAACTATGAAAAAAAAAATTATAACTTAGTCCTTAACTTTTAAATAATGTGATAGTTAAGAATAACACAATTAAATAAATTTAACAAAAAATGAGATTTTGTATTAAATTTGTCAAATTTAAAAATATTTAGGGCTAAATTTTGTAAAATGAAACGTTAGAGATCAAATTGTAAGATATTAAATAGGTTGTGGACCATAGAGATAGATAAAACTTTAAAAAATTGACAAAAAGTCTGGTATTTATTAGATCAGACACTAATAAACATATTATTGTGAAAAAAAATATTTAATATTTTAATTTTTAAAAAATGAATATTTAAAGTTTCATAATTATTAAAAAAATACAATTTAATCTCAATACTAAAATGAATTTTTTATATTAAAATTTTTAATTTTTAAAATAACCATACTAAAATATCATACCATTACTAAAATATATATTTTCACCTAATATCATTACTACTACCGGAACATTTTACACCTTTTCTCAGTACTCAACGAGTACGCAAAGTCTTAGGGAGAGATGGGCATTAAAAAAAGGATGATGTCAGCATTATATTCGTGTGATCGGTGAATTTTAAGTTTAGGTCTTCCCTTAAAAATACTCACTTTTCGGTATTTTGTAAATTTAAAAAAAAAAAAAAAAGCACCACTCATCACTTCAGCTATTTGGATTTTTTGCTATTTTTAAAGTATTTATCTTCTCAATTATAATAATTTCTCTGCCGGAAAGAGAGCTTTTTTTTTTTTTTTCCTCTTCGATAAAACTTGTTAACTAAAGTTTATTTCTGAGTTTCAAAGTCACTGTTATTATTTAGGTTAATTATGTTTTATGTTTTCTTATTCTATTTTCTGTTTTTCGTTTTTGTTAGATTGTGTTTTATTTTGTTGTTTTTTATTTCACTTAGTGTTGTTTATTAATAAAACTTAACTAGATCTAATAAACTTTATTCTTTAGATATATTGGATTTTTATTGTAATTAGTGGTATTTTGAAATTCTTATAGCAAATATCGTAAATACACACCAACATTATATATATTTTGAAGAATGTTTAAAGTATTAATTATAATTATTAACAATCAAGCGGAAAAAAATAATGAGTAAAATGTAAAAGTTCATTTTTTGCACACTTTCATTGAGTTTCAGCATCTTTATCAGTTTTGATTGTACAAATTTAATTTGGTATTGTTCTATTAAAAATATATTCATTAAAATATTTTGTATAGTTTTAATTATATGAACGAAATTCAAAGTTCTTATAAAATAAAAAAATTTTGTTATAATTCTACAATTAATATAGTGTCTATCTATTAATTAATAAAAAGGTGAGCTTAATTGTTTTAATTAATAGATAATGTGACATCATTAAATAAAGTTGCTTTTGGGAAAGATTTATGATGGTTTTTGACTTAAATATCCAAATTAGATATATATCTTTGACGATGACACGTCAATTTTAAAAATTTTTAAAGCAAATTCGCCAAGTGTCTATTTGGTTCAACCATTTTGAGAGGAGTCCTTGTAGTAGATATCATTTTACGTGTTTGGTTGACAAAAATTAAGTTGCTCGATATGGATTGATTATCAACTTTATATTACGTACATTGGTTTGGTTGGCTACGGCACCAATAATATATCGATAACATTTGCTTTTCAAGTGAATTACACCAAAGATCTCATGCATAATATATTAATATATACTAGTTTATCTTTTACTTAATCAATCAAAGTAAAGCTAGCCTGTTGTTAATTTAATTTCTTTTAGAGAACAGAAAATATCATTTGTTTGTTTTAGAAAAATGTACGTAATTTACAAAAGTACTATATTTTATATATGTATTTTTACTAATTTATTTAGTAGTTTCACGGTAAGATTTATTTATCTTTTGTATCAAGTCAAATGTTCGAATCACACCAAACTATCTTTTAATTTATATCACTACTAATTTTATCTTTTAATAATCTGTTATATATATATATAACAAAACAGCAAAGTATAAAATATGACACAATAGCCAGGGGATTGTTCTCTAATTACTTTTAAACAATGCACTTTAGCCAAATAAATTTTAAAAAATAAAAAATAAAATTTAAATCTTTTATTAATTTTTATGGAACACTTTGATTCCTATGCTTTATAAAAAAAAAAAATACCGCAAGTCCATTACTTTAAAAATATGACATTTTATTATAACTAATTTTCTAAGAAATTAGAAATTAAATTGTATATTATAACAAAAGGTAAAGAAGATCTAAAGTGTACTAAAAATAATAATAATAAGATAACAAAGTGTGCCTTCTACAAGTTTACATTACTAAATTACTTGTTCGAACCATTAGTTTGTTGATGCACAAAAACTTGTTAACCAAATTTTGTATTTGTAAAAGCTCGCAAGTGCACGAGTCACTTATAGTAAGCGACAAGTATACTCCCAAGGTCGTCTCTCAAAGGAATTGCGTTGGTTTTTAAAAGAGTTAAGTGTGATCTAAAACGTAACGGTAAGAGAAATCCTAAACACGCTAATCAAAGATTGGTTTGGAAAACAGTTGCTAAAAGTGTAAATAATTAAATTAAGTAAAAGACGAGTAAAGAACGATGTCGAAAACTTTATGATGAACTAGTGTGGGAAATTAGTTAGTGAACTAAGTATGGATAAATTGGTTTACGTGGTCTCTTCAATTAAGCATATAAAGTGAACTTTGTTGATTCTTTTCACTAATCCTAGAAAATCCTAAATCAATGGTGATTTTCCCTTAATTAATTAATTAACTTCTTTGATCCGGACCGTTAATTAATTAATTAGCATTAATTTTAGAAAAGGTAATTCAATCACTTAAATTAAGACAAGTAAATGCACTCAATTTAAGTTCATGCTCAAGAATGCCCAATTAAACTCAGATTGCGTTTCTAAAGTTCAACCCTAAAATAGTCTCAAACATTCATAAACTAAATTGGCCAAAAATAATTAATGAATAAAGATGTGAAGAGCAATGAACATGAAACAAATCACTCAAATAAAAATCAAACCACATAAACATTATCCATTCAAAGTCACATCCCTAAAATCCCACACAAAAGGGTTTAGCTACACATGATCAGATTTAAATCCAGATTCTTCATTACAATTATCATCAAAAGAATTTTAATGAGGAAAAGAAAGATTGCAAACAAGAATCTACCACTTTCACTCTAGCAAAAAGAACCTTGATGTTGGATGATCACCTATCTCAAGTCTCTTGATGAAGCTCCAATGGAATACCCTTGATGAAGAGATTTCTCTCCCAAAATTGTATGAAGAACTCTGAATTCGGCACTGTTCACGCGACACTGTTCACTAGTTCTTGGAGGCTGATAATAAAATCTGGTTAATGGAGGCTAGGAAGAGAGTGTTCTTTTTCAATTAGGTCTCCCCTTTTTTTATGTAAGGGTTTTCCAATTTTTCTGTAAGTCTCGTGCCTCAGGAGAAGTCCAGTCCGCGCGCGCGCGCCGCGGCGCGCCTTTTTCCATGCCGCGGCGCAGCATGTGATACGGATTTACAAATAAAAACAGAAACCTCCCCGCCGCGGCATAACTTTTCCTCGCCGCGGCGCGCAATGTGTTCATGATTTGGGTCAAAAGCAGAAACCTCCTCGCCGCGGCATAACTTTTCCTCGCCGCGGCGCACAATGTTTTCATGATTTTCATGTTTCAACCCGAGAGCCTCTCGCCGTGGCACACAATTCCTTCGCCGCGGCGTGCCTTGTATGTAACAGTGTACATGGTATGTACATTTATGTACATACGTTGTACATACTCAGTTGGTTATCGATGTAAGGCTTACAGAATGAATGGCACCTAATGTAAGGCTTACATATTTAGACATTTTAACTTCATTTTTGCTCTCTTTTCTACATTTCTTTCCAAACCCACTTTGACCTGCAAAACAATATAATACCCTCCAAAACAAGATTATAACGAGATTAATTGCAAAATAAACACTCAAAAATATAACAAATAGTATATCAAAATAGTGTTCATCAAATACCCCCAAACCTACATTTTGCTAGTCCTCAAGCAAAACTAAAATTGAAAAGACAAAATAACAAAACTAAAATTGAAGTTAACAAAACTTGTCATGCTTTAGTTTCTTTCCAATTCATAGCAAAATATTTATGCACCAAGTTATCCGACAATCTAACTCATCAAGGTTCACCATTTAGATCAATTTCGCTTCACGAATCTAAATCCCAATACTAAAAGCGTATCAACATTGACTCCCCCAAACCTAGTGTTAAGATTATGAATTCGTTTCAACTCTAATCCTCACAATAATTACTCTCTAAATCACACCGATCCTATGGGTTCAAGCACTCAACAATGTATATGCGAATAGAAATTATGTAAAGAAACGAGCTAATAGGTTCGCATATGATTAAACAAGAAAGGCTCAAAAGTGCATAACATTGATCTCATGAAAGGAATCAAATGATAGGATTTATGAAGGAATCACATTACTAATCTCATGCTTCAATTAGAATCTCAAGCAAAAACTTCAAGTGTGCCATAGAATGAAAATGTTTTGACTTTAAGGGAACTTATTTCCTATTTCTCTCTCTCTTTTTTTTTTTTTTTGTATTAACCATTCATACATGAAGAACTTAGGGTCATAATAAACTTATTATCTTTTCTTCTCTTTTTTTTTTTTTAAGACCCACATACATATGTAATTTGTGAATGGCTACTTCTTAGCTCTTTTTGTGTTTGATATAGGAATTCCCTTTTATTTTTTTTAAAGTCAAGCACGAATGAAATAGGCAAACACTTCAAACTTTACTTAAGTCATTTAATCTAAGCAATTCAATTAAGCACATGATCCCTCATTAAATGTTTAAAATCCTAACATTCAATGCAAAAACCTATAGAGATCATCTAACAATTTGAAATGATATGAAAGGTGTTTAAAAGAGTAGAAGAATATTTATCTCTCCGAATAAAACGTTAAGGGCTCAACAATATTCTCACAAGGTAGTCTCCACTATTCAATTCCTATACACAAGATTTGGGTTCATCTCAGTTTCAACATCAAAAGCATGAGACACAGATTGCAAATTAAAACCGATCCTTACAACAAACCTCAAACATTTTAAAGATCAGATAAACAATGCATAAAGACAAGTTATTCATCAAAAATTGACCAAAGCATGAAAGTGTTGTTACCAATCAAAAATGTAAAATGCACCCCCAAACCTAAACTAAACATTGTCCTCAAGGTTTTCAACTACACACATGTTCAGAAAAGAATGTAGAGAGGGTGTAAGGTTTATTTTGTATTGACAATTTTCGTGGACAAAATGTTTGATTGTAATCTAGAATAGGAATTCACCGATTAATCAGACGATACATGGTGATGGAGTCATCAAGCTTGGAACGCTCATATGACAGGTATAATATTATATCATGCATACATCTTCACACAATTAAGCACGACACTTAGTATGGATCGTAACGAAAAATGTAATTGTGCACATGTTGGTCGATCGATCGAGAGTATTGATCGATCGATCGAGTGGTCGATCGATCGAGACTGAGACAACTTCGATCTAGGTGCTCTCTGTTTGGACTGGATCGATCGAGCAATTGGATCGATCGATCGAACCCTTTTCGATCGATCGAGTATAGAACAACTTCGATCCAGGTTCTCTCTGTTTGAGTTAGATCGATCGAGTTTTGTGTATCGATCGATCGAGACCTTCTCGATCGATCGAGACGGCCTGTCGATCGATCGAGCCAGTATTATATTCCTACTCAAACTCTTTTTGTGTATTCGACCCATGTGTTACTTTTATCAATTTGACTCATTTAATGAGAAAGCAAAATTCTAGTATGAGTAGAAGTGTTAAGAAAGTAGAATCCTTGTGTGAATAAAAGTGTTGTGGAAATAGAGTCCTTATTTGCGTAGGATTATTTTAATTGTGGAATCCTTGTATGAGTAAAATTCTTGTGAGAAACAAATGCTGATGTGAATAGAATCATTGTATGAGAAGAATTCTTTTGAGAACTAAATCCTGATATGAGTAGAGTTATAGTGAATTGCAAATCCTATTTGAGCTAGGATTGGACTCTATATAAGTGAAGGGATGTTTGTGCATAATTAATCAACTTGAGCATTTAGAATTATACAGCACTAATACTTTCTAGCATCTGAATTGTGCTTATTCTCTTCATCTATTGTTCTTAGGCTTTTTCATGTTTTATTCATATGCCTAATTGATTTGCATGATATTGAGCTTAATATTGAATGTTCTAGAGTTTGCTAGCTGATCCTGTTTTTACATCGCATGTTATTGAATCTGCTAGTTAGGATTGTTTATTATTTGAATCCGCTCTAGGACACACATTGCACTTGTGTTTTTTGTGCTAACGTTACAGGTGACAGGTTCGGTATTTCGTGTGACTCGAAATTACCGAAGGTGACGGGTTCGGTTGATCTTGTGTGACTCAAGTAGATCGGAACGTTGGTCCGGATCCAGACATCTAACTATTGGAGGCTGTGAAAGGAGCAAGCGGCTCGTAAGTAAATTACAGAAAGGGGGATCTATCTGCGACGGGTAGTTTCTGGACTCTATGGTTGTAATTGAACATTATTTTCATAGTGGATAGTTAGGTGGTCCGGTGGACCGGTGGTTTTCCTCTTAGGTCATTGTTGTGGCCTAGGTTGTTTCCACCTAAAAATATCGTGTGTCGTTTTATTATTCCGCATTTATCTTTACACGCGATTGCATGTCTGGCCGTTGTGATTAGATTATATAATATTTGTTGAAAATTGAAAATAACCTATTCACCCCCCTCTAGGCTTATTAAATCCGTAATTAAAAACTTTTTCAGAGGGCAAACAAAAACGAAACCAAACTGAAGTAAATTAAAAGAAACAATAGAGAATACCTAAAACGGTGGGTTGCCTCCCACCAAGCGCCTAGTTTAACGTCTTAGCAAGACGATGCTCACTCTTATCATGGAGGCCTCAATGCATCCTTGAAGTGCTTGCTTCCTCCTTTTTCTTTGCCAATCTCAAAACAAGGCTTCATGTCACCTGAAAAAGACTTAAAACGAGTATTACATGCATAACAATCTTTTCCAGAATAGAAAAACTCACAATCCAGGTTTTTAATTTGTGAACACTTGACATGGTCTTTGTAGGCATTATCCTGAATTGAGTTTATAAGTGTTTCCTTCACCCTCCTATCTGTAGATGAAACAGTAGTTTTATTGTATGAACCCTTCTGCAAATTATTGTCAAAAATAGGTAAATCATTAGAATCTGGAACAACACAATTATCAGCAGAAGAAATAGGAGCAGTAAGTGAAGGGTTAAACACTTTGAAGTTTATAGTCTCTCCTAAGACTCTCATTGTCAATTTTCCTCTTTGGACATCAATGATTGTATTGGTAGTAGCCATGAATGGTCTACCAAGAATAATAGTGTGTTCATTGTCCTTAGGTATGGTGTCTTCCATTTCCATGACTACAAAGTCGACCGGTACAATTATGCTCTTCACTTGTACCAACAAACCATCAACTATTCCCTTGGGATATCTAATAGATCTATCAGCAAGGTGTAGTGACATATTTGTGGGCTTAAGATCCCTCAAACCTAGTTGCAAGTACACAGAATATGGCATGACATTAATACTTGCCCCTAAGTCTAACATAGCATTCGACACCATCTTATCTCCCAAAGTGATTTTGATATTAAAACTACCTGGATCCTTTAGTTTGGGGGGTAGTTTCTTTTGCAACACTACACTAGCTAGTTCTGAAACTATTACTTTCTCCTCATTCTTATACTTCCTTTTGTTGGAGAGTAGGGTTTTGAGAAATTTTGGATAAGATGGAATGTCCCTAATGATATTCAACAAAGGTAAGTTAATATTAACTTTAGAAAGTGAAGTAAAAGTTTCATGAAATAGCTTATCCTGATCAGTCGCCTTTACGGGATATGGGAGTGGAATCGAAGGTCTGTATGGATTAGGTGACTTGTGAAGGGGTGGACGTTCGGTTAACTCTTTAAGGCTCTCCGTACACTTTATAGAAGGCCTTACGACTTCAATGTCCTCAGCTTGACTTTCCTTGGGAATTGCATGTGTCCTTCCTGTATCTCCTGCATCTATAAACAAATCATCAGAATGTTCAGTAAAATTATAGTTTAGGACCTCACCACTTTCAATGACTGTGATAGCATTCAATTGTTCAGGCATCTTCCCTTTATCTTGCTTGTGTACGTATTCAGTCAATTGTCCCACCTGAGTCTCTATCCTTTTCATGGAAGCCTCTAAAGAACCTATCCTTTGATCATTCTTCTGATTAATTTCTTGACTCACTTGAATGAAGGAGTTCAAATTGTCCTCTAAACTTGGCTTGTTTGGTAGAGTAGGCTGTGAATTGTTGTTGTTTGGATGATGTGGGAAGTTATTCTGAGCATAGCCTTGATTATTATTTCCTTTCCATGAGAAGTTGGGATGATTTCTCCAACCAGGATTATACGTGTTCGAGTAAGGATCATTCCTTGGCCTCGGTTGGTATCCCTCCATAGCATTCGCTTGCTCATAACTCGTACCTGCATTTTGATCACAAACAAAAGGACAAATGTTAGCACCATGTCCGTACGTACTACAAATACCGCATACCTCTTGAGTTGGTGTGTTCTTTGAGGTGAGGAGTGCGATTTGTTTTGTAAGCTCCGCAATTTGCATTGCCATATCATTTCCCGGAGCTACCTCGTTAACTCCCATCCGCCGTCCTCTAGAGCTCTTTTGTTGGGAATTAGCACCCAACATCTCATATAGATCATATGTCTCATCAGCGGTCTTTTCTCCCATTGCTCCTCCGGCGGCATTATCCACAGTAAATTGACACTGTTGTGTCAGCCCGTCATAGAAGAATTGATTCTGGAGTTGCAAAGGGAAGTGATGGTGCGGGCACTGTATCAGAAGCAATTTGAAGCGATCCCACGCCTCATGAAATGGTTCTCCGTCCATTTGGGAGAACGTTGCAATTTTGGTTCTTAGGTCCGCAGTCTTTTGGTGGGAATAGAACTTTCCCATGAACTTGTTGAAAATTGCGTCCCAAGTTGAAAGAGATCCAGGTGGAAGAGTCATAAGCCATGACTTGGCTTTGTCTTTAAGCGTGTATGGGAAGCATCTCATCCTCAGCTGATCCTCATTTAGCCCCTGTAGCAGAAAAGTCTGCACAGTAGCATAGAAATCACGAATAAAAGTTAGAGGATCTTCGTTAGGAATCCCATAAAAAGACGGTAACATATTAAAATGTATATTCTTAATTTCATAGTTTCTAGCTGCTTCCCCTAGTTGGATGCAAGAAGTTGCAGTGCCGATGATTGGCCTTGCATACTCCTTCATCGTCATCTCTCTGTGTGGAGGTAGTTGTTCTCCCATTGTTGGTGGTTGCTCGTCCTCCAAAATGTTAGCGCCGAATGGTCTCAAATGTGCTCGTCTCCTGTTGACGTTATCTATGAACGGTACGAGCGGATTTCCAAGAGATCTCCTACCGTGCATGCACAATCAAAAACAACAACAAATCAGAGCACCAGAAACTATTTGACTCTAACAAGTAACAAAAAACACAAAAACAAGAAAAACAAATAAATAAAACAACAAAGACTAATAATTAAGTAAAATAAAAAGAAAACAAATAACAATTTCAAAAACGCCAATTCCCCGGCAACGGCGCCAAAAACTTGATGCACAAAAACTTGTTAACCAAATTTTGTATTTGTAAAAGCTCGCAAGTGCACGAGTCACTTATAGTAAGCGACAAGTATACTCCCAAGGTCGTCTCTCAAAGGAATTGCGTTGGTTTTTAAAAGAGTTAAGTGTGATCTAAAACGTAACGATAAGAGAAATCCTAAACACGCTAATCAAAGATTGGTTTGGAAAACAGTTGCTAAAAGTGTAAATAATTAAATTAAGTAAAAGACGAGTAAAGAACGATGTCGAAAACTTTATGATGAACTAGTGTGGGAAATTAGTTAGTGAACTAAGTATGGATAAATTGGTTTACGTGGTCTCTTCAATTAAGCATATAAAGTGAACTTTGTTGATTCTTTTCACTAATCCTAGAAAATCCCAAATCAATGGTGATTTTCCCTTAATTAATTAATTAACTTCTTTGATCCGGACCGTTAATTAATTAATTAGCATTAATTTTAGAAAAGGTAATTCAATCACTTAAATTAAGACAAGTCAATGCACTCAATTTAAGTTCATGCTCAAGAATGCCCAATTAAACTCAGATTGCGTTTCTAAAGTTCAACCCTAAAATAGTCTCAAACATTCATAAACTAAATTGGCCAAAAATAATTAATGAATAAAGATGTGAAGAGCAATGAACATGAAACAAATCACTCAAATAAAAATCAAACCACATAAACATTATCCATTCAAAGTCACATCCCTAAAATCCCACACAAAAGGGTTTAGCTACACATGATCAGATTCAAATCCAGATTCTTCATTACAATTATCATCAAAAGAATTTTAATGAGGAAAAGAAAGATTGCAAACAAGAATCTACCACTTTCACTCTAGCAAAAAGAACCTTGATGTTGGATGATCACCTATCTCAAGTCTCTTGATGAAGCTCCAATGGAATACCCTTGATGAAGAGATTTCTCTCCCAAAATTGTATGAAGAACTCTGAATTCGGCACTGTTCACGCGACACTGTTCACTAGTTCTTGGAGGCTGATAATAAAATCTGGTTAATGGAGGCTAGGAAGAGAGTGTTCTTTTTCAATTAGGTCTCCCCTTTTTTTATGTAAGGGTTTTCCAATTTTTCTGTAAGTCTCGTGCCTCAGGAGAAGTCCAGTCCGCGCGCGCGCGCCGCGGCGTGCCTTTTTCCATGCCGCGGCGCAGCATGTGATACGGATTTACAAATAAAAACAGAAACCTCCCTGCCGCGGCATAACTTTTCCTCGCCGCGGCGCGCAATGTGTTCATGATTTGGGTCCAAAGCAGAAACCTCCTCGCCGCGGCATAACTTTTCCTCGCCGCGGCGCACAATGTTTTCATGATTTTCATGTTTCAACCCGAGAGCCTCTCGCCGCGGCACACAATTCCTTCGCCGCGGCACACAATTCCTTCGCCGCGGCGCGCCTTGCATGTAACAGTGTACATGGTATGTACATTTATGTACATACGTTGTACATACTCAGTTGGTTATCGATGTAAGGCTTACAGAATGAATGGCACCTAATGTAAGGCTTACATATTTAGACATTTTAACTTCATTTTTGCTCTCTTTTCTATATTTCTTTCCAAACCCACTTTGACCTGCAAAACAATATAATACCCTCCAAAACAAGATTATAACGAGATTAATTGCAAAATAAACACTCAAAAACATAACAAATAGTAGATCAAAATAGTGTTCATCATTTGTATTAAGGGAGTTAATTCGTGTGAATTGGACTAATTCGTGTGAATTGAATTAATTCAAGATGGTTTAAATTAACTCAGTTTAAATTGGTTTAATTTTAGCTTAATTCAAATTTAATTTGAGCTAACAAAAGTGAGCACGAATCCGAACCCAAATCCAAACCAAACACAAACGAGTTTGCTCAAATTAGCCCAAACTAACCTAAATTGTTAATTATATATATATTTTTAGTTAATATGACTTTTTTTTATTAAAAAAATATGTTTAATAATTAAAGCTAAAAAAATATTACATAAAATAATAAAAAAAATAAATATAAATATAAGAAAAAATTAATTATTAAAGCAAAAAGTCAATTACTAAATTAATTAAGCAATAAATAAAAGGCTAAATGCATTAAACCCCACACATGTAAAAGTTAGAAGCCGTCATGCCCTCATGAAAACTCACATTTAGAATAAAGAGTTCTCAAGTCTAAATAAAATTTATTCTAACTACTAAACAAAATAAATAGAGATGAGTAGATTAAATAAATATACTTACTAAAAAAACAATTAAAATAAATTAAAATATTACATGAGAACATAATTTTTTTATATACACAAGAATAAAACTTTGACTATTACATAATATATAATTCTCAAGACAATAAACAAGTAGAAAAGAGAATACCATAACACAAGTTAATAAAAAAAATTAAAAATTTTACTTCAAAAATTAATACCTAATCGATTTAAAAATAGAAACTTCATAATACTAATTTAAATTAAATATAAATATTTTTTTTGTTTAAAGAGTTAGGTAGATTTAAATGCTAAATATATTAACATCAAAGAATGTAACATAATATTGTGACAAAATGAATAAATTATAACTATTTATTTATTATCAGCTTATTTTTCAAAAGAAAAGGGAAGAAAAATAACTAATATATCATAAAAGATAAGTACTGAAAAGAATGAAATATTATTTTAATTTTAATATAGTCTTTTTTATTTTTTATTTAAAATTTAATTTAATTTCGATTTAATGGGCTGGTCCTAACAGCTCAAATTTTTTTAGGTTATTCGAGTTGGGCCAAAACAGATCTAAATTTAATTTGATTCGTGTTCGATTCATGTTTTTCGATTCGAATTTGATTAAGTCAATCGAACTATAACACAAATTTTTACCCCTAGTTTGTATATATATATATATATATATATATATATATATATATTTATTTTTTTTTAACAAAAAAATAGCTTTTTGAAAAGGAGAAGGAATAACATCCACTTTTTTTTATTCATTCAAATTAACACCAATATGAAGCTGTCGTGAATAAAATTTTTGTGCATAATTATTATTTTTTTACCATTTAAATTAATGATCTTGTACATATATTTCAATGGTAATGCAGTCATTTGTTTGTATATTCGTAGAAGGAAAATATATAGGCTGACACTGATGTCCTATAATAGAGTTTGGTTAGTGAGCTGAGGGTCCAATATTAGCCAAACAAAATAGATAAGTAGGAATAAGATTTTGACGTTAGAATTGTAGCTTAATTAACAATAATCGCATATTTTATTATAAAAAAAAAATCGCATATTATATACATAATGCTCCTTTTCATTGAAATTTTGGAGCACATGAATTTTTTATTTATAAATTTTTGTGCTAGTGGTTAGTGATCGATGTGGTGTGATATGTAAGAGCTTTCGTCATTTCAAATATCAAACACAAATATACCATTTGTTATTATTAATTTTTTTTTATTATTGAAAAAGAAAAATCATATGATCTAAATCCTAAACTAAAAGAAAGAGGAAATTTTCATTTTAGTCCTTTATTTTGGTACACTAATCATTTTAATCAATTATTTTTTAAATTTAGTGAATATGGTCAAAATTATTTTGAAAGTTCTATCTAAAATCTCTAAATTGATAACATAAGAGCAACAATAAAATTATGTAAATAACGTTATAAGTTTAAAATTATGAAAAGTCTTTTTATTTTAAGTTGAAATGAGATCTTAAATAAAGTGATATAATTAACTATTGGTTAAAACAGATCAACGTTTCACAATATAATCACCTCAGTTAAAATCTCATATCAACTTCAAACAAAATTAAATGCTCTAAAGTTTTATTGCACTAAAAAACTGTTTCTTGGAATTTTAACTTAATTTGCATAGGCCAACCCCTAGTATAAGTAAAAAATAAAAGTGCCTTATATTTATAAGTTCATGAGTTCAAGTCTCAACATAAGAAAATTTATTCGGCTCCTCTCGCTAAACATTATTCCTCAAAACCTAATTTGTATATAATTTATTATAAGTTAATGTGAAGGAAGAAAAAAAAACAGCCTAAGACAACAAACCTTTTAAAATAATTCAATATTTCAAGAATAAAAGAAGAAAGAAGAAGAAAATTTCCTGTGTATTATTGAAACTTGTAGAGAAATGAACAAATACAAGGACCTGCTATATATTGCAGGAAAGATATGCCAGTCTAACACTCTATTTAGTCGTGTACATCAGTCACTAGTGCAAGCTATAACAAGGGCTTGGTACTTTTCTAATACTCAAGTTATATCAAAAGTACCCCAAATTGACCATGTTTTCAAGTGGCTCCAGTTTAGTACCCATGTTTTCCAAATGGTTTCAGTTTAGTCCTTTTTAGGGTTTAGGGCAGATTTTATACTATTCATAGATTTGGGCAGGGGTAATTTCGTCATTTGGCAGCCCTTCATTTTAATTCAGTTATTCTTTTTTTGTTTTATTTGTTTGGAGCAAATCTACTGGTCTTCCTCTCTACAACGCCATTGTTTGGATGGATGCTAGAACTACTTCGGTTTGTAGGTGAATCTTTTATCAATCTTTAATCCATTTGGCGTTTCCAATGATTTGTTTTTGTTTGTAAATTGAGATTCGTTTCCTGCTGTGGTTTCTATTTATGCGAATCATTTTTAATTTGTAGATTGTTTTATTATGCATTGACTAATCTTATTTGAGTTTTGATGAAAACTGATTAATGTATAATCAGAATCAAAATCGATATTCTATTTGTTTGGTGATGTTTATTAATTCATTCATCATTTTCCTGCTCAGGGTCAATTTGTGCTGGTTCAGCAACTGGAGAGTCTAGGGGAATGACTTGAAGATCCCAAACTTCCAAAGATTTTTGTAGAACCTTCAAAGAAATGAGTGAGAGCTGGGAAACAAAATAGGAAATAATTCCCAGAGCCAACAAATCTAAAATAATTTCCCCCCTGTTCAGGCTCCAAGCCCTCAATGTAAAAAAAAAAAAAAAAAAAAGATAATTTGTCTATCTAAAACAATAATCTACCATAAACCCCAAATTCAGAACCTTAAGATTTCTACAATTTGTAATGCTCAAAGGAACCTCCCCATCCAAACCATTACCTGAAGCATCAAAAATCTCCATTTTCTCACTACAATTTGTAATATTAGAAATCTTCCCAGTAAACCCATTATTAGATACATTAAAGTGAGTAAGATTTTCCCATCGAAGAACCCCAAATGGGCCATTGGATCTTCATTTCTGCTTCATTGGGTTTTTTTCGCCGGTTAAAAAAATCCATATTTTACAGCATTACACGTCAATTTATAAGTTTGTAATTGAGAAATTCTGGAGATTCGAAATTTAGCTGATATCCTCTAAAAGTTCGTATTTTTATCGCTGCCCATTTCTTGCAGGAATCTAACTTGCTCTATTTCTCTCCAAATCTTTTAATTTTTGTAGACAATTGAAGAAAAGAGATTATAAATATGTTTTGTGATACTAAAAATAGAAAAAATGGCTGAAAAAAACCTTCAAACCAGTAAAAATGGCGAAAAATAGCGTTGGTCGTTTTTGATGGCGCGGACAGAAAATATGGACGGAAATAACCCTGCTCTTTTTTACAAATCTGACCAATTTTGTAAAAATTTCAAATCCGGAACCATTTTAAAAACATGGGTACTAAACTAAAACCATTTGGAAAACATGGGTACTAAACTGGAGCCACTTGAAAACATGGTCAATTTGAGGTACTTTTGATATAACTTGAGTATTAGAAAAGTACCAAGCCCCTGTAACAACCTATATGCATTAGTAATGTTATATATCATAATTTTAACTGATGTGATAGTAAATAACCAAGGCTAAAGTTGTTACTTGTAGCTATCAAACTGGTTGTGTCGGGCCAATATTCGAATGTTAGAAGAGGAACTTTTATACTTGATAAGCAACAACAAATGACATATTTCTCTTCTTTTGTCAAATTGTACATATAAGCAAGAGATAGATATAAGTTTCCACATTTTTCCTGATTAAGTTAATTCATTCCTAAGACCCATCTTTTTTTTTTTGGAAATATCAAGCAATGTTTCAATAAAATTCACACATATTCTTCTTAATATGCATGGCATTCAATACATATATGCAAGTTAGACCAATATGGTAAAATCCCAAAATAAAGATTTATTCTTCCAATAATGTATATATACCCAGTGTCAGCTTCATCATATTCGACGATTGTTTGATCAATTATTGTCTTAGCTATATATTCTCTTCTTACCCTTAACATGTTTACCAACATCGTTCATGTTAAGGTTTGGCTTAGCCAATTTGAACCCATGAAAACATTAAAAACTTTCATTGGTTTTTTCTGAACCAGTAAAATACATATTTGTAGCCCATTTTTTAGTGCAACAGCAAAATTAATATGACGAAATTGGTCCTTATTGTAGTAATGATTTTTTAAGGGGTAAAATTATTTAATTTTTTACCAAAAATGATGCAATAAATATTTAAATAATTATTTTTCTTTACAACTACATTGTAGTTCGTCTTCTTACAACAAATAGTCACAATAAATTTTTTTAATATTAACTTTTTAATTTAAATATTATTTTAATTAAAAAATTATTCATTTTGATAAAAATAAATTAAATAACATATCATCATATGATTGATAAATTATTTACAAGTAAAATAATGTAATCACAAATTATTAATTTTCTCATTACCCATTATTCCATAACCAAATTACAAAATAATCAATGAGAAACATAATTGAAACATATAACAAAATAATTGTGAGTATCTTGATTTTTTTTTTTTTTTTTTTTATAGATTACTCTTCACGATGTTATTAAATGATACAATATTTTTTACTTTGTAGTTGCCAATTGAAAATAAATGATAAATATTTTCAAGATACAATGTAAAAGAGAAAAATATATATTAAAATAATAAAATGAAATAAACTTGATGATAAATTGTCATTGAAGTCATAAAAAAGATAAATAAATAAAAAAATTGAATGAAGGTTTACGTTCATTTCCAAATTATATCTCAACTAACATAAAAATTTTCAAATTTTATTCTCCAAAATTATTTAATGTCACACTTTAAATCTTGCTCATTATACTTAAGTTTCAAACTTATCATTATTTATTCTACTTAAGTAACCAAACTTATTATATTTATTACACTTAATTGACGTTTGGTTCATTATATATAAAAATAATATGAATGGTAATTGTAATGAAATTAAATTTAAAGAAAACAGTATTAATATTACAATGTTTATTTAAGCAGTATAATCAAAATAAATAATAATATTAAAATGAAGATTATAAAATTATAAATGAAGTAAAATTAAAAAATAAATTTTTTTTTATTACTAAAAGAGATAGAATGAGTATAAAAATCATAAATGATTATACAAATTGTGAGAAAAATAGAAAAAGCCAAAGGCGAAATGAGGATTACAGAAGACTGCAGGCGTAATGAGAATTACTGCTACTGCTGTAATCCTTTACATTCTATTATAAAATACAATTAAATCAAACATAATAATACTTTCAATAATTTTCATTATAATTAGGATTAATCTTAAAAAAAGTTTATTACACTTGTACTAAAAATATGTCACACTTTAGCCCTCAAACGTCTAATTAAGACTTAATTATTAAAATATAATATATTAGAGTACTAAGTTTGAGAAAAAAATAATAGTTAAAATAATTACTATTGTAACTTTTGGTAAAAGAATATTTCTTTTAAAATTCTATTTTTACACTTAAAAACTTGGCCAAATATTGTTAAAAACTTCAATGACATTTTTATAAGAAATAACAAACTTATACTAGTTCTTAAGAATGAGTTTAAACTATAAAGTACTGTAGCACTCCGGCTACAATTTTTCCTAATTTTACTAAGAAAATATGAAAACTTGGTCTTCAAAATTTGAAACGTTAATGGCAAACCACCTTTAAAATAACCTGTTCCCTAATTATGAATTTATCTTTTTCTACCTGAAAAAGATGGAAGAAAATTGAGATTAATAGCTAAAGCTAATTGGCATTTCAAAAAATATGATAAAATTTAAATATCAAAATTTTGTGATATATTTTAAATGATGTGGTAAAACTTAATTAAATAATATAATTAATATCACAAAATTGCATCAAAGATAAATTAAATATTTTGTAATATTTTTGTAAGGGTAATTCTCATTGAACTATCGTGTATTTTGTCTAAATAACAATGAATTTTAATTTAACCACTTTTTAATTGCTTTAAATTATTATCAAATACGATCTTTGTATCAAAATTGATAATAAAAAAAAAATTCTACCTCTATTTAGATCAATTCTAATAATAAAAGTTGGTTGAATTTCTATAAAATAATATTTGTCAACTTTTTTTTTTACAGAAAGTTGTTTATAAAAACAATTCAAAGTAGAGAATATTATAATGAATCAAATTAAGATGAATCATTGGACAAAATGCAGAGATGATCATTAATAATTATCCATTTCTATATGGCACTCCAAAAATATACACCGGGCATAAGCCTAGTTTAGCCCTGAAATAGTTCTACCACCGGTTGTATAAACGTAAATTGTCTTTTTAGTACTATCCATACGACGTATTTAATATATAATTAAAATAAATTAAATTAAATTATATTTAATTTATATAATATTTAATGACAAATTTAACATACTGCTTAAATATAATTATATTAAATTAAATTATATTTAATTTATATAATATTTAATGATAAATTGTATAATAAAGTTGAATAAAATTAATTTAAATATTTTAATAAAATAATTCTTTTGTTATAAAATTTATTTAAATTAATATTTAATTTGAGGTAAAAATGTTATAAAAATTTTAAGATAAAAAATATTATTTTTAATTTGAGGTGAAATAAAAAATTAAAACACATAATTTTACGAATAAAAATTCTTGATAAAATAAGTTAAGTGTTTAATACAGTTTATAACCATACCTCCTAGTTGTACAAAATTTATACATAACTATACTATTTTTATAACGATACAGTCTGATTTCATAGCCATACAGTCTGATTTCATAGCCAAATATATAATTGCATAAAAATTATACAGTCATATTCATTAATACTATATAATAAATAAGTCATTAAGGCCTGTTTGGTATGTCGTATTGAACTGTATTAATTTAACTAGATAATATTGTATTATATTATGTAATATTGTATTAATGGTTAAGTTATACCATGTTTGTTGCAAAATCCAACGGTACAATATACTTGAAAGCCATTTATATAAATTTAAATTACTATTTTAGAACAACAACAAAAAAGAAGAAGATAAATTTGTGAGGGAAAAAAAAAATAATGTAAAAAATGAAAGAAAAAGGAGAAAATGAAAGGAAAAAAAATCCTCTCAAAACTTATGGGGAGAAAGAAAAAAACTTTGGAAGAGAACAAATAAAAGACCCATGAACAAGAAAAAAGAAAATTTTGCTTCAGCCAAACACACGATTTCTTGGATTTAATTACTAATGAGCCATTCATATGGAAAATCAAAAACCATAAAAAAAAAAAAAAAAAAGGAGGAAAAAAATATAGAGCCATAGATTTGAGAATTGAGATGATAATGGAGAGATGAGTTATTATAGAATTTTGATGACAAAATGCCAGCAATTAATGGTATTGTCCCTAACAATAATTAGGAAGAGAGAGGCTGTGAAGCTTGAAGGAGAAGAAGACGTGTAGTTTTGGACATGAGTTAGAGAGTTATCCGACCCCTATCCTTCTATTATTTTTGATGATCTACGAGCATTTTTAAAGTGGGACTACGACATCAATATCCAATCTTGTATAACTTCCAAGTTCTCTTGGTATGGGCCGACAAGCAAGGCCATAGTACTTAACTATTAATGATTGATTGCATATTTGAAAAAAAAATTGAAGCGATAAAGTCCAATTGCTTTCAAATAGCATATATTCTTCTTTAATTAATTCCAATATATATACTTTCGATATTTGATATTTTTTAAAATTATTTTGGTTTAGTGTTTCCATAGTTTAAATATAAATTATATTTAATTGAATAGTATAGCTTGTATTATAGATAGCTTCTAAACGTTGTTAACCACTTTTATATATAATATAGTTGTATAATATTGATAATAAATTATTATTTAATATAATATGTAATGTGTTTTATTTAGTTATTAAAATAATTTAATTATAAAAATTTATTTAAATTATTATTTATGTTACTTTTTATATTTTATATTTTTCTACATTAAAAAAAATAACTATAAAGATATTTTTAATTTAAGATAAAATAAAAAATTAAATCCATTATTTTAGAATTGAAAACTTGGATAAATAAACTAAGTGTCTAGTACGATTTAGACTCGTATTTTTTGGTGGTTATTGAATACGTTTTCAATACCAACAGTAGCTCTTGCTGAAGCAATTGTAGTTGCTCTAGCACCCATTGATTTTGCACATTCTAGCATCTCAAGTTGAGAATTCTTGTCACGCTTTTTCTTTTCACGATTTTTTGTTTTGGATTCAATACGGATAAAGTAACAATCATAGCGATCTCTTATGGTACGTATTGGTATGTTAGGATCCAATTGGTCATGAACATTGTAAGGGGCTATTCTTCCCGAATCCCAACATACCCTTGATTGGGATGAATAGGCCCATTACTTAGGGTCAGTGGGGCACCCTATTAGGCTCCTTCATCCCCAAAAAAATTGTATGCGAGAGTTTTTCTTCAAATTGCTTGAATCAGATGCCCTTAGATGCATTTTTTTCTTGTTGGGTTGCTAGCTCTTAGTTACACCAGGAAAGAAACTAGGAACCAATAGTTGTCTGCCTATATGCGCAATACATTAACCATTAGGGTTGTGTAAACTATAGGTTGGTTTGATTTCGCATAAAATTGGAATTGAATCAATAAAATTGATACTTAAAAATTCTATCAAATAAAAGCTATAAACCAAACCAAAACCTTTGAATTGATTTGTCATTGGGTAGATTGGTGTTAGAATCTTTTTTTCAATTGTCCGGTTGTATTTTTTTTTTAATTTTGAAAAATAAAATGACTATTGTATTAAATTTTATATTTTAAATATGTTGACCGTTTCTATACAAATAGTTTAGACAAATATTTTTAACTAATTATCTTATTAAAATATCTAAATTCAATGGTATATATATCAATTTATCTTAATTTAATATTTATCTTAATTTTAAGAATCTTTTATAAATTCTAATTTTTAAATATACTAATATCCATACCTTTAAATAATCCAATGGTTAATATAATTTGTTCATACTATTTATCAAACTCATTTGTTTCCGGTACGAGCCTGTTTAAATATTGTTTAAGTTTTTATTTAAAAGTACTTATTTTTTTCAAAATAAGTGACTAAAATAAAAATATAAAAATTTATTATTTAATTTTATATCAATTAAGCATATATTATATGCATACTAATTTTTTTTTAATTTGTTTTTTTTTTTTTATTTAATAATACTCTTAGACGAGAGTCTAAATCATGAGGATGATTAAGATGTGTGAACTTATTTGGAATATCGTGGTACAAACCACTAGCTACAAGCCTACAACTTTTTATTAAAAGCATATACTATATCCATAAAGAATTATTTAATTTAAATAATATATTTAATTAAATAAATATTAATATGACTATCGATAGAGTATAATGCAATTAATCATCCACTAATTGGTATAAAGTAAATATATAGACAAATATCAATAATTTTAATTTTTTTTTGAATTTTTATTTAAAAATTTAAAAATAAATAAAATTATATTGGTAAGAGGTTGGATTGGTTCTTATGAGATTTTCTAATCAATAGCAGATATTCAAGCCATTTTGTATCAATTTAGAGATTTTTGGAATCAATCCAACCTAATAAAAGGGAAAAATTGAACAATATGGGTTTGGTTCGTTCGGATTTAACAACTTGGCTTGAGTGAGAAAAAGTTTGAACACCTCTTTAATTACTTATAAAATTTTATTTTATATAATCCAATCTAACTCAAACACAAACTGCATTAAAATTTTAAAATCATGGTGTAACAAACCTACGCTAAGAGTAAGAAAAAAAAAAAAAAATACTGAAATGGGTTTTGATAGAGTAAAAAGTTGAACATTTTTTTTTTGTTTTTGTCTTTTCACTGTTCAATAATATAAAATGGGTGGCAATATTATAATAGCTGCAATGGTTTTGAATCTTTATTAAATGTTGAATTTATTCTTTTAATTTTAGAATTAAGTAAGATGAAAATAAAGTATAGTTTAATTTTACAATTTTATTATTAATAAAGATATTTATCTTTAAAAGAAATAAATCATATTGATGCATTGTCAATCCAAAAGCTAGTATATTCGTTCGCAATTTGCGTGCAGCAGTTAGATAGCATGATAATTATATAAAAGTGTAATTAGTTTTCTTTCTAAAAATTAATTATTTTAATAATTTTTAACATTAGATAGAATCAATATTTAAAAAAAAATAATAAGTATTTACATGTAAAATAAATAGAGGTGACACATTTAGATATGTAGTTTTGCATAGTTAATAGGAGGTATTATAGTGAGCACTATAAGTAAAAACAGTAAGACAAAACGTACAAGAAAGAATGCAATATTTTCTACATAAAGTTTTCGTTGCCTGTGTCCCTTCAAATAAATATCGTCAAATATATATATATATATATACTTTGCTTTTTATGTCACACAATTTTTTTTTTTATATTTAATTTATGTCAGATAATTTGATTGCTTAGCTAATATGTTACACTTTTCCATACACATCGAGTCTGCATCTATTAATCAGAAAGAAAAAATATCATATAAAAAAAAATATTACATTGCTATCATAACTTATATTATTGTTTTTTAATAAAAATATATAAACTCTTTTTTTTTTTTTTTTTTTTTGAGAAATATCATTATCATAAAAATTTGGAGTTATCTATGTACTTATATTGTTTATATAGTCCCACTTGGTAAAATTTCCTAAAATATTGAACGCTTCTTTTTCTTTTCTTTTTTTTTTTTTTAATTTTTTGAGATAATTTTTTCAATTGTCACGATACAAATTGTGTGAGTATAAATTTTGTGTTCTTAGTATTTCTCAATCTTCTATTAAGCTCATAGTTAATGACATCTAAAAGCTGCTATTAAGCTCTTAGTTAATGACATCTAAAAGCCATTATTATTGTATATAATTTGTAGTTAACAAAAAATCAATATACCAATAACAAATTTAATTATGACAAATCGTCACATATAAAAATAATATAAATCATCACTCATTTTAAAATAAAACATCAATGGAATATCTATGCTCATAAAATGGTTATGGCAATATCTACCCATAAACTAGTATTAAGAGTCCAAATATATGCTTTTTATATATTTTGTAAAACACTGATGAAATTGCTACAACTCATATTGCTTAAAGAAAATGTTCTTTTCCTATAAAATGTTTCAAATTATTTTTATTTTACTAGTTTAATTTTCCCCCCTTCAAGTTGGTACCTTATGTTCTGACCAAAAAAAAAAAAAGTTAGTGATATAAAAATGACACCAATCAGGGTAATTTTGACATTTGATTAATGACTGGAATTTTTATTTAAAGTTATCACATGAGAATCACATGTCATAACCCTATCTCCCCAACCGACCTGATCTGTGAAGGATACCATACTAGCAACTCAAATCCCAATTCACACTTCCAATCTTGAAAGTAGCGACCACCTTGACCTTACACAGCCCAACTGCGACCATAATTACTTACAAATCAAAGAGCCTGTTCATTATGTTTTTAATTCTTGTAGGAGTTCTAACAAATTTTTTTTTTATTTGCTAATTAATTTAGCATAACCTAAAATGTGTAAGATTTGATGTGAATGGTGAGTGTCTGAGTTAAATTTAACATAAACACATATTGAAAACAAGAAGATAAGAGTCGCAAGAAGAACAGTAAGAACACGTGTAGGTCAAGATTAAACAAGAGAAAAGAAAGGAAGTTTCTGAATAATTCTTGTAAATTGCATAAAGTGAACTTGCCTTGCATCGCTTGTGAGTGCACTGTTTATAGCACTCATTACGTCTCAGTAACAACTATAACAAATCACATGGCCATTATTTTCTTGTTATGACACGTCAAAATACAATCAACTCGCTCGTTAAACTAACTACAAAGTAATTACCATAAACTCCTAATGCTAAAATATAATTACTCTTAAATTTCTAAAGAAGACTTCACACTTGCTAATGCAACTTGTGCTGATTTGTTATCACTAACATCCCCCTCGAACTCAACAGCATGTAAATGGTGTTGATTTTCCACGATGAAAAAGAAATTGAGAGATAGTTAAAAGCTTAGTAAAAATGTCTGTAGGCTGTTCAATAGAAGGAAGATTATTAACAATCAGCCTGTGAGTCAATACAGGATCACGCACAAAATGCAAATCCAACGAAACATACTTGGTGCGTGAATGAGACACAGGATTGGCAGTAAGCCACAATACTTATCTTATCACACCAAACCGTAGGAGGACCAAGAAGGAAAATGTGCAACTCACTTAGTAAGGACTCAATCCATATAAGTTCAGTAGAAACATTGGCCAAGGCATGATACTCAGCCTCTGTGCTGGAGCATGAAACATTGTCTTGCTTTCAAGAAGACTAAAAAATGGGATTAGCACCTAAGAAAACAATCAAACCAGATGTGGACTGCCTATCATCTTTGCTAGACACCCAATTAGCATAAAAAAAACCTTGCAACAAAAGCTGAGAGGAAGGTTTAAAAGTAAGACCATGAGATAATGTTTCTTTCAAGTACTGCAAAATACACTTAATAGCTAACCAATGGGGCTGCAAGGGTTTGGACATATACTAGCAAACCTTGTTCACAAAAACAAAAGATCAAGTTTTGTAATTATCAAGTATTGCAGAGCACCTACCACACTTCTATAAAAGGAGGGATGTTCATATGGCTCACCCTCATAAGCGAAAAGACTCTCAAAACGAGTCATAGGTGTAGAGCTATCTTTGCAATCCAACATAGCAACCTTAGCAAGAATATCAGTTGCATACCTAGACCGAGATAAGAATAGAAGCTGGATGAACATTAGAAGTTGGATAAGGTAAAGAAGGAGGGTGAGAAGAAGGAAGAGTATATGACTTTAGAGGTGAAGATGAAGGAGACAAGGAATGGAAGACAGAAGAGGTACAAGGTGATAAAGGCACAAAAACTGCACCAATGTCAATATAATCTATAGTGTAGAATGGTGAGTTAGATGATGAAGGAAAAAACATCAATTGAAGGTGTGGGAACAAGAGGAACAAGTCTTTGTTTAAGAGGTTAAGCTATAGGAAGAATAGTTTTGAAAGGTTAAGGTGTAGAACAAGGAACAAAAGGATTAGAAACAACAAAAGGAAATTGAGTCTCATAAAAAATCACATTTTTTGCTAATATAAAGTCTTTCATTATTGGAAAGACCCTTGTAACCTTTGTGTCAAGGACTGTAACTAAGGAAAGTGTAAGGAACCCATTTAGGTTCAAGTTTATGATCATTAAAAGGATGATTGCAAGGACAACATAAACATCCAAACACTCGAAGAGAGAAATAATCAAGTTTTTGATGGAAAAGAACTTCAAGTAGTGTTTGATTAGACAAGACAAGTGAAGGTAATTTGTTAAAAAGAACAATATTGAAAAAGAAAGCCTCATCCTAATATTGTAAAAATAAAGAGGCATGAGTAAGCATGGCCATACCTACCTCCATAATATGTTTATGTTTCCTTTCTGCCAAACCATTCTGCTCATGACAATGAGAACACGAGGTGTGATGCTCTATCCCAAACTGTATTAGCAAGGAAATGAGACCTTAAAACTCTCCACCCTAATTACTTTGAAGTATTTTATTTTGCATCCAATTTGTAGTTTTGCCCGTGCCTTGAACTGAACAAATGCTTCATAAATTGAAGCCTTAGTTTTAAGAAAATAAATATAAGTATATCGTGAAAATTCATCAACAAAGTAAACATAATAAGAATGGCTATTTGAAGAAACCACAAGTGAGACCCACACATCTAATTTGCACAATATGAAGTGGCTCAAATGCATGTGCTACCTTTGGTTGAAAAACTAACTTGTGAATTCTACTAGTATTACAAGCATGACAAAAAACATTAACATCACTTTCATTTTCTTTAAATGGAATTTTACAATGAAGTAAAGTTGTTTTGACCATAGGAAGAGAGGCATGAGCCAATCTTTGATGCTAAAGAGATAGAGAAGAAACTAAAGTAGTAAAACCTGTAGGTGACTTGATGTTATGCATAGTGGAAGTAGGAATATGAGCTGCCTATTGCACTTGAATAGCACTAGATAGATCCAAGCCAAACTAGTACAATCCATCATGTAGGATGCCCTTGAGAAGGATATCCTCCATCTGCAGATCCTTTACACAACAAGAGGATGGGTGAAAGTTAAAGTATATTGATTATCATAAGAAAATTGTGATACACTCATAAATTCTTAGCAATTAGAGGCACAAGTAAAATATTTTTCATGACTAAAGCTCTATCATGAGTTGCAAAATGATTAGAACCAATATGATGGGAACCCAATAGTCAGGTGCCCTGGCGACCAAAATCTTTTGCCTTGGTGCCCTTTTCCCCAGCCAAAATTCGAGGGTCGCTGAGCGACCAAACCTCGATGCATTCTTCTCTAGCCAAAACCCAAGGGCTCCTTGTTACGGTGGTGATGCATAATGACTTAATGATCAAATTTTATATTTTATAAAAAGTTGGCAAGTGCACGAATCACTTGTAATAAGTGATAAGTATACTCCTAAGATTGTTTCTCAAGGAATTGCAGTGATTTTAAAATGTTATTTATTTTCATATTTAACCGAATAAACAATCCTGAGCATTTTAACAATTGTCGGTTGCATAAAATATTGTAAATTCCTAACTTAATTCAATAACTAAAATAAAGTGCGAATAAAAGTAATCACAACCAAAGTGGGGATGATGGATGTATATAGAGATCTTCGTTTGTTATCCATTCATGAAAAAAATAAATTAAGCAATTCAATTAAAAGTCGAATTTAATGATTTTTTCATTAAACCTAAAAAATCACAAATCAATGGTAATTTTCACTACAATCAATTAATTAACTTCTTTGATATAGACTGTTAATTAATTAATTGGAATTAGCACAAGGAAATATTATAACCAAATTAGCCACTTATTTATAATGCACAATCAAGCAAAAATGAAATTTTTAATGCCTAAATTCTAACATATTCTCTCCAACTACAAATCAAGATTTGGCCCATTATTAATTTATAATAAGAAATATTAAGAACATGAACAAGAAATAAATCTAAAACTCAAATATCATTAAATTATAAAATTGTTATTCTAATCATTGGAAGTAATACTAATATCGCAAATACATAAATTACCTAACCATTACTAAATTAGAGTCAATCAATTTAGTCACAAGATACACCAATTTAGTCATGAGAGGCAAACACAAAATCAAAGAGAAGAAAAAGATATTACAATAAAAATACCCAATGAATCCTCTAGCTCTAAAACCTTAAAATTGGTTGATCTCTTTTCTCAATTTCTTAGAGTAGCTTCAACAATGAAGGGTCTTTTCTTGATTTTGGGTGAAAACTCTGCTGCCACAGCAGTTAAGCGTGGAGGCAAAATGGCAATGAAAAACTTGTAGAGGTATAATGTGGTATTTATAGGGGGAGCGAATTGACGCACGCGTGTTAGGATTTATGGGCATTTTTGGCACGTGGGTCACGGCACACATTTTCTCTTACCGCAACACGCCTTAATTTTTTGGGCAAACAGGGGTTGTCTCACTGCAGTGCGCATTTAATTTTTGGTACCCGAAAGCTCACCGCCGCGGCAGGGGTTTGAAAATGGCTCTATAATAGAAACTCAAGAGGTTGTTGCTGTGGCACACAAATTTCTTCGCCGCGGTGTGTCTTGTCGTGCTAACCTTTTATGTAACCCTTACATAATTATTGACTCCCAATGTAAGGCTTACATACTTTGGCTCTTGTGACTCCATTTTCACTCATTTTGAGTCATTTTAATCCAATACTCTTCTAAGAGTCCAAAATCCTACAAAACACATAAATACCTTTCAAAACACAAAAATAATAAAATAAAACATAAAATGAATGCTTAAAAATATAGGTTAAAATAATGTTCATCAAATACCCCCAAACCTACATTTTGTTAGTCCTCTAGCAAAACTAAAATTAAAATATACTAAGCTAAATCACTTCCGTAGATTGTCATGGTTGCATTTAGCATATGCAACAAGACTTTAACTCGTCCACTAGGGCAACCTAAGAGTTTAAACTCTTAGGTTGCCCTAGTGGACGAGTTAAAGTCTTGTGAGGATTTCTAGTGATGATACCTACAAACATCCAATTAAAAGAAAAATCGAAATAACAAATAACAAAAACTGCAAACTTAAATCAACAAAATTTCTTATGCTTAAGTTTATTTTCATTTTATAATTAAGGCTCATACATAAGTTTATCCAATCATCTTAACACATTAAGAATTCATCATGTTAGTCAGTTTCGCATCACAAGTGCATACTCCAATACTAAAAAAATATATATCAATATTGATTCTCCCAAACCTAATGTTAAGAATTTGAATTCGCTTCAACTTTATTCCTCACAAGATTCACTCTTAATATCACACTGATCCTACGAGTTCAAACACTCAACAAAATATATGCGAATAGAAGTTATGTAAAGAAATGAGCTAATAAGTTCGCATATGATTAAACAATAAAGGCTCAAAAAGTGCATAACATTGATCTCATTAAAGGAATCAAATAATAGGATTTATGGAGAAATCACATTACTATTCTCATGCATCAATTAAAATTCTCAAGCAAAAATTTCAAGTGTATGCCCTAAAATGAATGAAAATGCATTGACTTAAAGAGAAATTATTTCCTATTTTTCTTGTTGTATTAATTATTTCACCACTTGAAGAACTTTAAAGTCATAATAATTTTTATTTTTTTATATATGAACATATATACATGTGTATTTTGTGAAAAGTAAATTTTGGCTCTTTTGTGTTGGCTATAAAGATTCTCTTATATCTTTTAAAGTCAAGCATGAATGAAATTGGCAAAAACTTAAAATTTTACTCAAATTATTTAATCAAAGCAATACAATTAAATATATGATTCTTCATTAAATGTTTAAAATTCTAACATTCAATGCAAAAACCTATAGAAATATTCTAATAATTTGAAATAATAAGAAAAATATTTAAAAGAGTAGAATAACGATTATCTTTTAGAATAAAAAGTTATTGGCTCAATAATTATCTCACAACGTAGTTTCTACTATTTGATTCTTAAGCACATGATTTGGACTCATCTCAATTTAAATATTAAAAAGCATGAAGTATGAACTATGAACAAAAACTAACTTTTACAGCTAACCTTGAAAATGTACCAGAAATCAAACAAAACATGTATAAAGATTCAATTACTCACTTTAAATTAACAAGAAGGTATGATAGTTTTGTATCAAAAAGTTTTTATGGGACCTATTTGTACCCCAAACCTAAACTAAATATTGTCCTCAATGTTTTCAATTATGCACATGTTTAGAAAAACATTTAAAAGAAACAAATAGAAAATTAACTAAACTAATAAAAAAAAATTTACCTAAAATAGTGAGTTGCTTCCCACCAAGCGCCTTCTTTAACGTCTTAGTAAGACGTTGCTAATCCATTTTTATCCACCGTCAACAAAGATCTTAAAGTGTGTGATATCAATTTTTCAAGCTAGTATGTCATTAACCATGTCATTTCATCTCGGTAGTGGTTTACTATAAAGCATAGCACACACTTGTTTCTTAAAGTGGCATGAAAAAGGATTTGGAAATGTGCAAGTCTTCGGTGCCTTGTATGCCATGGGAGGTGAAGATGATTCCTCCTTGTTCTCCTTTGAAGGTTGCAGAATTTAATATTTCTTAGCTTGATCTTTTTTGAGAATTGCTTGCTCCCCATCTGTATTTTTTACATAAAGTGGTAAATCATAAAAAATTTTAGGAAAATAAATTTCATTAAAAATTTTACCATTTTGGAAGATTGTGTCATTCTTTACTTTCTCAGTTTGGTTGGGCGATTCTTCTTGTGCTAAAAGTTGTTCCGCTAGTTTCCCAACTTGCATTTCTATTCTTAACAAAGAATCCTCTAAGGAATCCAACCTTTGATTGTTTCTTTTTTGGTTCTCTATACTAACTTGAATAAAAGTATTCAAGTTCTCTTCCAAGGTTGGTTTCTTAGGTTGAATGGGTGGTCATAAGGATTGAAATTTAAGCTTTGCATTAGGTATGGGGCATAAGGTGGATTAGTGTTTGCTTCCCAAAAAAAATTATGGTGATTTTCCAACTCAGAAATATAGTTATAGAGATCATTCCAAGGTGGATGATATCCCCCATTACGATAAAAATCTCGATTGGTAGATATATGGTAATCACCTGCAAAAGTGAAAATATTAGCATTATGTCCATATAAACAACAGAAGCCACATACCTCCATATTTGCTAGCTCTTGGATATCAGTATCCAGTTTGATGAAGTGCTCTTTTGAATATGCTGATATAGTGTATGAATGATATCTTTCATATACTAACAAAAACAACAAAGAAATCAAAGCACCACAATACATATCATAGAAAAATAAATAAATAACAAAATAAAATAAACAACTAAAAACAAAAAAAAAATAAATAAATAAAAATATGCAAGAAACTAAAAATAACAAATCAAAACAAAATTCAAAAAATAAAAAGAAAATAAAAAAATAAAGAAATTCGAAAAACAAACTGAATAGAAAACAAATAAACACTTTAAAATGCCAATTCTCCGGCTACGGTGCCAAAAACTTGATGCACAATAACTTGATAGTCAAATTTTATATTTTATAAAAAGCTCGCAAGTGCGCAAATTACTTGTAATGAGTGATAAGTATACTACCAATATCATTTCTTAAAGAATTGCAGTGGTTTTAAAATGTTATTTATTTTCTTATTTAGTCAAATAAACAATCCTAAACATTCTAACAATTGTCGGTTGTAGAAAAGATTATAAATTCCTAACTTAATTCAATAACTAAAATAAAGTGCGAATAAAAGTAATAACAACCAAAGTAGAGATGATGGATGTATATGAGAATCTTAATTCGCTATCAATTTATGGAAAGAACAAATTAAACAATTCAATTAAAAGTCAAATTTAATGATTTTTCCGCTAAACCTAGAAAATTTCAAATCAATAGTAATTTTCACTACAATCAATTAATTAACTTATTTGATCTAGACCGTTAATTAATTAATTGAAATTAGCGCAAGAAAATATTATAATCACCTAATATAACACAAATCAATGCAATCAAATTAGGCACTTGTTCATAATGCACAATCAAGCAAAGATGTCATTTCTAATGCCTAAATTCTAATATATTCTCTATAACTACAAATCAAGATTTGACATATCATTAATTTATAATCAAAAATATTAAGAACATGAACAAGAAATAAATCCAAAACTTAAATATCATTAAATTACAAAATTATTCTTCCAATCATTAGAAGCAATACTAATATCCCAAAAACATAAATTAGCCAACCATGACTAAATTGGTGTCAATCAATTTAGTCATAAGAGGCAAACATAAAATCAAAGAGAAGAAAATGTTATTACAATAAAAATACCCCAATGAATCCACTAGCTCCCAAACCTTGAAGTTGGTTGATCTCCTTTCTCAATTCATTGGAGTAGCTTCAACAATGGAGGGTCTTCTCTTAATTTTTGGTGGATTTTTGGGTGGAAACCCTTGCTGCCACAGAAGCTAAGGGTGGAGGAAAAATGGCAATGAAAAACTTGTATTTGGGAGAGGTATAATGTGGTATTTGTAGGAGGAGTGAAGTGGCACACGCCTGTTAGGATTTTTGGACATTTTTAGCACGTGGGCCACGACACACATTTTCTCCTGCTGTTGTGCACCTTGATTTTCTGGGCAAATAGGGTTTGTCTGGCTGCAGTGCGCGTTGAATTTTTGGCCTAAAAGCTCACCGCGACGGTGCGTATTTCTTCCTACCGAGACGTGCGTTTGAAAATGGCTCCAGAATAGAATCCCGAGAGGTTGTTGCTACGGCACAAAACATTCTTTGCCGCGGCACGCCTTGTTGTGCTAACCTTTTATGTAACCCTACATAATTGTTAACTCCCAATGTAAGGCTTACATCATTTGGCTCTTATTACTCTATTTTCACTTCTTTTGAGTCATTTTAGTCCAATAATGTTCTAAGAGTCCAAAAACCTACAAAATACATAAATACCTTCCAAAACACGAAAATAATAAAATAAAACATAAAATGAATGCTTAAAAATATAACAAAATATAGATTAAAATAGTATTCATCAGGGGGCTACATATCCATGTTGTGGTGCTTAGGTCCTTTATGAAATTTTGCCTTTATTTTTTTGACTGGTTTCTTTCACTTAATGTGTTCACTTTTTGACACCCCTTGTTCATGCATCAACTCTTGAATGAGTCCATTTAAAGCTTCATTGAGTTGTTTTGTCTTTAATCTAATGATTAGTTTACTCGGGATTTGTAAAAGTTGTAGTTGTCCGTTATTCTCATCATTCTCCCTCTCTTTAAAAGGATTCAACCTCGAATCGTCACTTATGTAACCAAAAGGAGAAAGGATAGAATCATTAAAAGAAGCACTAACATTATATTCACTTAGAATGTCTAATTTATAGTCATTATTATTAATCCATTTAAGTACTGGGAACAATCCATTTCTTCTAGGTTGCAACTTGGACCTTTGTTTTTTAAGAAACCTCTTTTTTTTTATGTGTACCCAAACCCAATCATCGGTTTCAAAAATGACTCTTCATCATCCTTTATTTTCCTTGAAATCATATTCATTGTTATTCTTTTCAATACGTTCATAAATGCTTTCATGCAACTTCTTCACCATTTCAGCCTTCTTGGCACCATCTAAGTCAGTTCTTGCTAAAAGAGATAAAAGTAACAAATTCATAAGAGTAAGTGGATTAAAGCCATAAATAATTTCAAATGGAAAATAATTAATGGTTGAATGTACACTCCTATTATAAGTAAATTAAACAAAAGGCAGACAATCTTTCCAATTTTTCAAGTTCTTTTGTATTATCGCACGTAGCAAAGAAGATAAAGTCCTATTGACTACTTTAGTTTGGCCATCTGTTTGGAGGTGACATGTAGTAGAAAATAAAAGTTTAGTCCGCAATTTAGCACATAAGTTTTTTTAAAAATAACTAAGAAATTTAATATCTCTATCAGAAATAGTGCTCTTAGAAACTCCATAGAGCCTAACAATTTTCTTAAAGAATAACTTTGCCGCATTAGTTGCATTAATAGTTTTGTGACACATAATGAAGTGTGTCATTTTAGAAACCCTATCTACAATCACAAATTGGAGTCTCTACCCTTCTTTGGCCTTGGCATTCCTAAAATGTTATCAATAGAAATATCTACCCAACGTGAGTCACATACGAGTAAGGGCATATACAGTCCTTGGGGTAGAGTTTTGGACTTGATTTGCTTACAAGTGATGCACCTAGAACATAATCTTTTAACATCCTACCTCATTTTTGGCCAAAAAACAGTTTATATAAAGTGTCAAAAGTCTTTTTAACACCAAAGTGTCCTATTACACCTCTCTCATGAGCCTCATTTATTAAAAGTTTTTGCGTAGAATAGTTAGGTATACACAAATAATTTTCTTTAAATAAATACACATCTAATTTGTAAAACTTCTTAAAAGTGGTTTTATCACATGCATTATAAACAATAGAAAATCATCATTATTAGCATAAATTTCCTTAATATATTGAAATCTAAGCAACCTAGCCGTCACTATAGAAAGTAAGGTATACTATTGAGATAAAGCATCAACGACGATGTTTTTCTTACCTCTTTTATATTTAATAATATAAGGAAATATCTCAATAAATTTCATTCATCTTGCATATCTTCGGTTCAACTTACCTTAGCTCCCCAAATGTTTTAAGGATTCATGATCCATGTGAATGATGAATTTTTTTGACCAAATGTAATGTTGCCATGTTTCAAGTGTCCTTATCAAAGCGTAGAGTTTCTTGTCATATATTGAGTAGTTAAGGGACGCTCCAAGCTTCTCACTGAAAAAAGTAATTGGTCGTCGTTCTTGCATCAAAATAGCTCATTTACTTACATTTGAAGCATCACACTCAACCTCAAATATTTTAGTAAAATTAGGTAAAGCTAAAATAGGTGAAAAACATAATTTATCATTTATCAAACCCAATAGGCTTCTTAACAACCTCAATTAAAAGTGCAGCAAGTGTACTAAAATCTTTAACAAACCTACGATAAAAGCTAACTAAATCATGAAAAATCCTTACCTCAGAAATAGACTTAGGTGTGAACCATTTCTTAATAGCCTTCACCTTCTCACCATCAACCTCTATATTTTTAGAGCTTACAACAAAACCAAGAAAAACTAGTTTCTCCATGCAAAAACAACACTTTTTCGTATTGGAATTTTTCTTTCCTTAGCACCTCAAGCATAGAACGTAAATGTAAAACACGATCTTCTAAATTGTTATTGTAAATAAGAATGTCATCAAAGTAAACAAGCACAAATTTTCTAATTAAAGCACGTAAGACACGATTAATAAGTCTCATAAAAGTACTAGGGACATTGGTTAACCCAAAATGTATGACTAACCATTCATACAATCCATATTTAGTTTTAAATGCAGTTTTTCCCTTATCATCTTCTTTAATTCACATTTGACGATAACTGCTTTTTAGATTAATTTTAGTAAAAATGTAAGTGCTATGTAATTCATCTAACATGTCGTCTAACCTAGGAATATGATATTTATATTTTACCATAATGTTGCTGACGGCTCGACAATCAACATAAATTTGACTTGATCCATCATTCTTAGGTACAAGTAGCATCGGCCCCGCACATGAGCTCAAGCTCTCCCTAACTTGACCCTTATTCAAAAACTCCTTAACCTGGCTTTGAATCTCTTTGGTGTCTTTGAAATTATTCCTATAGGCGGGTCGGTTTGGAAGAGACGCTCTTGGAATGAAGTAAATTTGATGTTCAATCCCTCTAATTAGTGGCACACTAACTAGGATCTCTTAAGGAAACACGTCATCAAATTCTTGCAATAAATAAATAGTAGCACTTGATAAAGAAACGTTAAGGTCGTTAGCAGAAAAATTACCAAAATGGCTTGCTTAACCTCACTCACCTTCGCATAAAAGTTCACATTTTTTTTACTATTTCTTTTTCTTTTTCTCTTTCTCTCTTTCTTTTAGCTCACTTTTCTCTCCTACTTTCTCTTTTTTTCTCTTTTTTTTTTTTTTTTTTCCTTTTTATCATCTTTAATTGGTCATCGAAGACTTGTCTAAGAGTAAGAGGTACATATGTAATATTCTTACCATCCTTCTCGAAGGAGTATTTGTTATTATACCCATCATGTGTAACCATTCAATTATATTGTTACGGCCTCCCAAACAAGATATGTATGACTTGTATTGGTACAACATTACTCATCACTTCATCTTTGTAATTCCCAATGGAGAAGGACACTAATACTTATTAACCCTTACTTCTCCACTATCGTTCAACCATTGAAACTTATATGGTCGAAGGTGTTTAATCATCGACAACCCTAGCTTCTCAACTAGAGTAGTGCTAGCCATATTAGTGTAACTCTCCCCATAATTATGACATTACACACTTTGTTGCTCACATGACATCTTGTATGAAATATGTTCTTTCTTTGTTGCTTTGTGTCATCCTCCTTAATTTGGACACTTAAAGATCTTCTTATCACAAGTGTCTTTCCTTCAACGGGCTCTATCTCTTCATTACTAGCATCTTCTAGTGAGAGCATCTCCTCATTTTCACTCTCATCATCCGTTCCAACCTCCCCATTTGCTTGGGTGATCATTGCTTTCTTATTTGGACATTGGGATGCTATATAACCCCTACCAAGACAATAAAATTACTTAACATCACAATTACGAGTTGAGGTTTCAACTTTACCTTTATCTTTACTAACCTCTGTCTCTTTGGCTTTGTAGGGTTTAAATATTGAAATTAGACCCTTCTTCCTTTTTCCAATTGGTGTAATAGGGCTTGCTTTTGGTGGCAATGATCAGTTACTCTTTCTCCACTTTTATTGCCATATAGACCATGTCTTCCAACTTTACATGATGATAAAGTTTCACAACATTGACAATATATTGATTTAACCCACTCAAAAATCGAGTCATTATAGGTTCTGATCCTCATGTACAATAGCCCTTACCAAGGTCATTTCCATCTTCTTGTAGTACTCATCAATTGACCTAAATCCTTGATTGAGAGAGCTCCCTATAGTAGTAGTAGCAGCTAGGATTGAACCTTTTTCTCATGATAGCTTTCATATCTTTCCAACTGTCAATTGGCCTTTCATGGTTTCTTCTCCAACCAATCACTAATTGATCTCAGCAATTTAATGCATAATTAAAAAATTAAATGAGAACTAGTTTTACTTTTTTTTATTCGACATAGTTGTGGCAATCAAAAATCTGCTCCACCTTCTCCCACTCTAATTATAATTTCGGGTCATTCTTCCTTTGGAATGATGGCATCTTTATTTTAATGCTTCCCAAATTTCTATGAATCTTGTTATGAGGTCTAAGTGGTGGTCTCTACATGCTTACTCTTCCATTTCTACCTCCCCTATTACTATATCTTCCTCCCATGGGTACCTGTCCTTCTTCTTCCTTAAAATCTTCCTCTTAACTATCTTCTTCAAGCATTTCGTTTATATCGGGTCCCCTAACATTTGAAATACCTTATGGTGCTCCTTGTTGTAAATTAGCTATAGTAGCCTTTGTTGTTCCATTCTCTCATCATATTTACTATGACGACATTCATCCTTTCAATAGATTGTTGTAAAGGCTTCATCATGAATGTTATATCCAGCTTTTCTTCGGAGCTATTCTTGTCGAACATTTTGTAACAACTAACACAAAAAAACTATTAGTAATTAACAAGTGAATTAAAGGTTGGTTTTTTAGAGAACAAAGCTGTCAAAATAAGGTTAGCTTATAAAATGACTTAATATCCGACCTAGCTCACTAAGCTACCAAATCTCAAATCCAAACCCTAAGCCCAGTTCAACCTAGATCCAAATCACCAGCCCATTATAGCCCAATCAGCAGTTAACAGACACAGTCAACAGTCCAGTCAATAGTTCTAAGGATAAGATATTTTTCTATTTTTTTCGTTTCGTGGCCTTTGCACCTTAAAAGTAAAAGAAACAATAAAAAAAAAAAAAAAACCAACGAGAATTAAGATTGTAGCTCCACCAGAACCAGAGAGAAAATACAGTGATTGGATTGGTGGCTTCATTCTTGCATCCCTCAGCACCTTCCAACAGGTACTTGTCTCTTCCTAATTAGTTGACTTTTATTAATACCTTTATCTTGCTGTTTTATCTTGTACAGTGTAACTTTCTTTAATTCTAACAACATTCTTTGTTCGGGTACTCAGATGTAGATTTCCAAGGGTGAGTACGACGAGTCCGGCCCATCCGTTGTGCACAGGAAATGCTTCTGAATTCTACAAGTGCTTGTATTGGGAGTTTTTTTTTTACTCCCCAATTTAGTTGATTTTCGTGCCATGTGTCATTTGAACGCAATTTGGTTGAAGCAAAGAAGTGTTGCGTGTAAGGTTCTAAAGGAGGCTGTATACTGAAATTTAATATCATGTATATTCATATGTTGCAAGTCGTATTTAAGCTAACAATGTATGAGAGACTCACTTACAATGGTCCACTTTACGTGGTGGGCAGGCATTTAAAAAGAAAAGATGTAAGTTGACCAATATATTCCTACTTAAATACTCACGTTTGACAAAATATTAAATGTGTTTTAATCGGTATTTTAAAAAAAAAGAATCAAATTTAAACTTATGAATATTAAATTTAAATTATTTTGATCAATTATTATTACTTTTATTAAAATATACTTACTACAAAACTATCAAGCCGAGGTTGTTATTTTATATGTGAAATTAATTAAAAGGTTATTTCTTATTAACCGTTATTCATGAAAAAAAGAAAAGAAAAGAAAATGAATGCTGGTTTACCCTTTACATATATTTTATTTTGACAGGTGCTGTAAATCATAACTATAAAAATAAAATATCAATTTTCAAAGTAAATGAAGGGCAGTCAATAATGCAAAGGTTTAAATTTTAATTATAAATATCTAAGTATTGTAATTATTTAAATTTAAAAAAAAAAAAAAAAAAAAAAGTTAAATGGAGGTCTAAGGTGTAGGGTCTAAAAACAAAGAATTCTCTTTCCAAAAGAGTCCGTTCCATTCCAACAACATTTCCCAATTGCATGGGCTGAAATGTTTATATTTCCAACACATGCATACATAAATTTACCTAAAAATTCGTTGAAATTAATTCAAACAAAATTATAAAAAATAACAACCCAAAAATTTTTAATAATAAAATTAACATTTTAATAATATTAAATATTCAATAATAAATAAATTTAAATTATAATCATTCAATTTTAATTAAATAAATATTTAAAGAAAAATCATATATTAATCATTTTTTTAATTATAAAATTTTAAGTTTGAACACAATAATATTTTTTTTTTATTATAAGTTTTAAGGGGTGTTATGTTTATTATTTTTTCAATTAATTAAGGGATTAGCTATTTTAATATGGGAAAAAATATTAATTTTCAAAAAATTTAAATTTTGGTCTCACAAATTAATAAAAAAAAAATTATTTTTGTAGCAAAAATTACTATTGTTAGAATAATTTTAAATTTTATTCAATAATTTAATGCTATAATATTTTAAAAATAGAATATTGTTATGACATTAATAAAATTTGTTTTAGAAGCCTCCTTTAATAATTTACTGTTTTTATAAATAAAAATATTACTAAGATATTTTTTTTCCCTCTAGAAATAGAACTACCCTTAATTAATTTCAGACTTTAAAAAGGGAGTTTTTATTTGTAGAAAAAAAAACCCTAATATCATAATAATTTTAAAAAAAAATTCTCACAATTTAATATTTTAGTATTTTTAAATATTATAATATTTTTTTTATAATAGTTATTTTTGCTCTGAAAATAGGGATTTTGTTTAAAAATATACATTTCACAATTTTATTGTTTAATTCTTTCTATAATTATTTTAATATCTTATATTTTTAATTAAGTTGCAATATTGTCATAATAATAAATAATTTGTTAATGATCATTTTATTTAATAATAATGGCATTAAAATGCAATAAATAATAAAAACAAAATGAATATTCTTTTAAATAATAATAAAATAAATTATGACAATATTTTTATTTTTTAATTAATTTATATATAATTTTATGTTATATTTTTAATATTTAATGGGGTAAATTAGAGTTATCCATTGATTCGTGGATATATGAGTGACTGTGTATCTTAATGTATAAGGAAACAAAAAGTGGCGATCTTTGTTTTTTTTTCGTACGAAAAAGGTGACGAATATTGCAACCTCTTCTTTTCTTAAAAGAAATCCCAATATTGACCTTTAGATCAAAGAATTGTATTATGTTTTTTTCCTTTTTCTTTTTTCTTTTTTAATGACTTGTTTTCCTCTTACGTGTTATATTTTGATCGCGTATGTTCTACTTTTACCTTTTGTTTGAGAATTGCTATTTTTAAAATAAATAACAATATATATATATATATATAAGAATAAATAAAAAAATAATTTAACAGTTTAATTTATTATTTTAGTTTTTTTTAAATATTCTGACCATAATTTTCATTACTAAGAAATTATTTATTATTTTTTAAATATATAATATTATTGTATTTTAAATTAATAAAATATAATATTAATATAATAATTTAAAAATATATATATATAAATATGCATTAGTTATAAAAACACACGTAAGTAACTTTCTTTATTATAATAATAATAAGACCACCCTTTTCTTTTTTTCTTTTTTGACGGGATAATGTTCGTTATTCTTTATTCACCCAGATTAGCGTTTATATTGAGAGTATCAACAGAAGTTAGCATCTTAGGATCACGTCATAAGAAATTTTTCGACACAATTACAATTTTTTTATCTTTTAAACGAACAATTTGATACATGTAGTCTAGTGGGTAACCCCACTGAACTATCTTATCTTACTGGCGGTTGAAAGAGCACCCTTTTTCTTTTGCTATAAATTTAATTGTGATAATGTCTTTACATTAAAAAGACAACCAGAATTTACACACAATTTAAAACAGAAGATCCATTCCATTAAAATTGTTGTGGGCTGTAAACAAAGAACTCTCTTTCCAAAAGAGTCCGTTCCAGTTTCCAACAAAATTTCCCACTTATATTACATATATTTCCAACACATACGTACATGATACCCAATAAGTCGTTGAAATTAATTAATTTGAGACTTCAAAGTATACATTTTTAATTAATATATAGTAATTATATATCTGTATTGTGGTTGTGATATTATTATTATTATTATATTTTAATAATAAGCTATTGTTATTTGTTAGGCTGTTAACCTATTATTAGAGAGTTGTCATTATGAAGGTTGGGATAAACATAATTAATATATATATATACACACATACGATAAATAATTTATAGAATATATTTAATATTTAATGGTTAAATTAAATATTTAATGGATAGAACTCTCTATCACATTTCTTTGTGATTTATGTGTAATTACATAATATATTTAATATTTAATGGATAAATTAAAATCTTATTAAATTATTTAATTAATTTTATTTTTAATTTAATAAAACATATATTTTTACATTTTAAAAAATAACATACTTTTTATAAAAATATATATTTTAACATACTTTTTATAAAAAAATATATTTGTTTCGTTTGAAGAGTTTAAAATAAAACTCTATATATATATATATAAAATATATATAATACAATTAAACATTAAAATTATTCACTAATTTGTGGATGTATGTGTTGTTGTGTAACTTGATGTACGAGGAAACAAAAGTGCATAAAAATATTGCAATTTTTTTTTTTTAAAACATTCCAATATTTGAACTTTAGTCAAATAATTGTATATGTTTTTTTTTTTTTTTTCCGACTTGTTTTCCTTTAACATGTTTCACTTTTTTACTTTCAGCCAAACATAATTGCTGATGTTCCACTTTTAGCTCTTTGAGAATTGCTATTTTTTTAAGCAATAATCACTAATAATTGAGCAATTTAATAGTTTACTAACATTTTATTATTAAATTGTTTTCAAATATAAAAAATTACTTTGACAATAGTTATTAAGAAATTATTTATTGTTTTTAGAGTATGTAATAATATATATAATATTTTAGATCAATAAGAAATTATTCATTACTTCCGGTAAAAATTATAATATAGTACTTTAAATTAACAAAATATAATATTAGTGCAATAATATAACTACTCAATGTTAGATAAATATAACAATTAATAAAATTGATGTAAAATATATTTTAAAAATAATGAATAATATCTTTTAATTAATATAATATTATAATATAAAATTAATATAATTAATTTTATTTTTATTTTTTTAATAAGACTACCCTTTACTTTTTGTGTCATGCCTCACTTTTTGGCCATGTGCTAAAGATAGAGATAAAAAGGAAAAGATCTAAAGAAAGAGAAACTAATAGACAAGAGTAGGAGAGCATGGTACTGTTACAAAAAATATTCTTTCTTAGTAAATTTTTTATTTTCCTAATTAAGTGGGAAAAAAAAAGAGTACAAAAACTTTGGTAAACAAATAAGCCCTTTTTGGTAATATAACACAAAATGTTATTTATGTGCTATTTTCATACTATAATTAACATAATTGTTAAAATTTGAACTTAAGTATCCATATTTTGAGAAAATGGGACTATTATATATGCCTTTTACGAAAATTAAGAAACTAATATGAACATTAAAAAAAAAAGGAGATTCAGGGATGTTTCAACCCTTTTTTACTTATCCAAACCAAAATTTTACGGTTTAGTTGTATGAAATTATCTCTTTTATATATAAAGTTTTATTTTTAACAAACTCAAAAAAAACATATATATATTTTTATAATATAAATAAACATATGTTTTTTAATGTTATAAGAAAATGAACATATATTTTCTTTACAGGAAGAGTTAAAAGTAAAATCAATTGAACAACTGAGTCATTTATGTACTGAATGAGATAATTTACTTAAGCAAACAAAGTGGGATTTTTTTAAAATTATAAAAGTTTTGGAAAATTTTTAACTTGCATAGAATGATCTCACATCTCAAATTAATATTTTGTTCTTATAAATTTTTTTATGAACAAAATTAGTTTAAAAGTATCCAAACGCTAAAAATTGGAAAGACCTCAAATTTTGATGAATAAGATTCCCTTGTTGAAACCAATCCACTTTAAAATTGGGTGTCTAGTCCTATAATTTTGAACCGGTGCAATTTGTTGTTATATATTTGTAAAAATATATATTTTAGTCCCAAATGTTTATAGAAAAAGGGAGGAGAGTACCAATGGTTTCGTAGTTTTGGACAAAGAAGCCGTTTAATTTTGTAGTTTTTAAGTAAAATACTTTTATTAGTCTCATAAATTTAAATAAATGTACACTTTAGTTTCAAGATGGTTTATTTTAATCCTATAATTTTGGAGTTAACACTGCACTTTTTTTTAAGTTATGGACTAAAGTACTAATTTAAAAGCAAAGAAACTAAAATATTTCTTTTATAAAAGCTATAGGACCTTCTACCTCCTTCACCCATAAAAAAATGTACTTAGAAAATAAAACTAAAATGCATATTTTTATATCACATTTTTATACAAATATTATATTAAAATATATTAATTTAAAATTATGAGATCAAAGTTCACTTTTACCAAAAATTATCAAATCCTTTAAAATTAGTAGAAACAAATAGACCTTTAATGCAATATGCTTACCTTATATGAGAAATACTATGATTACATAAATTTGCTTTTATGTCTACATCTATATTAATCATATCATGACACGTGACAAAATTATCTAAGAAATTGAATAACTTATTTATTTTAAAAATAATTCAACATGTCTCACAATATAATTAATTTAAGTATAAAAATGAACACAAATTTATATACTTTTAGTATTTCTCTACCCTACATATACACTTCGTTGTAGTTTATTTGTTACGTTCTCCTTAGAATCTCATGTTAAGCTTTTTCTTGAGGTATTCCAAGTAAAGCCGACAATTTCTGACACGATTTATAAACCCAACACGAGGTTGAGGATTTTAAAAAAAGTTTGAGTTTAGGTTAAATAAGTAGACCCGTCTTGAACCGTTCATTAAATAGGTTTGGTATGTATTGAGGTTAAATAGGCTGCATCTTTAACAAGTCAACCCTCATACGATCCCTTAACTTAAATTGCACTATAACCCGTGAAGCCAACACGAACTTGATGCTTTTAAATGGATTCGAGTTAAGATTAATGAGTTGGGTCATAAAAGGGACGATCCATCTTAACTATGGGTGTACATACCCTAGCTTAGTTTGGTTCCACACTAAAATAGAAACCGAATCAATAAAGTCAATTCAAAAAATTAAGAATCAATCAAATCAAATAAAAGGTATAAAATCATTCCAAACTAAGCGCTTTGGATTGGATGAATGGGTTTTTGTGATTTTTTTAATCATTAAGTTTTATTTTTATTTTTAATAATAAAATAACTATTATTTGAGTAGTTGTAGCTCAATTGTACTAAAATATCTCAAGAGTTAAATCATAAGTTGTATAATATTATTTAAAAAAATAATAATATAACTATTATATTAAATTTATGTTTTAAATACTAACTAAATTTAAAATTAAAATAATTTTTATTTTTTTAAGTAATAAATCAATAAAAATATATATTTCAATTCTAAAAATGCTTAACTAAACAATAATTATGTGATTAAATAAATATTAATATGGTGTACATATGTTTATATGTTTTGTACAAGTATAATTTTAATAATCATCTATTAAAACAAAATAATTATATCCATACAAACACCAATACTTTTAGTTTTAAATTTTTATTTTATAAAATATAATATAAACTTAAAAATTAATAAAATAATATTATTTTATATGAAATTTTCAATATCAAGAACCAGTTCAAACCATCTTTGATCAATTTTTGAATATTTAGAACCAATTCAACCCAAAGGTAGAAAATTGAACAATATGGGTTAGATTGGTTCGAATTATATAGGTTGGATTGAATTGCATAAATTTTGAATACCTTTACTCTTGACCCATTTATTAAATGGGTTAGGGCTAAATAGTTGGGTCGTAAATAGGTATATTCGAACCCAAACCAACGCACCTAATTGACAACTCTAATTGAGGGCTTATAATCATATTTTAGCCAGAAAATATCAATAATATCTTTTAGGTTCACATTTTCTTCACAAATACTACTAATTTTTTAAAAATGTCAAATATGCTCTACAACTTTAACAGATGTTAAATATAACGATTAATTAATGAAATTTTTATAATATCTTTAAAGTTGAATGGCATAAAAGATAAAATTTTAATATCTCTTGTTTTTAATATTAAAAAATAAATTATATTAAACAAACAAAATAAAAATTATCCCTTTTCTTTTATTATAAATAAAATAAATATATAAAAATAAAATAAAAATGTATGAGCATAAAATTTAAAATATATATACATGTGTTTATAAATTAAATAAAAAAAATTAAAATTCATTAAAAAAATGAATTTTTACGAATGAATTTTTATTACTTAAGTTGTTAACTTTTAGTTTTGCTTATTTCCTAAAAATGAATAATATTTATTTTTGATAAAGTAAATAATGATGTGATATTTTAGGTTAATAAAATTAAAAATTAGTGTAATTATTTTTTTTAAATTATAAATATTTAATGTTTAATAGAAAAAAAATTAATATTATTAATAAGAAATATATTTTAGAAGTAGTGAATATAAACTCGTAGGTTATGTTTGGTGCACTGTATTGGATAAGTTAAGTATAGTCGTATTGAATTGAAATGTGTTAAATTGCATTATAACTAATATGTACATTATTTGGTGAAAAAATGCATAATATAGTCGGATTAAATTTATTATATATATTTTATTAAAATAATTTTTTATTATAAAATTATTTAAATTAATATTTATATTTTTATTACATTTTTCTAAAATAATTAAATATCATTTTTAATTTAAGATAAAAGTAAAAGTTAAGACATATTATTTTTAATTAAAAATTAAAATAAATTAAATTAATTGTCCGGTACAGTTTAGAACCATCCTTCTTAATCGTACAAATTCTTTACATAATCATATTATTTTTATATTATATAATACAACCTGATTTTATAACCAAACACATAATTATATATAAAGAATATCGAACAGCCACAATATGAAATGCTATACGAGCAGAGTTTGATTACAGCCTTTCAATGCTGTGGAAAATATGAAAATAATTAATAAGACAGCCTTTCAAGTTCTTGTTTTTTTCGTAGGTGAAATCAATGCTTTGGAAAATATGAAAATAGTTAATAAGGATGAATTTTAAATTTATGAGTTATTATTATTTTTTTAAAGATTAAAAATATATAAATTTGTATACTTTTATTTACATTAATTATATTATAAAATATGGAAAAATTATTTTAAAAAACTAAAAAGTGTTTCAATTTTTTTAAATAATTTGTTAAGTATCATAATATAATTGATATAGGTATAAAAGTGAGCACAAATTTATGTAATCATAATATTCTTTTATTTTTTTAACATATTAATTGAAAGAGAAATGTTAAAGAACACTTAATTTTGTACTTAAATTTGCACTAATATCAATTATAATATAATATGTAATCAAATAACTTTAAAAATAAAAAAAATTATTAATTTTTCAAGAAAATTTGACAACATTACATATTATAATTAATATAAATATTAGTATAAATTTATGCCACTCTTATATTTCTCTTAATAAAAATAATGTTGCCATGCAACCTGATTTCTTTTCCTACACAGCTTTCTTTAAGCTTTATTAAAATAGTAATTTTTAAAAAAAATTAAATATAAAAATATACAGATTGGTCAGCACAAAGTCTCGACTAATCACGGTCAGTACGTAAAAGACTTCTTCTTTTCGAAAGTAAATAAAAATACCGATAATGACTATTTATTTCCTTACCTAGCTTCTCAATAAACAGACCTTATATATAAATATACCTATCAATTAGTAAAGAAGCTGGTCATTTAGCTAAGTTTATTTCAAATTCTCCATACAGAGAGGAACAATGTTAATGGTTCTTTTGAAGGCGGTGGGTATTGTTATTGCGATTATTATCAAGTTGGCTACTTTATATTACATATGGTGGTTAATCCAACCAATAAGATCATGAAGATGAAAGGTGAAGATGAAAATTATATATGTATGGTAGCATATGCTTTGTTGGCTAATGGGCTAGGGTTTGGAGTGATACCAAACAAGAGAGGATTGGATAGGAGGGCGGCTGATGAACTGGGCGGCGGCAGTAGGAAGTGCACTGGGCGGCGCGGCAGATCTGAGGCGCGGCGACAGGAGGCAGATAGGCGCGCGGTGAGGCAGAGCGGCGCGCGGTGAGGCAGAGCGGCGCGCGGAGGCAGAGGCGCGCGGCAGACAGGCGTTGGGCAGCGTGGTGCAGAGGGCTGGCGGTGGTGGCGCGCTGACGGAGAGGAGAGACAAGGCGCGGCAGAGACAGGCGGAACGGACGGAAAGGAAAGGCGCGGAGGCTGGAGCGGCTGAAGACGCTGGGCCGCGTGACTGGGCTGCGGATTTGGGTGCGCGGCGCGGGCGACGGCACTGAGGAAGGCCGACAGGCGGACAGAGACTGCGCGGCGCGATAGGCGGCATGAAGGAGAGACATGCGCGGCGTGGGTGACTGGTCTGAGGCCGCGTGGAGGCTGGACGGCGCTGGTGAGTGCGGATCTGACATGGCGGTGCGCGGTGCGACAGGCAGTGTACGGATGGAGCGCGGAGAGACTGGCAGCGGTGCGCGGAAGGAGCGCGGAGAGACAGAGGCGCACGGAGGCAGAGGCGTGCGGAGGCAGATCTGAGGTAGAGGCGCGCGGCAGACGGAAGCGCAAACTGTGCAGACGACGCTATTGATGGTTGAACTCAGATCTGGTACCATAATACTTTTTTTTTTTTTTTTTTTTTAATGAAAATTGAAGAAAGATTAAAACAAAGAGTTTAGAAAAGTGTACGGTGTTTTGGATCGAATATTGCTCTGATACCAAGTTAAATTATGAAGCGGAAATAATTGTATAGATATTATCAAAATAGGTAGAGAGGAGAATAAGAAAATTAAAGAGAGACATCTTATTCTCATTCATATAAAATTGAAAGATTACACTGCTATTTATAATGATAATAAACTAGAATCCTAATCCTAATATAACTCTAAATAAGAGTCCTAAACTAATAGAAAAATATTATAATAATTATCTAATAACTAATAGATAAATGAAACTAGTTCAACATGCTTAACTATTCGGATGAGATAATTCAGTAATTTATTACGAGGTTCATTCGAACTGGAGTTTTAGTTTTTATCCTCTTCTTGTAAAACAATTATTAAGAAATATGTTGTTATGAAGTGTTTTCTATTATTGTTGTTGTGGTTGTGTGTTAATTGTTAAGTTTCTGTTTTAGTGTGACTGATTAGTGATTATGTGCTTCCTAACTTATTTAAGGTTATTAACTAATGCTTGTATTTGAACCTAGCTCTTATATATTTATCTCAAAAACGTGTTCAAGTAGTCCTATCAGTTTACTTGATATACAAATATAATTGATTTTTTTTAAGTACTTATTAGATAATGATTTTGATTCTTAATTTTTAGTTTTTTTAAAATAAATTTTTAAAAGAATATATTTGGTAAGCTTTTTTAATTTAATTTTTTTATTTTTAAAAAATTACTACTAAAATATGAGGTAATTCATAAGTATAAATATTAAAAAAAAATGATTAAAAACTTAAAATTTGTAAAAAAAAAATAACTAAATTTTTTTTCTTTATTTTCAATTTCTTTGAAAAAAATTAAAAAATAATTTTTGAATATTTTTTTGAAAATTATGAAATAATTTTGTTTATAATTTTACTATTTATTAATATTAAATTTTTTAAGAACTAATTATATACCAACATCATTATAGAAAGAAATTTTTTTATGAATTTATATTGGTGTTTTGATTGTCTGATCAGAATCTACAGAAGTAGATCCACAGGTGTAGCTAGGGTTTGAAAAAGCTTACTTCTTCATAGCCATTTTGCCTGTTCTTCTACGTACCTCTCCAGCAGGTTCCAATCGTCCTCCCCTTTCTTATCTGTTGTTTTTCTTTTCTTACCTTCCTCTTTCTTTATTTTTTATTTTTCGTTTTACTGCTTCAATAAGGATCGAATCCAGCACAATTATGCATTCCCAAATTATCTTTTTGAGAGAAGCTAATTAATAATCCAAAAACTTTATTTTTGAGCAATTTTTAAGCTATTTTAGAATTTTTAGTAAAAAATTTACACTATTTTTTTTCTCATCTACTATACTAATTAAATATCATACTAGCTAAAAAAATATATTTTTGAAAAAGATCATTAAATATAACATCATAATGTTTATTTTGTTATTTTAGTATAAAACTTAATAGAGAATATTATTTTAGTGGATTCCTCCTCAGCCTTTGTACCTCGTGTTCTTTCTAGCAAAATAACAGGCTTCATGTCTAAGGCTCATAATCGTTTCTTTTGGTGTCCGACTTTTCTTTACTTCAGTAACATCTTTACACGGCGGTTCATGTGTTTACGTGTTATAAGACAAAACACAAAAATCAAGTATTTCTATTTTTTATAAATTCGACTTCTTTCTTTTCTTTTCTTTTCTTTTTAAATAAACATATAAAATATAAAAGTTACTTTTTTTTTTTATAAATTAAATGATGATGAACTAAAATTGTCTTTTGAAAATAATATAATTGCGTTTTTTTCCCCCCCCTTTTTGAGAACTTTGAAATTTTATTAGTTGTATGAAATTATCTTAAGGTTTATTTTTATCAAACTCAGAAAAACAATATATATATATATATATATATATATATATATATAAAATATGTTTTTTAATGTTATAAGAAAATCAACATATATTTTTTTTACTGAAAGAATTAAAAAGTAAAATCAATTAAACATTTAAGTCATTTATGTACCGAATGAGATAATTTACTTGAGCAAAAAAAATGGGATTTTTTTTTAAAATTATAAATGTTTTGGAAAATTTTTAACTTGCATAGAATGATCTCATATCTTAAATTAATATTTTGTTCTTAGATAATTTTTTATGAACAAAATTAGTTTAAAAGTATCCAAACGCTAAAAATTGGAAAGCTCAAAATTTGATGAATAAATTTGCCTTGTTGAAACCAATCCACTTTAATATAGGGTGTCTAATCCTATAATTTTGAACTGGTGCAATTTGTTGTTATATATTTATAAAAATATATATTTTAGTCCTAAACGTTTATAGAAAAAGGGAGAAGAGTACCAAGGATTTTGTAGTTTTGGACAAAGAAGTTGCTTAATCTTGTAATTTTCAAGTAGAACATTTTTATTAGTCTCATAAATTTAAATAAATGTGTACTTTAGTTTCAAGATAGTTTATTTTAGTCCTGTAATTTTGGAGTTGACTCTTCACCTTTTTTTCAAAATTATGGACTAAAATACTCTACTTAAAAGCAAAGAAACTAAAATGCTTCTTTTATAAAAGCTATAGAGCCTTTTGAGTCCTTCACCCCTAAAAAATGTACTAAAAAAATAAAACAAAATTGCATGTTTTTATGTATGTAATAAAGCTAAGTCACATTTTTATAAAAATATTATATTAAAATACATTAATTTAAAATTATGATATTAAAGTTCACTTTTACCAAAAATTATCAAATCCTTTAAAATTAGTAGAAACAGATAGACCTTTAATGCAATATGCTTGCCTTACATGAGAAATACTATGATTATATAAATTTGTTTTATTTTTATACCTATATTAATTATATCATGATACGTAACAAAATTATCTAAGAAATTGAATAACTTATTTATTTTAAAAATAATTCAATATGTCTCACAATATAATTAATTTAGATATAAAAATGGATACAAATTTATATATTTTTAGTATTTTTCTACCCTACATTTACACTTCGCTGTAGTTTATTTGTTATGTTCTCCTTAGAATCTCATGTTAAGCTTTTTCTTGAGGTATTCCAAGTAAAGTCGGCAATTTCTAACACAATTTATAAACCCAACACGAGGTTGAGGATTTTAAAAAAGTTTGAGTGTAAGTTAAATAAGTTGACCCGTTCATTAAATGGGTTGGGTATATATTGAGATTGAATAGGTTATATATTTAACAAGTCAAACCTTATACGATCCCTTAACTTAAGTTGCACTATAACCCGTGAAGCTAACATGAACTTGAAACTTTTAAATGGATTCGAGTTAAGATTAATGAGTTGGGTCATAAAAGGGATGACCCATCTTGACTATGGGTGTACATATCCTAGCTTAGTTTGATTCCACACTAAAATAGAAATTGAATCAATAAAGTCGATTCAAAAAATTAAGAATCAATCAAATCAAATAAAAGTTATAAAATCATTCCAAACTGAGCGCTTTGGATTGCATGAATTAATTTTTATGATTTTTTTAATCATTAAGTTTTATTTTTATTTTTAATAATAAAATAACTATTACTTGAATGGTTGTAGCTTAATTGTACTAAAATCTCTCAATAGTTAAATCATAAGTTGTATAATATTATTTTAAAAAATAATAATAATATAACTATTATATTAAATTTATGTTTTAAATACCAAGTTTAAAATTAAAAGAATTTTTATTTTTTTTCAAATAATAAATCAATAAAAATATATATTGCAATTCTAAAAATGCTTAATTAAACAATAATTATGTGATTAAATAAATACTAATATGGTGTACATATGTTTATATGTTATGTACAAGTATAATTTTAATAATCATCTATTAAAATAAAATAATTATATCCATATAAATACTAATACTTTTAGTTTTTAATTTTTTATTTAATAAATAATTAAAATTAAAAATTAAAAAATAATAAAATAATATTACTTTTATATGAAATTTTCAATATCAAGAACCAATTCAAACCATCTTTGATCAGTTTTTGAATTTTTAGAACCAATTCAACCCAAAGGTAAAAAATTGAACAATATGGGTTGGATTGATTAAAATTATATAAGATGGATTGAATTGTATAAATTTTGAACATCCTTAATCTTGACCCATTTAGTAAATGGGTTGGGGCTAAATAGTTGGGTCGTAAATAGGTATATTTGAACCCAAACTAACGCATCTAATTGACAACTCTAATTGAGGGCTTATAATCATATTTATCCAGAAAATATCAATAATATCTTTTAGGTTCACATTTTTTTTCACAAATACTATTGATCTTTTAAAAATGTCAAATATGCACTTCTAGTTGTTTAACATTTTTTACAATTTTAATAGATATTAAATATAATAATTAATCAATGACATTTTTGTAATATCTTTAAAGTTGAATGGCATAAAAGAAAAAATTTTAATATCTCTTATTTTTAACATTAAAAAATAAATTATACTAAACAAACAAAATGAAAATTATCCCTTTTCTTTTCTTCTAATAAAATAAATATATAAAAATAAAATAAAAATATATGAGCATAAAATTAAAAATATATATACATGTATTTATAAATTAAATAAATTAATTAAAATTCATAAAACAAATGAATTTTTATTACTTAAGTTGTTAACTTTTAGGTTTGTTTATTTCTTAAAAATAAATAATATTTATTTTTGATAAAATAAATAATGATGTGATATTTTCAGGTAATAAAATTAAAAATTAATGTAATTATTTTTTAAAAAATTATAAATATTTAATGTTTAATAGAAAAAAAATAATATTATTAATAAAAAATATACCTTAGAAGTAGTGAATATAAACTCGTAGGCTATGTTTAGTGCACCGTATCAAATAGGTTAAATAGTCATATTGAACTGAACTATATTGAATTGTATTATAATTAGTATGTACATTGTTTGATAAAAAGCAGTATAATAGTCGAATTAAATTAATTATATATATTTTATTAAAATATTTTATATTTAAAATAAATTTTTATTATAAAATTTATTTAAATTAATATTTAATTCATCTTTATATTTTTATTACATTTTTTACAATAAAAAATATTATTTTTAATATAAAATAAAAATAAAAGTTAAGACATATTAATTTTAATTAAAAATTTAGATAGATTAAATTAATTATTCAATATATTTTAAATTTATTTTTTTTAATTGTATAAACTTTTTACATAATTATATTATTTTTATATTATATAATATAACTTGATTTTATAACCAAACTATAAGCAGAATATTCAACAGACTGCCACAATATGAAATGCTATACGAGCAGAGTTTCATTACAGCCTTTTAAGTTCTCGTTTTTTATTGGGGAAATCAATGCTTTGGAAAATACGAAAATAATTGATAAGGATGAATTTTAAATTTGTGAGTTATTATTAATTTTTAAAATATTAAAAATATATAAATTTGTATACTTTTGTAGTTACATTAATTATATTATAAAATATAAAAAAATTATTTTAAAAAATTAAAAAGTGTTTCAATTTTTATTTAGATAATTTTGTTAAGTATTATAATATATTTCATATGGGTATAAAAGTGAGTACAAATTCATCCCCCTAGAACCGACTTCAAGTATCTTAAGATTCTCACAACAACATTCATGTGACTCTCGTTCGGGTTATGCATGAACCGACTTACTACATATGCAACATCTGGTCTAGTTTGTGCAAAATAAATTAAGCGCCAACCAATCTCTCATAGCGAGCTCGATCAATTAGTAATTGGTCTGGATACTCTGCTAAACATTGATTTTGCTTAATAAGGGTGTCAATAAGATTGCAATCCAACATACATGCTTCAGTTAGCAAGTCAATAATATATTTTCTCTAACACAAGTAAATCAATTCTCTCCCCCTAGCTACCTTAATACCTAAGAAATACTTCAGTTCACCGAAGTCCTTTATCTCGGATTTAGAGGCTAGTTGTCTCTATAACTTATTTATATCGACAGTATCATTACTAGTAATTACTATATCATCAACATAAATAATCAGAGTTGTTACCTTTTCCTGTTGATATTTAAGAAACAGCGTATGATCTGAATTATTTTGTTTGTAATCAACCTTCTGTATGAATTGTGAAAATTTTTCAAACTAGGCACGAGGGGACTACTTGAGTCCATACAGAGACTTCCTCAATTTGCATACAAAATTACAAAGAAAAGTAGCTACATACCCAGGTGGAAGACTCATGTACACATTCTTGGCTAACTCTTCATGAAGAAATGCATTCTTAACATTAAACTGTCACAGTTGCCAGTTTAAGCTTGCGACAAGGGAAAGCAGAACTCGAATAGTGTTCATTTTGGTAATAGGAGCAAAAGTCTCATCATAATCTATACCATATGTCTGAGTAAATCATTTTGCTACAAGGTGGACTTTATATCGATTCACAGATCCATTAGTATTTTGTTTCATAGTAAACACCCAGGGACAATCAACTACCTTCTTGCCTTGTGGTGGAGGCACAAGTTTTCAAGTATTATTCTTCTGTAATGCCTTAATCTCTTCCTTTATTGCCTTTCTCCACTTTGGATCTTCGAATGTATTCTATACTTTGTTAGGTACTGATATAGTAGATATTTGATTTACAAATGATTCATATGGCTTAAACAATCTTTTAATGAAAATGTGGTTAGCTACTAGATAGTTTAATTTTACATGAATATTTGGTTAATACCTTTTGGCTGGTTAATCCTGAGTAGACCTATTTGATAATATATACTGTCTAACATTAGGCTCAATTCTATTAATATCATTAGGTATATGTACCTCAGATAATTGACCTTCAAGATTAGGGAGCTGTTTATCAAGGGTAGGAGTGATACTTGAGGGAACAATTGTGTCTTTATTTTCATTTTCAATTATTGGAACTGGTGCTTGGATGTTGGAGCATGTGCTTCTTCCACTGCTGAATTCAATAGGATAAGAATCTCAACTGGACCCATCAAAATATTAGTAGGTGATTGCGTTACTTCTTCACTTTCTTCTAATTCCTGCCCCTCACCATGATACGGCTCTTCTAAATATAAATTCTCTCCCTTAGGAGTAGTATTAGGTAAGGAAAAATAGTTCATATCCTCAAACAAGGTAACATTCATAATGGCATAATACTTTTTGGTAGGTAGATGAAAGTTCTTGTACCTTTTCTAATAACCTCCATAACCAACAAACATGCACTTAATTGTCCGGATATCTAATTTAGACCTATAATTTTTTGGAATATTTATAAAAGCAACATAACCAAATATACGAGTGGGAAGATTATGAAATAATGGCAAGGATACATAAAATGCAAGAACCTTGAATGAGATTTGTCCGTGAAGGACACTAGATGAGAGACAGTTGATGAAATGGGTAGAAGTTTGTACAGCATCAACATAAAGATATTTCGGTATATGAGCACTAAATAGGAGGGTACGAGCTATATCAAGTAAGTGATAATTTTTTTTTGACACCCTATTTTGTTCTGGTATTTGTGGGTAAGTAGTTTGATGAACAATCTCATGTGTTTGAAAAAAATCTTGAAAAAAGTGATTAACATATTCTCCCTCATTGTCAAAACGTAAGAGTCTAATGGTACTGTTGTATTATGTTTGAACAAGGGTACGAAAAGTTTGAAAAGCTGAAAAAACTTCATATTTGGTTTTAAGATGAGCAACACATGACAATCTTATACAAAAGAAACAACACAAAATACCTCATATATGATACAGTGGGCTCTCTAGATGGTCCCTAAACATTAGAATGAATTAATTCAAAAAGAATAACACTTTTATTAGAAATACTAGGAGAATAAGTAATACGATGGCTCTTGGCCAAAAATAATGTCTCACAACGTAATATAGACTCACTCACACCAATAAACAAAGTAGGCATGAATTTTTTTATAAGACAAAATGATGGATGCCCTAAGCGGCGATGCTATAACTAAATTTTACATAGTTTGTTAGAACTCGAAGTCAAAGCAGTATGGGACTGTGCTCTTGGTTTCTCCCTTGCGTAATTCTAATTCATAAGGAAAAATATATCCCTCAGATACCCTCGACTAATTATTTTTCTGGTAAGAAGATCCTAAAAAAGCACATACATAGGCTAAAAGGTTACAGAACATTTAGACTCAGTATTCAACTGTGGGATAAATATTAAGTGATGAGATAAGTCAGGTACATATAAAACATTATGGAGCTGTAAAGTTGGAGTAATACGGACTGACCTTATCCCTAAGACAGGAAAAGCTTCACCATTAGCATTCGTAACATAAGACATTGTTAGGGAAGATAACTCGGTAAAATAAGATTTATCATAAGTCATATGATTAAATGTACCAGAATCAATAATTCAAGTATTGGATCCAACAAAGTGAGAAACATTTAAGGCCATACCAATCTTAGCAAGGCCAGCTATAGAAACTGTAAGAATACCTCCACATGTTGCATGATGATCCTGTCCAGTCACTCCATAAAAATCTAGTTTTTGGACCAATTTCATCGCTGTTGCTATTTTTTCTTTACGATGATAATTCTGTCGTCTAGGTTTCAGGTGCGGGTTTAGTTTCTAATAAGTCTCTTGGATGTGCCCAGCTTCATTGTAATAAGAGCATTAAGGACGAGGGCGATTGATAAAGTCTGGTGGAGGTCGTTGCTGATAAAGTGGAACTGAACTCTACTGCTGGAGAAAATGTACTTGTGATTTTGCTTGAATGGTTAGTCTAGATACTGTAACTTGTGCCTGTTTAAGACTTTCTTGTTCAGATTCATCATAATGGATGTATATAAAAGCTGTGGTTAAGCTCGGAAGATCTAGCATTCGAAGCAATTCACCCTTGACACTGTTATATTTCGCATCAAGTCCTCTCAAGAATGCATGAACTCACTCAAGCTCCTTCTCTTTCTGGTACCATATAATTTTATTATAATATGTGTCAATATTATCTTTAAAATTAAATAATTTCTTCAATTTTAAAATAATTCTAACCCTTAACACAACATAAAATACTTGGAGCAAAAGTAAATGCAGAAAAGTGAATAATATTAGCATTTCTCATCATAGCAATGGCCTTGTTATTGGAATTGATCTTTAAAATTGTATTGGTTTATTTTTATTAAAGAATTGAAAATACATTTAGGTAATAACTACTACCGAAACTCAATGAAACTCTTTAGTCAACTTATATTTATTTCGAGCGGCACTATTAATACAACTAAAATTATTATTGTAATTGTCATTTCTTATTAATGACAATTTTATTTAATAAAAATAACATTATAATGTAATTAAATATAAGAATAAACTAGATAATACATGTATTTTTATTATGATAATAATAAAAATGATTGTGAAATATATTATTACAATTTATTTTTGGTATGAAACTCATTGTCATCTTATATAGCTCTTATATTGATACATGAAACAAACCATCAATGTCACAAGATGAATTCAACGTTAGGAAAATAAGTTGTTCCTACACCTTCTCTGGCTCTCATGGTAATGGGATTTCTTTTTGTGATCCCTAATTGTCGAAAACCATAGTAGTTAGTTACTTTTTCCTCGCAAGTTATGAGGTTTACCTCGTGGAGGATGTGTACAGGATCTTATTTTAAAGTGAACACCTAAGGACTAGCTTTGAGTTAATAACTTCTGCTGAACTCAATTAAATTTGTCCTAGTCCATAAGTTGTAATAGAATTGATGTTATATGTTGTATCTTGCCGCATTGAATTGTGTTGTCCTCTGTCAAAAATTAATTTTAAGGTTTATATATTGTTTATAATTTAAAGAAAGGTAATTTGAAAGTCAGTTCAATGTCTTCAAAAACATCCCAGAAGTAACATGAATGTCTATTGATTCAATTGGCAGGTTAGAGGACAATTTCTTATGTCATATAAACATTGATGACACCATTGTGGAGGTTTTTCATTATTTCTTTTCTCCTATCACCTAAATTTGTATCAACTTCTTGGCTAAATATGCTAGTTTGGTCGTGCTCTTTTGCAATTTTGACTTCCACCAAACATTATTTAGTTTCTTTTTCTGACTAAATCCATACTAACTACAATGCTCGGTCATTCTTATACATAAAATCATGCATGATCAAGTTATTGTTTTATGTATAGCATTCACTGCAGCTGCTTTCTCCCATTACAGGGATCAAAATTTTCTTTCTCATTGAAGAATTCTTTTATAACTTTATGTACCAGTTTGCTATTAATTATCCTATTTCGAGATATGTATACATGAAATATGTATGGTAATTTCTTGGTCAAATTTTTTTACCTTTGTGTATTTTATTTATTTATTTTTTGGTCAAAAAAGTCCTTACCATAATTTAGGGGATAGGAAACAAATTGACGTGAAAAATAGTTTGATATCTTACAATTGTACAAGCTATCAATTATATACAATTACAAACTTTAGGAATATAATTAATATATAATATCAAGATCTACGAGTTAAGCTGGATTGATTCTTGATTGATTTTATTTCCTTTAACACTCCCCCTCAGGTTGGAATGTGAATGTCAATGATACCCAACTTGATAAGATGCGTGTTAACTGTCGATGTTTGCAATGATTTCGTGAACAAATCTACTATCTATCTTTCAATCTGAACATAGGTCGTCTTGATTTCTCCTCTTTTGGATTCTCTCACGTATTGTATGGAAATCTAGTTCAATATGCTTAGTTCACTCATAGTAGACTAGATTTGTAGGAATGTGTAAGGCTACTTGATTGTCGCAAAACAATCTTGTTAGTTTAGGTGGCACCTGCAAATTCCTCAATAAATATCTTAACCAAGTAAGCTGCTGCAGCCATGGAGTGATATTTTGCTTTTGTTGGTAAACTTGATACCATCGTCTGTTTCTTGCTCTTTCATGACACAAGTGACTTGCCAAGGAAAGTATAATAACCTATCACAGACCGACGTGTAATTGGACATCTTGCCCAATCAGCATCACAATATTAGATCAAGTGAGGTGTACTGTTAGAGGTAAATAATAGGCCTTGTCTTGGGGCTGCCTTTTAGTATTGAAGAAGTCGATGTGCAATCTTGAGATGATATAGCATGTGTTCCTACATGAATTCACTGAGTGTATTCACAAAGAATGTGATTTTTGGTCGGCTAATTGTAAGATAGATTTTTATAAATAATCGATACTGAGTGGGATCCTTGAGAGATTCACTCCTTCTTTTTATTAGTATTAAATCGGACTCCATAAGGACCTTTGTTGGTTTTGCTCCAAGTAACATGACTTCTTCTAATATGTCCAATATATATTTTCGTTGACAAACTGTAATTCCAGCTTTGGAACGTGCAATTTCGTTGCCAATGAAGTATTTGAGTGGTCTAAGATCTTTAATCTTAAAATAACTATTGAGGAATTTCTTGAGATCACTGATAGACTTCTCATTATTTTCTGTTATAACCATATCATCATTATAAAGTACCACAACAATAATGGAATTCCCACGAACTTGTGTAAACAGAGAGTAATCGATGTAGGACTATTAAAACCCAATTTCCTAAATTGCAATAAAGAAACATGTTGGAACCAATTGCGAGATGCTTGCTGAAGGCCATAAAGGGACCTGTAGAGTTGACAAACTACGTTCTCCTCTTAACAACGATAACCAAGAAGAGTAAAGACTTCTTTAAGGAGTGTACTGTGAAAAAAGGCATTTTGCACATCCATCTAATGTAGTGGCCAATCCCAGACCGCAACAACTACTAGTAAGCAACAGACAATGATTAACTTGGTAATGGGAGCAAAGGTATCTTTGTAATTGATGCCTTCACGTCAAGTGAACCCTTTGGCAACAAGCAAAGCTTTGTAACGCTCATATTTGTGCCACTATTTGGTATTAAATTGCATGCTGAGATTGAATGTATTTTTATACAACTTGGAGCATATGGTTATATACATTGTGTAATGTGCATAAATACATATACTGTTTTATTATGTATTGTTTCCTATGGGCTAGCTAATGCTATTGGGCTTTTTTCTTAAAGTTTTTTTAGGCCCGTGAACTCTGCGTTGGGCTGTTGGACTGCAGGGGCAGAATTTCCATTTCACACTAATGTATATAATCACCCTCCTTAGGGTTTTTACGCTGCTCTGGTCTCATTTTGTTTCCCTCTGTCTCGCGACGAACCTCTTCATTTCTCTTCATCTTCTTCCTGTTCTTCCTTATGTGTAATCTGTAATACTATGTGTTTTGGTTTGTGGTATGAGTTCAAGAATCTCTTTCAAGTCAGTAAATTGTTTTATGTGTTAGGTTTCACCTCTACTTTGTGAGTTCTTATTGCATTACTCATTGTGCGAACTGATTTTTCATAGTAGATATGTTTTTACCCTTCATAGTGAATTAGGCCGTGTAGTTTAGGGGCCGAACCATTTTAAATCTGATGTTATTTATTTCTGCGTGATTTTTCCCTAATTTTTCTTTTTGGAACAGAATTGTAAAACTTCAATCTTTAAGTTTCTTTGGTTAATAGAGTGAGTTTGAGTGTTGAAATCGTAATAGACTCCATAGGGACCTTAGTAACATGGCTTCTTCGAATATGTCCAATGTATATTTTCGTTGACAAACTGTAACTCCAGCTTTGGAACATGCAATTTCGATGCCAAGGAAGTGTTTGAGTGGTCCAAGATCTTTAATCTTAAAATAACTATTGAGAAATTTCTTGAGATCACTGATAGCCTTCTCATTATTTCATGTTATAACCATATCATCAATATAAAGTAGTACAACAATAATGGAATTCTCACGAACTTGTGTAAACAGAGAGAGTAATCGGTGTAGGATTGTTGAAACCCAATTTCCTAAATTGCAATAGAGAAACATGTTGGAACCAATTGCGAGATGCTTGCTGAAGGCCATAAAGGGACTTGTAGAGTTGACAGATTACTTACTCCCCTTATCGACGATAACCGAGAAGAGTATAGACTTCTTTAAGGACTGTACTGTGAAAAAAGGCATTTTGTACATCCATCTAGTGTAGTGGCCAATCCCAAACCGCAACAATTGCTAGTAAGCAAGAGACAGTGATTAACTTGGCAACGGGAGCAAAGGTATCTTTGTAATTAATGCCTTCGCGTTGAGTGAACCCTTTGGCAACAAGCAAAGCTTTGTAACGCTCAATGGTACCGTCAGTATGATACTTTGGATTTCAATTCTTTGGATTTTTTTATTTTTTGTTTTTTTGTTTTTCAATTATCTTACAGCCCTTTCCAAAGAGCAAGGAGAAAACCATGTTGCATTCCTTGGTTTATATAGGCTGGGTCGTTTACAATAGTGTAGTGAGCTGTTGGTGGAAAGGTAATTGTTTCTTGTATATTTGTGATATTAAAACTTAGATCACACTTTGAATTAGGGTTTTTTATTTTTTTTGCTACTGTTGTTTACGAAATATTTTCTACAGTAATCTTAGTAATCGTATGTTGGATGCTCTTATTGAGTGTGCCATGTTTTAGAATTGTACAGAAGTGAATTAAACTTTTGACCAAATTAGGCAATCAGCTCTTAAAATAATTATTTATAACAAATGTATTTATTACACAAATATTTTGACTCTTTTTATGTAAAAAAAAACAACAGAACACTGTTAATCCTCTCATTTACAATCACATATAATAATAGATGTTAAATAGCAGTGATGGATGCACAGTGTGTAGTTTAAACATGATAATTTGTATCAGTGTATTTTTGAAGATTTAATTATTTAAATTTGATAAATATATAATTGTATTACATGTTGGACAATAATTGTTACAACTTAAAAAAATTTATTTTAGAAATTAAAATAAAAATTAGTTTTGAGAATATAATTTGTCTTTTTAGGTTATTTTTATTATAATAAGATGAAAAATTATCGTTAAAATTTTTAAAAAAATTTAAAATATTATTTTTAAAATAAATGAATAATTAATTTATTCAATAACTTTTGTTGGGAAGGCTTTGGTTGAACAACCATGAAATTAATTAAAAATACAAAAATTAATTAATTATTTGTTCTTAAGTGTTACATCTCAAAAAGTTGCTCGACTTGAACATACAGGGGTTAATTACCTTTTATATGGATGAATTATAAAAAGTCTACGATATATTAAGTCGTAATTATTCTCGCAATGTAAATAACGATAAAAATACATATAATTAATAATAAAATTAAATTAATGAATTAATTATATTTTATGTTTAAAATGTACGAAGTGATTTATAAAAATAAAAAAATAAAAAATGGCAATATTATGCTGTTTTGGATATATATATATATATATATATATGACCTTTGGATCAGGCAGAAACCGATGAGCTCCCAATATATTTTACCTGTTTAACAGGTACCTATTTCACCTCTAATAAATTGGACGGTTTAGATCTTCTAAAATGTATCTGATGGTTCTAACTATAAAGTTGTATGTTACAGCCAATCGAAGATAGAATGGTCCCAAAAAACATATATTTTTTTTTTTATAAAAGGTTGTAGTTAGCAGTTTTCAGTGGATGCACCGGGACATCTCAATTAGGTTGGCACCTCCTTAGCACCTTCTTCATTAGACCGCTCACCACTAATATTAGGGATGGACATAAAATAAAAAAACCGACCAAACCGACTGAACCGGACCTAAACCGAACCTTTTAAGTCGGTTTTTAATGATTTAGTAGGTTCGGTTCGGTTCAACTTTTTAAAAAACCGATTAAATAGGTTCGGTTAAGGTTTAGATGAAAAAAAAACCTATTTAAACCGAACCGAACCTACATATTTAAAATAATATTTTTTTAATATAAAATGACGTGTTTTTTATTTCTATTAGTATTTATATATGATAATATTTACATATTATCATTATGATATATTTATATAAGCTTAAAACTTATTACATGACTTTAATTTTGGTAATTTTATCAAATTAATATTATATTATAGTGCAGTTAATATTATTATGTGTATATATTTTTTTAATAAATATAGTAGGTCCAAACCGACCAACCGAACCGAACAAACCGATTAAATAGGTTGGTTTGCGGTTCGGTTAGTTTTGATAGGTAGGTCAGTTTTGGTTTATAAAAATGCCTAACCGACCAAATCGGTTCGGTTAGTTTTTTGAGTAAAAAATCAAACCGACCAACCTACTCCCATCCCTAACTAATATTATTAAAACTTAATAAAATTAAATATACAAATAAATATTCTCAACAAAACCTGTAATTAGGTTTGTTGTTTGCATCTGAATAAATAAAAGAGCTAGCGAAAGATGGGGCATTCCACCACCAAGTCGCTGTACATAAACTAGGAGCCCTAAAGGCTAAACTATCAGCTGCAGCATTGCCCTCCCTGTAAATATGTGAGCAGTGAAACTCCATGTGGGAGATTTTATCTAAACAATCTTTCCAAATAGAGTACCATTTCTAAGGGACTGAAGAAGACCGAGTCTGTAGTAAAACAACAACATATGTTGAGTCTGATTCCAGCCAAAGACGTCTCCACCGAAACATATATGCATACTTCACCGCATAAATTGCTGCCGCTAGTTCTACTTCAAAAGCATACGATATTCCAAGCGAAACACAGAAGCAACCCTTAACAAATGATCTGGAAGTTCTAAAAATACCTGCACAACCCGATAAACCTGGTGCTCCAAAAGCTCACTACAACAATATATACCTATAGGTACGGTTGCTAAATTAAAAATTTGATAAAAACAATACCTAAATAGCTATAGGTACGGTTGGCCGTGGATTTTAAAAGAATTACCTACAACCGTACCTAAAAAGTGAACCAAAACGAGGAACTTTTTCGGAAAATTACGGAAACTTTTAGGTACGGTTAAAAGTTGACCTACGTGTACGGTTGTTAACCGTACCTAAAGAGATTCGGGTACAGTTAACAACCGTACCCGTAGGTTATTAAAAAATTTTTAGGTACGGTTAACACGGTTGTTAACCGTACCCGTATCCATTTAGCTACGGTTAACAACCGTACCTAAAAGTTTTTTAATAACCTACGGGTACGGTTGTTAACTGTACCTGTAGCCCTTTAGGTACGGTTAACAACCGTACCCGTAGGTCAAATCATATATATATATCACCCCCTTGTCCCCAGTGCCGCCTCCCTCTACACAAACCTAATTAATATTTCCCCCTCAGCTAGCTCCCTCGTGTTTGAGCTAGTGTTTAATTTTCAGAATCGTCTCCTGCCCGCAGATCCACCGCCAGCTTCATTTCTCATTTTTGATTTAGTCTTCACTCTTCTCAGCTCCAAGCTTCAGGTTTTTCTATTTATTTTTCATTTATCCAGTCTCTACTTATCAATAATTTTAGTTTTATATGACAATGAGAGTAGTTTAATTCTTATGTTCTTTCCTCTGTCTCTCTGGATATGTATAAATATTATTTTGCAATCTACATTTATATTATTGACTGGAATAAAGAAGGAAGCTGGAATATTAAGGCTTTGTAAAGATTTCATAGTCAGATTTTTAAATAATATGGGTTCATTATTATTATTATTTATTTTTTGTTCAAATTGCTTAATATGCTAGTACAATATTGGTTCATTAATTTGATCATTTGATGTGAGGATTGTAGAACAATGATACAGCGTTTTAAAAGATATCATAAGTTGAAACATTCCAATTAGTTAAATAAATTAATAGATTTACAACGTTATAAACATAGTCAGACAAACTTGCAAAGAATAAGAATATATTGTTAATTAGGTATATAAAAGATTTAGAGTTTAAAACCATGTTATGGTTTAAAAAAAATTATGTGAATAGTATAATTATTATAAAAAAATAATCCATAAATCCCATCTCAAAGAAAATATGATAAATCGTGCAATTTTAAAATTTGGATAAAAATGTATCGAATTTGCACATTACTCATTTATAAATATAAATATAAATGTGTTTTTGTTTTTTCCCGCTCAAACTCTAAAAACCAGCAATTCGAAAATAAACTTTTCATTAGATGTATTTCATTATTTTTAGCAATTTGATGAATCTAGTTCTTCTTTGTTGTAAATATTTTATTACATATATATTTGAACAAAACTGACGAGAATCAAACATGCCACAAAATAAAGGAGTTCATGAGTACCTTAGTCAGCTTTATACTATGACACTTTATGCCTTAAGCTTTATAGTTAGGATTTAGCTTGGACACTTAAAAAAAAAAAAATAACAGTGAGCGCATGCAAAAATCACATGAGCTCATTAATTGAGAAGAACTATATCATGTATTTCCTAATTATTTATAATTATATGTATCTAATTACCTTTTTTTAGTTTGCAGAAAAGAAAACATACACACGAGAAGAACTTGATGTTTGTCGAAGAGAAGTATGTCAATTTCTTATTGATAGTATTGGAAGCACAAGTTAGACAATTAAATATTTTACATTTTGATATATATTAGTTAGATTTAACTTGTATGTATATATAGTTAAATTAATTAGATTAGTGATATTAGCTATGTATTTTAATTTACTGAAATGACGACGCAATATGCATAATTGTAATAGAATATTTGTTTGCTTGTTGAGATATGTATATAAATGTTTGATTAAAGTATGATAATATAGTCTGAGCAGGGATAAAAACAGGTAAAAATATAATTACAGAAAATAATTATTAAAAAAAAAAAAATTAAACCTATAGGTACGGTTGTTAACTGTACCTAAAACTCTACAGATACGGTTACACAACCGTACCTAAAATCCTACGGGTACGGTTGTTAACTGTACCTAAAACTCTACGGGTACGGTTAACAACCGTACCCGTAGGGTTTTAGGTACGGTTACAAATACCTACGGGTACAGTTGTTAACTGTACCTAAAACTCTACGGGTACGGTCGTAGGGTTTTAGGTACGGTTACAAATACCTACGGGTACAGTTGTTAACCGTACCTAAAACTCTACGGGTACGGTTAACAACCGTACCCGTAGGTCAACCTATAGCGACACGGGCTACGGGTACGGTTACGCGCTAAAAGACAACCGTACCTAAAAGCCTATAGATATGATTAACAACTGTACCTAAAAGCCTTTTTCCTTATAGTGGCTGCACCATCTGTATTGACCTTTATCCATCCCGCGGGTGGTGCCTTCCAATTAACCTCTATGATTCTTGGAGCCCGTCTTGGAATGCCTGGTATTCGAAGTCGTTTAAGTATCTGTAGATCATCGTCCCAAAAAACATTCTTGTTATTGAGAAATGTCAACAAATAGCGACATCAACCTCGTCCCTCCTCGAAACCTCAACCCAACCCACTGTTCTTCTTCCATATTGCTAAGGCCTTCACCTCCTCACTTGTACAGAGGTTGCCGGACGGTGAGTTCGTCCCCGGAATAGCTCTCTCTCCGGTAGCTTTTCGACCAATTGCTTCAATGGAAGCTTTAACTTCTGTGTCACTCATACAAAAGTTGAGAGCTTTCATGAAGGGTATTGCTGAAGAGGGTGAGAATTGCTTGCTATTATATACATCGAGTGGTTGAAGGACTTGAAAGTTTGAATTCGAGGTGTATTGGCAAGCAATGGGCTGAATTTGAAACAATTAATGGCTTCTGATGTTGTTCAAATGGGAAACATTTCTTGTTATATTATGTGATGGTTATGAAATTCAAGTTTTTGTATGAATGAAAGTATCTTTAAGTTCCAAAAAAAAAAAAATCTCAACAATTTAATTAGGGTTAGTTTTTTTTTTTTAATTATTAAATTTTCTGCAGCTGTTGGTCGCACACTCGCACAAAAGCAAAAACATGAAACATATAAAGTTGTACAAAATTTTCGAAAATTATTTAAATTTAACAAATATTCTAAACACTAGTACTACTCATGTATGAATTAATTGGGACATAAAAATGTAAAAAGAGCATAACTTTGCATACCTATGTAAGTATAGGTTATCGTATGATAAAATAATTTAAATATTAAGAAATTATATATTTAAAATAAATAATACAATGTAACACAATACCAATTAATATGAGTATAAATATATGCATTTAACACTCAGAACTTCGTAGACACAGTATCACATAGGAGGTAGGAATGGTACATTGCCATACATACATTCAGCATATTTTAGAATCCAGCATTTATTATATTCTACGGTATGACGTAGGAGACCCTTATTCCTACAAAACTTATCAGCTTTCCTTGTGCATCCTTCCCGGTTCTTCTTTTGCACCATTGGACGATAGAATTGGTTGTTCGTAAATGTTCTTTTTCCAAATCCAGTCCTGAGCCAATAATAAAGTTGTGGCTTCAAAGGTAATACTAAGACCGTTGTAGGCAATAACTTCGTCATCTTATCATCAACATGATAACCAACATGGGCATTATTATGATCATCATCATCAACCAAGAGAGGGTGGGAAGAGGAAGATGGAATAATATGATTGGCCTTCACAATATAAATGTCTAAGATTAATATTATAATTTTAATCAATATAATCATAAATGTTAATCCTCCTCTCATTTCTTGATTTGCTTAATTCTCTCTTAATTTTTTGGATTAGTTTGCGATCTAGTATGTTGCATCCCTATTACACACTATATATATCTCAAAACATTAGAATAAAATTATTAAATAATTATAATTTAATTTCAAGGCAACTTTTGGCATATATTTAAAAATACTCGATGAAATAATTCAACTAATGGGTCATTACAATTTTTTTATTTTGTTGGGAAAACAACAAAAATAACACTCTTAAAATTTATAATAATAAAAATAACATATTTTGTTCAAATCATATATTTCCACAATTAAAAAATAACTTTTATATCATTTTTTATTTAAACGCTGTTAAAATTAAATTGTGACAACTTAAACCCATTAAATGTTGAACGTTTAATGTTACATATACAATATTGAATATTCAATGTTATTGGAATGTTAGTTTTATTGTTATAAGTTTTAAGTATGTTATTTTTGATAGTTTTTCTTCTTTTTTTCATTTATTATATATAGATTTTTTTACTTACTCTTTGGATAATATGAAAAGTTTGGGCTTTATTTGTTATTCCACCCCTTCCCTCACTTTCCTTTGAAAATCTTAAAAGACCAGCTAGTTAATTTTAATTTGTCAATTATATTTTTATATTTATAGCACCAATTAAATTGAAAAATAGGCTGATATAAGTTATAACCCCTGCATCACAAAGAACAACCTTTACGGCTGAAATTGTTCCCTCAAGGCTCACAAGCTCCTTATTCACACCCTAAAGGAGTCCAACTATTCTGATGCTTACAGATCCCAAATCCTTGAAGTTATCGGCAGCAACATCAAAGAGAGTTCCATGAGCCATTTTACTTGTTTTTGGAGAGTACGTAAAAGTAAAGAAAAGACTAAGCTCAATCAAAGGATTGAACTTGAAAGTCCCAGCCGCCGCTACCATCACGTTATCCCAATCATCCCCATATCGTGAACCTTATAAAAGCCACCTATGGCCGACTCTATGTACTATGTCCTACCTAAATCAAAATATGTCATCTACTTTCTTCCAGTGGAGAAGGGACAGACTTTCCACATATAGTCTAATGGATTTTTTTTTTTTTTTTCCGATTGAAATTGGAAAGGACGGGTAAAAAGTAAATGAATTTATTTGATTTTGTAATTCATCAGCTCCAGCTTACCATTTTGTTTATTTTTTATCAAAGTTTTAACTGTGATTTGTTTAACTGGACAATTCTTTAAGAGGAAATGAACAACTACTAATATTAAACACAGCTTGAACTCTTGGTCTACTTGAGTTATAATGAGTTGAGTATGTGTCTAATATAGTTTGAGTAGGTTAAATCCTGCGAATTAGACATTTGTATGGTTGAGATATGACGAGTTTCACATGTGTACATTTTGTTTTTAATTAGTGGGATCTACAGTTAATTAAAATTTATTTAGTTAGACAAATGTCCAATTTAATTGGAGATGTATCGAATTTAACTCAGATGAATGTAGTCATCGACCATTCAAAATTCAACCAAATGAATAACTGTGCAACTCAATTATGACGAGTGGGGTCACTGGCCAGTCTAAACTCAACCATTTGGACAACTGTCAAATTCAATTGGATATATGTTCAACTCGACTCTAGCGAATAAAATTACCAATTAATCAAAATTTGTTCAATTGGACAATTATAAATTTAGCTTAACATGTGGTGTCTAACTCTACTCCAATGAGTAGGGTTACCGATCGATTAAAATTCTGTTAATTGGACAATCATCTAATTTAGTTGAAGTTTTTGACATGCTCAAACCAGTGGGGTCACTAGACAGTCGTCTAATTATAGGTAATAAACTTGAACATATATTTAATTAAAATTTATCATAATTGATTAATAAAATTAAAAATATTTTTATCGTAATACGTAAAAAAAATGTCTTATTTAATTTTTAATAAATAGGAGGTCTAGGATATAACCCAATCAAATTTGTAGATGCATAGTTTTGACTGGGCTTGGTACCTTTTCAGTACTCAAGTTTTATCAAAAGTATCCAAAATTGATCATATTTTCAAGTGATTCTAGTTTAATACCCCTATTTTTCAAATAGTTTCAATTTAGTCCTTTTTAGGATTTAGAGTAGATTTTTTACTATTCAGGGATTTGGGCAAGGGTAATTTCGTCATTTCATTCCCTCATTTTAATTCAGTTAATTTTTTTGTTTTATTTATTTTCAGAGAAACAAAACAAACTTTGAGCGACGTTGCATAACCATATCATTTGCGTTTGAAACCATAAACGCACAAAGAAGAAGATTCAAAGAAGAAGAAACTGAAAATTTCTTCCATTCTTCCATGAAATGGGAAGAAGAAACTGAAAATTCAAAGAAACAAACTGAAAATTCAAAAAAGAAGAAAATGGGTAGTAAATATGTTTTGTGATATTAAAAATTCCTTATTTTCAGTAAAAATGGCGCAAAAATACCTCAGATCGTTTTTCCAGACGTGAAGGAAAAAATTGAGAGAATTAATCCTGCCCTAACGTATAAATCTGACCAAATCTGCTCAAAATTCAAATCCGAAACTATTTTAAAAACATGGGTACTAAATTAGAACCATTTTAAAAATATAAATACTAAATTGAAAATACTTGAAAATATGGCAATTTAAAATACTTTTAATAAAATTTGAATATTAGAAAAGTATCAATTCTGTTTTTCCTTATATATTAATTATAATAGGTGCTATTAAATTCTAAATAATTTATGTTAATTACAGTAAATTAGTTATACCTACGTCAATTACGGACTTTACAACTGTTATCATTATTTACTATCCTCGTGGGTACCATGTGGCATGTAGTACTAAAAATATTACTACTAAATTGAATAATGTTCTAAAATCATTTATAAAATAAAAATTGATTGAATATATATTATTAAATTTTATAATATATTTATTATTTAATTAATATTTTATTTAATTAATATTTTATGCATAAATTATGATGTAAGTTATAATTTATTTGTGTAATGTTATCTAGCATTAGTTGTTATATAACAAGTGAAAGCGGTATGGAAAATAGTCTTGTCATAAATGAATCAGGTGTAGGGCTGAAATGTTTTGTAATTTTACAAAATATTCAACTTAATTCTCTAATTTTTAGGTTCAACATAATAAAGATATTATTAGTTTTAAAGGTATAATTTAATTTTATAAATTTTTAATTAAATATAATAAAAATATTAATTTTATAACATGTGTCAAAAAGTGTCAAAATGATTATCTAAATATAATTTTTTTTGAGACTTATTTAACACTTCTGAAATTAGTGTACCATTATCCCAAATGAATCAAAATGGATAACACGTAAGGGACAAAGGCAAGATATAAACGTATTGTTTGCCGGCTTTGTTTTGTATTACCAAATGAGCTTGAAATATTGTTAGCGGCAGACAAACGTTGATCTGCAATAAATGCCTTATATTTTTGCCCCAAAAAAAATAATATTTAAAATATGATCCTTAAAATATATAACAATAAAATAGTACCTATATTTTGAATTTAAAAATGTATAAATTAGTATTAAAATTATTATTTTTATTGGTACAAATTTTAGAACGAATTATTGATTATATCAAATCTTAAACTCATAATCATTTAAATGTAAGACATTTCCATCACATTCTATGGTAGAAGAAGAATCGGTTAAGAAAACAACAAACATGAAAGACACAACTGAGAGACAAATTAATGGTGACGAAATACGTACAACCCTAATGGAGTCATAGTAATTCTTGAAGACTAACAATAGTCTTGCTTATGCTCAAAACACAATGTCAAGCCAATACCCTTAGCATTAGATAAAACACAATTATTAAATAAAGGTCTATTGAAGTAACCCCCAGTCCAATCTATTTGCTTTATTTTAGTTCAAGAAAAATAAAAATTCAATCCATGAAAGCTTCTCAATAAATATAGAATAAATATATTTTTAAGAAAAAATTATAGAAATTATATTTTAAGAGAAATGTGTAAAAATGAGATATTTTAGGAGAAATGTGTAGAATGTAGTAATAATGTGTAGTTAGAATTATTTCTTAATTTAATATTTGTATGGTGTAGATTACATAGAGAGGATTATAAATACCTTCCATTGCATTTGGGTTAGGCATCCTCCAAAAGAATAAGTCTTGAGTATGAGTTGTAAGTTTTCTATTGAGTGTTTATTTGTATTTCTCTTCAAGTTGTGAGAGGTCTTTAGAAAGTGTTGTAATGTTTTTTATTGTGAGTATAATACAAGTAATTTGTTTACTTATTTGACTTCAATATTAGTAAATTTAAAGTTATGCACTCTAAATTTTTCTCAATAAGGTTCGACCCTGGCTTAACTTTATAAAAACTTGTGATTTCAAAGCAAAAAATATATATATACACACACATCATAGGCTAGAAGACTTTTTTCTATCTAAATCTTATATTGTTCGTTTTAAGTGTTAAATAATAAATAAATAAATAAAAATTTCCACAACACATTCTATATAGCAGAGCGAATCTAGAAGAAAATGATTGAAATTTAAAATAAACAAATACCAATTAAGAAAAACAAGCAGAGAAACATAATCCCTCCCTCCATATAAGAAAGACTTTATTTTTTATTTTTTATTTTTGATTGAACATACAAGAAAGACTTAACCATACAATTGGTCTCTAAAAAAAACATTTAATCCATCATCTTTAAATTTGAACTAAATATTATAAACATAATATTACTAAAATAATTAAAAAAAAATTAAAGTATAAAATCTGAAAAAAATTTAATGACGAAGAAATATTGGAACATAGATTGAACACTCATAATGGATTATGGAATAGGTAGAAACGGTGCATTTCCATACATACACTCAGCAAATTTTAACATCCAACATTTATTAAATTCAACAGTTTTAGGTGCATGACCCTCTTTCTTACAAAAATCAGTTGCTCTATCTGAGCAAATTCTATCTTTCTTTTTGTCCCCAAGTTGACGTGGCTTCTTCTTCTTCTTGAATAATTTTGTTCCAAATTTAGCCTTGGACCAAAAGTCAAGTTGTTGTTGCACAGGTACAGAAACTACTACTGTAGTAGGAAAACTTTTCTTCTTATCAACTAGTTTTTCCTTGTCATTATTACTAATCTGGGCATTTTCATGATCATCATTTAGAAGCAAAGTTTTGGAAGAAGAAGAAGAAGATGAAATAATATTGTTGAACTTCATGGTATAATTATCTAATATTAGTATAAAATTTGTAATTATAATTGAGATAATAACAAAATTTAATCCTCCTCTCATTTTTGTAATTTTAATCCTCATCTCTTAATTAATTATTAGTTTCTTGAATACTGCTTTTATACACACACAGACATATATTTATATTCACAATAATTAAGATGAAAATCATTAGAAAATTCTTACTTTAATTTCATGACAACTTTTGAGATATCCTTAAGAAGAAGCAATGAAATATTACCACTCATGGGTCTTATATTTATTTTGCTATTTTGTCATTACATTAGTTTTTGAGAGCTAGCTAGTTTTCTAACTCTTTGGATTATAGGAAAGGGTTAGACCTTTTTTTTTTTTTTTTTCCAAATTTCCTTTAGGAAATCTTGAAAGAATAGCTATTATAATTATTTATTTATTTATTGATATTTTGTAGCAAGTAATTAATTTTGCACACTTAGTTATAAGTTCATTATTAGTTATATTATTCTAAAGTTAATTTAATTAGAATAATGCCTCATTAATGGTCACTTTAACTACTTCCATTGTTATGATAGATTACAGACTTTACAATTATGATCATTAGTGGTTATCACCGCCAAGCAACATATAATTTCATTCACTTAAAAATGGAGTTCAACAATATGAATTTGCAAACAATTTGTTTGTGACCTAGTGCTATTTTTAAGGCTCCATGCATTTTGGCTCTAAAATAATATTTGTGTCAAAAATTGCGTAGTTTTGATATTTAAAAGTACTTTTTTACCCTTCTTATTTTTAAAATTATCTTTAAGGTCCGATGGATCAAGGTGGTCAACAGCAGTGGTTGGTCGTGGAGGTACAATGGCTAGCTGCAAAGATCTGGTGGCCGACGATGGTGTTCTATGTTAGTTTTGAAAATGAATTTTTACAATAAAAATCTAATCTTTACTAATAAAAATCGAATCTTTATATGCACATTGAAAGAGATAGCATACGTAAACAATAAAAATTATACCTTAAGGTCCCTTATAATATTATCAGTTTAATTACAATAGATACAAAGAATGTAATTTATATTTTGATAAAATGACTCCCAGTTATACTCGAATTCAACATGTTGAAGTACCCGCAAATCCAAGTAAACAAGAAAACTCAAATCTTTTATCCATGAGAGAAATACTAAACACACACAAATTTACATTTACACCAGTTATTATGTGAATAAGAACTAGTAAAAAACTCTCAATAAATTTTTCAAATAAATATCTCTTCGTTTTCTATCACACGTGTTTTGTGCTCTTAATTGACGGTACTTTCACAAAAGTTCTCATGTGGCACGAAATTTCTCAGGATCAATATCATCTTATAAATGGCCATCTGAGTGACATGTTGGAACTATTATAGTGTAAATGAAACTTATATAGCGTTTCTATAATACACTATCAAGTCCAGTTCTGTATAACACACTATCACACAAAGTATCCATAATTAGATGTCTCCATATTACTGACTTCATATCAGTGTTACTTCATTAAAAATAGATATGAAGAATACTAATGACTTAATTAAAGATCTCAACTTTAATCACTCATCTATGGCAATGTAATTTATTTCACTTGAACTCAATCTTTATGTGTATACTTCTATAAATTAATTTTAAACAAACATGAATAATCAAGAATTTTGAACAATTTATTTGGCACTATCTACTCGCGTATGAAAAATAAACTGAGTTTGAATTGAATGACCAAGCCAACCAGTTTTGTCTAAAGGCTCGCTAAAATATTTTAATTAAATGATATCTATTTATATAAAGCACACACCCAAATACATTATACATCGTTTGCACCCATGTTTTCTTAGTGTTCAATTAAAACATATATCATTATACTATAAAATAACTAATTTTTTTGGCAACATATCTTGAGTTATTAGTATTTGATTAGAGATAGTATGTTGTTACACATTACAAATGCAAGTAATTAGCACAACATTGACACAACTCACAGTTCTTGCAACTTTTTTTTTTTTTTTTAATATCATATTATACATCCACACACCCAGTGGCGAAGCCCAACAAAATTTTGAGGGGGAGTTGAGGGGATGAACATTATTTTGTTGTTATTTTTTATTTTTCTTTCAATTTTTGTTTTTATTTTATAATAAATATAATTATTATAAATAATTATTTTATTATGTACCATATCAAAATAACATACGATAAATATATTTATTATGAATAAGTATTTTGGTAATTTTATTATGTACTAATTTTACATTATTATCTATGGATAATTATGATGAATAGTTTTTTTTTTTTTTAGTTTTATAACATATTAACTTGAATAATTGTTTTATCTCTCCTGTATAAAAAAGGAGTACTATTTTTAGAGTACACCAATAAATGCTAAAAGACTACTATAATTAGCATGGATGAGAGGATCTACAGTGTTTTATCATTCTTCCTTTTTTTTTTTTTCTTTTAGTTTTATTGTTTACTATTTTAATTATTTTTTATTTTTTTTTTATTTTTTTATTTTTTAGTACAGCAATAAATATCTACATTATCTTATAATAAATGCATTTTTTATAAATAATTATAGATAATTTTATTGTGTATTAAGTTGAATTTATTATTCATGAATAATTATTTTACATCAATAAATATTAAAATACCTCTACAATAAATATACTTATGATTGATAGTTTTTATTGCGTATTAACTTAGATAATTGTTTTATTTCTTCTATATAAAAATCAAAAAATTTATTTTTAGTACACTAATACATGTTGACATGCCTCTATAATAAATATAATTTTTATAGATTGTTATTTTGATAGTTTATTGTGTATTAACTTTAAATTATTAACCATGGTTAATTATTTTACACAACCAAAGTGGACTTATAATAAATAACAAAATGTCCTACTAATAAATACACTTCTTATGAATAATTATTTTAGTAATTTTATTATGTATTAATTTTATATTATTACACTTAGATAATTATTCTGATCACATTAATGGTGACAAGTCATGTAGTTCATGCTTACCCATTTAAGAAGGGATAGATCCAATAAATTCATTTATCAACAAAGAATATTTGTATTGAACTAATTATTTTTGTGTCTAATTTATTATATCAATTAAAAAATGGTCGACTAATAAAAGTAGCTTAAAAGAAAATTTTGTATGTAAAGACTTTTTTTTTTTTTTTTTCAAAATAAAGAATTTTTGAACAATGCTAATTATTATTTGACAATCAAACTACTTTATACTAATCAAATTTAAATAATCAAAAATTGTTTATGTTCTTTTTTTAGATTTAATATCAATAATTTTAAAGTACTAAACATTAATACAAAATGTAAGAAAAAAAATGTATAATCTAACAAATTATTTATAAATTATATGTCGATTTGTATAATTTTTTTCAAAATTCATAACTTAAATAATGCAATAATATTACATGTAGTTATCTGTGTCAATACTTAGTTCTCAAATAAAATGTGTTTGGTATATTTGGACTTTTAGAATTTGTGTGGAACTTTCCTTAATGCCTTTAAAATAACATGTGATAAGGTCCTAAGGTTCATGTTTGAAGTTTGATGGTTTGATTTTAATTTTAGTCATGTTTTTCAGCATTTGACCGAATTCAATTAAATTGAGTTTGAAAATTATTTTATTTGAGTGCGTTCCTTAAATAAAAATTACGTAAAGCAATTAGAAATTATTTGTAATTAATTTTTTAAAAAATTTAAGTTATTACAAAAAAATTAATATTATTTTTTATATGTTTATTAATTTTTATATAAATATTCAAATATTTATAATTTAATAATTAAAATTATTAATTTTTAAATACAATTTTTTAAATTTTAATATTGTGTTTGAAATGATTGATGATCAACTTTATTAAAGTGTTGAGAAAAAATAAAAAAAATTTGAATGGCTAACATGACTTTTAATCTCTCAATAGCATGGGATGAGTCTTGACACTCGTGCCTAGGCTCGCCAGAAAAGATCTTTCGCACACTGTCATTGGCCATAAGGCTGTTGTTATATTGGTGAAATGCACAATGTACGACTGGCGAGAGTTTATCGGGTCACATCAACAGTTAACTGGTCAAAGAATCCAATCAGCAATTAGTCAGAAATAAGTTTAAAATAAATATTAGAAAGCAAATTCAGAAAATATGTTGTCACTAAAAAAGTAACTATTTTCTAAGATAAGATCTTTATGTTCAAGGAATATTATTCAATTTTCGAATAATATTTCAAATGATATTTATTCTACCATATCTTTAGTAGAAAAGATCTACGCAGATAAAGGATGTCAATGGAACAGAGGAGGATACATGAAGCGTGGCAATTTTTAATACGATATAAAAATTGATAAAATAAACTCGATACGAATCTAACATACATTAATTTTGAATCAAAAATGCGTCAACTTATAATGATATAAAAAAATGGGTTGGGTTAGGGTCGGGTCCGGTTGTCCCGTTCAACCTGTTCTTAAAAAATAAAAAAAAATAATCATAATTATCTATTAGACACTCACTCACAAGTTACAACTCATATAATTTTTATAAACCTTAAATTTCTAATAGTTTAATACGACGAAAGGTAAATATATATTTTTAGGAGTAGAAATTTTCGACCACATGAAACATGACACGAAAAAAACAGACAAAAACCCAAACTAAATTAATTTCTGGTTAAAATGGGTCAACCCAAAATGACCCAAAAACGAATTAAGTCGGATTCAAATTTATCGTGTTAAGATCGGGTTAAAATCAGGTCAACCTGAACGACTCAAACTACCACCCCTCCATTCCAACATTCCCACTGAACGGGGCTGAGATTATTCATGGAGGTTCGGGTATTTTATTGTATAATGGATTTTCATTGTTAAATAAATTAAGTTGATATTAAGATCAACTGTATGTTCAATAGACTAAGTACCCATAAAATGACAATAATATATATTTGTTTATTATGTAATTAAATATAATAAATTAAATTTTTTATTTTGTAATTTTAGCAATTATTATAATAATTATTATTATTTTATT
>CM055644.1:10626556-10757128 GCA_029378325.1 Elaeagnus macrophylla | reverse complement strand
TAACATAATTTTATGTGGGATACTTTAGTTACGTGAGTAGTCTTAATAAGTTCACCTATGTGAGTGTTGGATATGGTGCTATCTCCTATGTAGCTTGGCTGTCTACTAGAACACTCATAAAAAGCTATGATATAAGACATAATGCATATCCACGTATCAACAAATAAAAGAACATTGGAAATGAAGAGGTATTATGTGCAAGACATGTCCGGTTAATCAAATAAGGTCATTGGTTCAAAGGCTTGCCTACCATACACCTTGGTTATTTGTTTTTACTAAGTAAAGGTTCAAGTTCAAAAAATACCTTTATTTATGCATAAGTCTTCGGAGCATACTAGAGATTAAAGTTTTCAAAAATTATAAGAATTGGAAAAGTGAGAGACTTGAAAATGCTATATAAGAATTTGAAAAGATGTGATAGTAAAACACTAACATGTGGTAGGAATATGAACTTCCAAATGCACCCATTTATTGCAGGCCTTTGAATCCATAAAGGGACACGACGGTTAATTTATGGCCATTAGATTTGATGAATAGTCATGATGGTTGATCATGACTATACAAGAATGTTGACTCAAGTTGACAAAAGGTTAACCAATGTTGATTGATGGCTGATTGCATTGACCAAAGGTTGACTGCATTGACCAAGGTTTGATCGAACTTTGACCAATCAAAAGAGGTGCAATTTGAGCCATACAATGAAGGGGATACAATCTGGATCCATGATTGATAATAAGACATAACTCTTTGCCAAAAAGAGTTGTTTACTTGGGATCTGACCATTAAATCAAGATCTGACTGCCATAAATGAAGAAATGCAACCTAATTGAATAGGTGCAAATTATTCTATAAACACCAAGGGATCCTGAGGCATCAAATTCATCTAATCCAATTTATCTTCTAAAGCAATTCTCTCGACATACAAAAGATTAAAAATATTGATAATCTTTAATATACAAAAATAGTATTCTAATAAATGCAATATTAGAATATTACATATACCTTGAGTTCTTTTCAAGTTGAAGGTATTTTAGGTTATCATCGTTAGTACATACTATAGATAACAAAAGTTTCATTATATCCTAGAAGCATATTTGCTGAATTCAAGTCCATTATCGAATTGGTAGAGGCAAATAGTATGTTAAGGAGAACGATATTATATCGTGCCTTGAAGTCTTAATTAAATTTTACAAATTTTTAACAGTAAGTTCTACCAAATTTTTTCAACAGGCTATTAGTGAAGGAAGCTTTTTCAAGATCTTCTTTTCAACAACTTGGGAGTAGTGGTGGACAATAAAAGGTTGGGTTGGGCTAAGAGAAAGATGAAACTCTTAAGTGAAACATTGCCCTACTATAATACACTTTTTAGCCCAATATTATTTTCCCCCTTTTCACTTTACATTGTCGTTTTGTGCTAGCAATATTACTTTTTTACCCTGAAATCATTTATTCTTGCTTGTTTGTTTGTTTGTATGTTTTTTTTGTTTTGTTTTGTTTTATTTATTTATTTTTTGTATCTCAGATCAATTCCATCCATATTCAAGGTCCTTCCCTTGTACACTTTCTCTTATGTTTGTCCTTTTCCTTAATCAATCTTGCCACTCGCTGACGACAAGCTAGTCAAAGTTTTTACCACCCCAAGCCTTTTCGTCCAAGCTATATACGAGAAACTTTTCAATAATGGCTTCTACCAAAGATATTTTTGAGCCAATATAAGAAAGTGGTTTATGAGATTTTATTATTTAGCAGTTGGCTAATACACAGTAATATTGCAAAAGCTAAGTAAGGAGTTCATGTTAATACACAACAAAATTGCAAAAGCTAAGCAAGGGATTCAGGTACCTTTTAAGTATGAAATCTTAGTCATTTTATTGCTGTAAAATAGTATTGTAGTGTGTTATCTTATGTATTTGAGATGCTAAATTCAAGGCTTTTATTGTACTAAATCTATTAGAGATTCAAAAAAATATTACTAAAATATTGTTTGAGATTATTTATGTTTTATGGATTTTTTGCACTTAATTATTAACTTTTGGTAATATCACTACAAACATCAAATATATTATGGTAATTATTTTATCTTATAAACTTATAAGCTTTGAAACTATGTACTTTCTTTTGGATTATAGACATTTGTATTTAAGTTTTTAGGATTATAGATATTTGTATTTTAGTTTGAACTGACTAGATTAAGAGTTGCATTTTGTAATGTAGAATAGCGAATAGATTGTCACATGCTCTTTTACATATATCTTTGCAAACTGAGATTATAATGAGATATGTATGTAAACTGTGTTACATACTCATTTAATATGTATGTAAACTGTGTTACATACTCATAGTTAGTATGTAAATTACATAATCATCATGAGTATGTAACACAGTTTACATACCAGAGATCATATATGTAAACTGTGTTACATATTCATGCTGAGTATGTAAACTGTGTTACATACCAGAGATTATTTATGTAAACTGTGTTACATACTCATTTAACATGTATATAAATAGTTTAAATACTTGTTATAGTTTACATACCTGTATGTAACACAGTTTACATACCAAAGATCATATATGTAAACTATATTACATACTCATTTAACATGTATGTAAATTGTGTTACATACTCATGCTAAGTATGTAACATGTTTACATATTAGAGTAACAGGTATGTAACAAGCACTACATACATCACAGAAAATTGTATAATTTGTTTTTCTTCCTGTTTTTCAGAGTTTGCAGAAAATTGTAGAATTTGTTTTGGACATTCTCATTCTAATAAATTTAATGTGCTTGTATGTTATCTGGGTTTGTATATTATCTGAGTTTGTATATTATTCTTCAATTCTTGCTAAATTAAAATGCCTTACTTACCTGGATTTGTATACTCTGTTTTGCCTAACAAAAATAGAGTATCTCAGTTTATCACAATATGTTTTACTTATTGAGATGTATGTAACCAAGTTACATATCGTGTTACATACATGTATATTCAGTATGTAACTTGTTACATATTAATATCACATATCACATGGCTAAGGACATTTCTATAATTTATCTAATTTTGATATAACCAAGACGCACAGTTTTGGTCTTGTTATTGTTTGTTTTAAAAAAATTAATTTTTAACTAAAATGTAAACTATTTATGTAAATTACTCCTAAAATTGTAAAAAAATTAGGCCAAAACCCGTTGATAAGATAATTGAAGCTAAACCAACCCAACTTACGATATTTGGATTAGGTTGGGCTGCTAACTAAAAAACGTAATTTTTTGTTTATTTAATTTAAAAAATTTAAATAGAATAAAAAATTAATATTAATTATATTAATTAAAAATTAAACGAAAAACTAAACTAAAACCCATAAATTTGGTAAAGCCTCATAGCCGACTGTAAGAACCCAAGGAGTTTTGGTGATCTAAGCAATGGAAGTATTCCTACTTCTTCACGTCAGCATGGAAATAGCAAAGAGAGTTACAATAATGATTAGTGGACCTCATTTTTCGCACTCTAAATAGCATATATTTTTAAAATAATATATTTACTGTAATATATATACTATGTATACAATTTGTGTAATATACATAAATTAAATATGTATATATTATGTATAAATTAACTTGTTTTATGGTAAATTTAATTATTTATAATATAACATCTTTGACTGGATTTATGTATGAGTTCGTTATCAAATTAAATATGATTAATATCAATTAATAAAGTTTTTAATTTATTTTTGTGGAAATGTGGTGTAAATAAATTAGCAGTCGTCATGTGTAGAAGTTTTGGCTTAGAAGCCATTGGATTGAAGACAAGGAAGCTTCAAAAGAGGGAAGAACTTATCGGTTCCAAACCTCAAAGTTTAATTCACTAGAAAATCCTTCAGATTACAAGCTTGTCTAACAGAAAATTACAAGTGCCAAAAAATCACGACTAACCTATTGCTTTTAGCATTCAACGAATACTTCCCAAAACGTGTCGTTTTGGACAACAACCTAGTTACATATATGCAGAAATAAATAAGTAGCTGAGACTATTCTTAAAGGAACTAAACTAAGAAAAACAACAAAATACTCTTAATAACTATTTTAATTATTAATCATGAGAAATAGCTCCTGCCTCAATGCCCTCATCTTGGAGAAGATTCTACCTTGAATATGAAGACTTGGGCATCTTCTCCAAGAGGAGGGCATTGATGCAGGAGCTATCTCTCATGATTAATAATTAAAATAGTTATTAAGAGTAATTTACTAATGTCAAATGTGTTGTTTTTCTTAGTTTAGTTCCTTTAAGAATAATCTCTATATGGGAATGCCCAAGTCTAACAAATTTTACATATATATTGGAGGTGATAGACTTGGGCATTCGGTGGAGCCGAACAATTTCTTTAAAGAATAAGAAGGTCACCAAGCTAGCATTAGTAGTTTTCTTGCAAGGAATAACGTGGGACATTTTTGAAAATCTATCCATCACGACTAGCACAGAATCAACATGCCTCTGGATCTTGGGTAATCCTAAGATGAAGTCCTTACTAAGATCTTCCCATATTGTATCTGGAACAAGGAAAGGAGAATATAGCCCAATGTTTTGAGTATTACCTTTTGCTCTTTGACACACGACACATCTTTGAACAAACTTTTCAGCATCCCTTCTCAAATGTGGCCAGTAGTACCTGTCCTCCAAGGAAATAATTGTTTTATCCCTGCCCGTATGTGCTGCCATGCCTCCTTCATGTAAATCTTTCATAAGCATATCCTCCCTGAATATAGTACCCATTGGTAGGACCATGTTGTTGGCAAAGAGACCAAATGGAAGAGAAATTTTCATCTTTGGGGTATAATTTTGGCAGACGATCAAAACTAATAATTTCAGTCCTAAGAACTGTGAGCAGATGGTGCCTTTTGCTTAGGGTATCAACCACTATATTGCTCTTTCCATTTTTGTGTTTGAAAACAAATGTAAATTTCTATAGAAACAGCACTTATCTAGCATGCATTGGGCTCAAATTTTTTTTTTTTGAGAATTGACAAATTGAAAAGAGTGGTGGTCATTATGTAAAAAAAAAAACTCTTTACTTATGCCATAATGCACCCAATGTTTAAGAGCCCTTATAATAGCATAAAGCTCCTTCTCGTAGGTGGACCATTTTTGCCTAGCCTCACTAAACTTTCACTATTAATATTCCATTGGTCTACGAACTTAGATCAGCACAGCTCCATTTCCCATAATGGAAGCATCAGTAATTTCCACTTCAAAAGGTTTGTCAAAATTTGGAAGGGCCAAGACGGGGGCAGAACTCAACTTTTCCTTAATAATGGAAAAACTCTTGTCTTGCGCCTTTCCCATTGAAGTTTAGCTATCTTGAGACAACTTGAAATGGGAGCCATAATGGTGTTGAACCCTTGTATGAATCTCCTATAGAGAGAAGCAAGGCCATGGAAGCTTCTACTTCTTGAACAGTTTTAGGAATGGACCACTCTTTTATAGCATTAACTTTGCTATCATCAGTTGATATACTGTTACGAACCGATTCTCTTGAAAGAAATTAGCCACAAATACCAGTGTAACAATCAATCTAAATTCACTTTAACAGAACCTTGTAATTTCTGTGGGAATCTATTGTAAATTTCAGGAAAAAAATCTAGAGATTCCAAGCGTTCGAGAGGCTTGGTTCTCTCCATGGAGCTAGGCTTGTTTACAATATTTTTTCACACTTCTTGCCACTCACCCCCTACTTGCATATAATGTTCTCAAACAGAAAAGACAGACCACGTGGAAATTGTAACAAACTTTCCTAGTGGTCCCCAAAATAACAAACTAGCCACGAAAAGGAAATAACAAACTACATAAAGAAATAACAAACTGAAATGGAAAAGGAACAACAAGCAAAACACAACCAAAACACTTATCTGTCACTATTTTCCTCCCTTTCTCCTTACATACGTAAAACGCACTGTGGGTCTAACAATACCTCCCTCCCAAGTGGTAAGCTACTTTCCCTACTCGATGTAGAATCCTATATGGGCCATAGTACCTAGCGGCAAGCTTCTCATACTTCCTTTTTCCCAATGATTGCTGCCTATAAGGCCATAGCTTTAGAAACACCAAATCACCTATGTTGAACTCCTCGGGATGCCGCTTGTGATCGGCATGCATTTTCATTCGTTGTTGAGCCCGGATTAATTGCATTTTGAGGTCATCCAATTGGGTATCCCTGTATGCTAATATCTGTTCTACAACACCAACACTTGCAGTTTGTGGCCCGTATCTGATCAGTGTAGGAGGTTCCATCCCATACACTACCTTGAACGGTGTGGTACCTGTGGAACTATGGAATGAGATGTTATACCAATATTCAGCCCATGGCAATCATGTTGCCCACTTTCTTGGTTTTTCTGAAGCAAAGCACCTTAAATAAGTCTCTAGTGTTCTATTGACCACCTCAGTTTGTCCGTTCGTCTGAGGATGATAAGTCGTGTTTCGTTTCAAAACAGTTCCTTGTAGCTTGAATAGCTCTTCCCAAAAATGACTTAGGAACACCCTATCCCGGTCTGAAACAATAGACACAGGAATACCATGGAGTTTCACTATCTCCTGAATAAATACAACAGCCACAGTTTGAGCAGTAAAATGATGTTTAAGTCCGAGGAAATGGGCGTATTTACTGAGCCTATCGACAACAACTAGAATGGTATCAATGCTCTCAAATTTTGGTAAATATTCTATGAAATCCATACTAATGTCTTCCCAAAACTGATTAGGAATGGGTAGGGGTTGTAATAACCCTGCTGGTGTGGTAGCACTGTACTTGTTTTTCTAATAGACTGTGCATTCCCGGACAAACTTAATTATATCTTTATGCATGCCCTCCCAATATAGTTCTCCAGATGCTCGCTGATAAGTTTTTGTCTCCCCCGAATGTCCACTAACTAAAGATCCATGGAACTCATTCATTATTTTCTTCAAAAGGGACGTATTTTTAGGTATCACTAGCCTCCCTTTGTAAAATATCCACTCCTCATTGAGTGTGAAACCCACAGGTTCTGCATTGCCAGCCTCAATTTCCTCTTTTAGCTTGCTTAAAAATGTATCTCGACCAATCTCATCTTGGAGAGCTTGTTGATGCTTCCATTGAGTAAAGCTTCTTTCACCTAATTCCACAAATTCTGGTGCTTTGGATGGGGCATCTACCACATGGTTTCTGGCTTCAGTTCTATATTGAATCTCAAAACTGTACCCCATCAACTTAGTAACCCATTTTTGATACTCAGAGTTAACAATCCTCTATTCAAGTAGGAACTTTAAGCTTTTTTGGTCAGTCTTAACCACAAAAGACCTTCCCAATAAGTATGGTCGCCACTTCTGGATCGCAAGGACAATGGCCATTAACTCCTTCTTGTAAATGGACTTCATTCGTGTTTGTTGTCCCAAAACCTGGCTGAAATAGGCCACTGGTCTTTTATCTTGCACCAGCACTGCCCCTAGCCCATAACCTGAGGCATCACTCTCAATACTGAAAGATTTGGTGAAATTAGGCTTGGCTAAGACTGGTAACTGTGTCATTGCATGCTTTAGAGCATCCATGGCCATGGTGGCTGCGTCATTCCAAGAAAACTTATCCTTCTTAAGTTGTTCTGTCAAAGGATGGGCAATATGTGCATAATTTGCTACAAATTTCCTATAGTAACCTTTCAAGCCAAGGAATCCCCTTAATCCTTTTAAATCCTTAGGCTATCGCCATTCCACCATAGCATTAATTTTCTCTGGGTCTGCGAACACTCCATTTCTCGAAATGATATGCCCCAAATATGCCACCTTCATTTTGCCAAACTCACACTTCTTCTTATTGGCAAAAAATTGATGTTGGTTCAATAGAGTTAATACTAATTCATCATGCTTCAAGTGATCCTCCTCATTTGCACTATATATTAAAATGTCATCAAAAAATACAAGTACAAATTTTCTCAAGTAAGGTCTAAATACCTCATTTATCATAGACTAGAAAGTCGCCGGGGCATTGGTGAGGCCAAATGGCATGACTAAAAACACTTGGTTCCCTTCATGAGTTCTGAAGGCTGTTTTGGAAATGTCCTCCTCTTTAACCCTGATTTGATGATAACCAGACTTGAGATCAATTTTGGAGAAAATCTAGGTACCATGTAGTTCAAAGAGTTCTTCAATAACTGGAATAGGATACTTATCAAAGACTGTCATTTTATTTAATGCTCTGTAATCTACACAGAATCTCCACGAGCCATCTTTTATTTTAACTAGTAGGACAGGGCCAGAAAAAGGACTAGAACTGTGTCGAATAATGCCTGATCTCATCATTTCCTTGATAAGGTGCTCAATTTCATCCTTTTGTATATGAGGGTACCTGTAAGGTTGTACACTAATAGGGCCACTTCCCTCTTTAAGTGTAATGGCATGCTCCCTGCCCCTTAAAGGTAGAAGTCCTTTGGGCATATTAAAAATTTTATGATTTTGAATTAACAAGGACCTCAAAAATTCAGGTTCGTTTACCTCCATTTCATTTTGGGTGTCCAAATTATTCAGCTCTACCATGATCCCTTGGCCCTCTTGCCTGAGTGTTTTCCACATGGACTTGAAAGAGACTTGTGTAACATTTAAGGTGGGATCTCCTTGTAAGGTAACCATTTTCTGCCCTGCTGAAAACTTCATGGTTTGAAGTTTCCAATTGGTGTGAGTCATACCCAAAGTTTCTAACCATTGAATACCCAAAATCACTTCTGAATTTTCCAACTATAAGGGTAAAAAATCAGCAACAATTACCACTCCCTGCAGCCCTATTTGAATTCATTTACATACCCCTTCACCCTTAATAGCATTACTAGCTCCTAGAGTAACTCCATAACTCCTGATTTTTATGACTGGTAGTTTCAATTCTTCCACTATTTCAGCAGCTATGAAATTGTGGGTAGCCCCAGGATCAATTAGAGTGATCATACAGTCTCCCATGGAACCCCATAGTTTCATGGTCTTTAGAGTAGTGAACCCCACCACAAAATTTAGAGAGACCTCCACTTCCTGTTCAATCTCAGCTACCGCCATTTCTTTTTCCCTTTCTTCTTCATCCAAATCTTCTCCCTGTTCATCTTCATCCTCATACATAATTAGCACACTTAATTTCTTACGTTTACAATGGTGGCCGGGTGTCCATTTATCATCACACCTATAACAAAGTACCCGTTCCCTTTTCTTCTGCATTTCTTGATCTGTTAATCGACGAATTTTGCCCAAATTTTTGTTACCCATTACAGTCTGCTCATGAAAGCTTCTTGCACTTGCGTTACCAGTTGGAGAAGACCTCATAGTCGTTGGGTTCAATATATTCCTTGCTGTTCGGTTGGCCTTGTGAGCCCAATATAATTTGTCCTCCACCAACTGGGCCAATTCCATGACCCGACCCAGTGTATGCGACCCAAGTAGCCTCAGCTCCAACTTAATTTCAGGTTTCAACCCATTAATGTATGTCGCAATGGCCACATCTTTAGAAACATTGATCAATGGAGCTGTTAACTCTATGAAACCTCGCCGATATTCCTTCACGCTTCCTGTCTGCTCGAAACTAATTATTGTTGCCTCCAACCTTTCATCATCGGTCATCTGGTGGAATTGTAGTATCGTTCAGCACACATTATCCAACCATCTGGGTTGTTACCATTAAAAATCGGCACATCTAGCCGTCAAAATTGAAAATCCGGCCTAGGTTGGTGCCACCCGCTGTGATCGCCGCTGCTCTGGCCTCCTCTGTGGTGGTTTCCTATCAATGGGCTGAGGACCAAAGCTTCTTTGGCTTTACCAGTAACAGAGGAATGATGTCGTTCTTCTTGAATTTTGAGCAGCTGCTCAAAAAGCTGATTGAGTTGTTGGGCTAAGGTATGTAAATCCTCCTTTATCCCTCCTACTTCACTTATCACCTTACTCTGCTTTTCTTGAATTGCTCCAATCACCTCCTCCATAGCTTCCATTCTCTAGTTATTATTTTTTTACCATTTTTTTCCAAGGCCAAATTACTCTGATACCACTTTTGTTACGAACCGATTCTCCTGAAAGAAATTAGCAACAAATACCAGTGTAACAATCAATCTAAATTCACTTTAACAAAACCTTGTAATTTATGTGGGAGTCTATTGTAAATTTCAGGAAGAAAACCGAGAGATTCCAAGCATTCGAGAGGCTTGGTTCTCTCCTTTGAGCTAGGCTCGTTTACAATATTTTTCCACACTTCTTACCACTCACCCCTTGCTTGCATATAATGTTCTCAAATAGAAAAGACGACCACGTGAAAATTGTAACAAACTTTCCTAATGGTCCCCAAAATAATAGACTAGCCACCGTAAGGAAATAACAAACTACATAAAGAAATAAAAAACTGAAATGGAAAAGGAATAACAAGCAAAACACAACCAAAACACTTATCTGTCACTATTTTCCTCCCTTCCTCCTTGCATACGTAAAACGCATTGTGGGTCTAACATATACCTTGGGCAGAAATAATAAATCCCAAAAATAAGTGCTTAGTAGTCAAGAATTCACATTCTTTTGAATTGAGGTAAAGCTTATTAGATCTCAAAGCTTCAAAAATTATCCTCAAATGTGTCAAATGTTTATCTTCTCCTTTGCTAAAACCCAATATGTCATCAAAGTAAACTACGACAAATTTTCCAATAAAAGGTTTCGATACCTAATTCACGAGGTGTATGAAAGTTAAGGGTGCATTGCACAAGCCAAATGGCATAAGAAGCCATTCATACAATCCTTCTTGAGTCTTGAAGGCCGTCTATCACTCGTCTCCTAGTTTAATTTTGATTTGGTGATAATCAATTTTACGTCTAGCTTAGAGAATATGTGTGATCCCTCTAGCTTATCTAACATATCTTCAAGCCTTGGAATTGGGAAACAATATTTGGCTGTTATCTTGTTGATGGCATAACTATCAACGATATTTGACATGTGCAGGAACTGCACATGGGCTCGAAGTAATTCTTAGCAACTTCTTCTTCAATAAATCATCCTCCATTTCTTGAAGGATATTATGTTCCTATGGACTCATTCGATAATGAGGTAAAATTAGGAAAACTTGCACTAGGAACCAAGTCAATTTGGTACTGAATATCACTCATTGGAGAGAGCTCATTGGGTAGTTTAGTAGGAGCTAAACTGCAAATTCTTCGAGGAGTGGCTTCAATGAGTGTGGTTCTTGTAATTCTTTGTTGTCAGCTGACTTTGCCACTATCAAATAGCAAGTGTCACTGCCTGGAAGTTCCCTGCTCATTTATACTTTGGTCATAGTAACATACACAGGTTTAGGTGCTTTGGTTATTATCTCTGCTGATTGTTTGTCTTTGAGGGGTAAAAGTACCACTATTTTGCCCTTCTACTGGAATGTGTAGCTATTCTCTTAGCCCTTATGAATAGCATTTTTTTTTTTGAATTGCCATGGCCTTCTCAACAATAAATGACAAGCTTCCATATCAATGATATCACATAATATTTCATCAAAGTAGTGCTTGCCTATAGAGAAAGACAATCTGCAGGTTTTTGTAATTTTAGTCTCAACTACCTTCTTACTCCAACCTACTTTATGAGGTCATGAATGTTTCTCAATGGGTAAGTTTAAGGCCTTCACCAAAGACTTGGATATCATGTTTTGACTGCATCCACTATCTATGATTAAGTCACACACCTTTTTCATAATAGTACACTGAGTCTTAAATATAGTGTGCCTTTGATTATTCCTAGCTTGCTTTGGAGTAAGTAGAGCCTCTCAATTATGCATACTACCCTTTCTCCAATATCACCTTAAAAAAATTCAAGATCTTCCTCCTCAATTTCTGATTCATCATGTGCTTCAAATTCCTCACATCCTTCTACCATAGCCTGGTCCATTGCATTTGTAACATTTGATGGGTAATGGTTTGGAGTATGGACTTGGTTTTGGGTTGGTAGTGGAATTGATGGTGGGTTGGTTTTGAAAGTTTAAGAAGCATTACATAAAACAATAAAAAAAGAAAAATATAAATATAAAAGAAAAAAAAACTAATTAATAAAATAAGAAGGCAACAAGTCAATTTCTAAATTAAACTTCATCAAATTTCACCTATGCAAAAGTTAGAGGCTATTGTGCCATCATAAAAACTCACATTTAGAATAAAGAGTTTTTAAGTCTCGATACAATTTCTTCTTGCTACTAAACAAAAAAATAGTGATAAGTAGATTAAACAAAGTATTTACCTAAAAAAGAAGAGTTCAAGTAACTTAAAATATCACACGAAAGTATAACTTTTTTTTATATACATAGAAATAGAACTTTGACTATTATATAATACATAATTCTTAGGATAATAGACTAGTTGAAAAGAGAATAACATAACACAGACTGATAAAATGTTTGAAGTTTTACTTCAAAAGCTATTATCTAATCGATTTAAAAATAGACACTTCATAATACTAATTAGAATTAAAGATGAATACTATTATTTTTTGTTTAAATAATTAGGTAAATTTAAATGCTAAATACATTAGCATCAAAGAATATAACATAATATTATGACAAAATATTTAAATTACAACTATTTATTCTTTATCAACTTCTTTTTCAAAAAAAAAAATAGAAGAAAAATAACTAATATATCATAAAAGAGAAGTACTAAAAGAGATGAAAAATTATTTTAATTTTAACATAATCTTTTTTTTTATTATTTTTTATTTAAAATTTAATTTAATTTAATTTAATTTAATTTTGGGCTAATAAGCTTTCCCTAACTCAGCCCTAATCTAGCTTAATTTCTTTTTGGGTTATTGGGACTTGACTGAAACAAGCCTAAATTTAATTTGATTCGAGTTCTTTAATTAGGATTCAATTTAGTCAATCGAGCTATGGCACAAATTGCTACCCCTAAGGATGCATCATGGTGTAGAAAGTAATGAAAATCTTTCCAAGTTGGGATGGTCCCAAATAAATATATATGGCCAATTCATTTTTATTGTGTTTACTAAATATAGAAGAAAAAAAATATTAGTTCACTTATTTTTTTTAAGTAACAATAAAAAATATAAAATAAAATAAATTATTAAAATAAAAAAATAATTTTGTAATTATATATTGTAAATTTGGGAGAAGAAATTAATACTACCAGAGAGTATAAAAACAATTAATAGAAATAACTTCTAAACAATTAATATAGTCAATTATGTTTTTAGAAAGTAAATAAAAGAATGGAAATGACTTATTTTCTTATCTTGATAATAAACCAACTTAATTAATGTAGTCTTATATGAGATTTGTAATAATGTTATTTTAAACACGTGAACAGTACTATCCATATTAACACGGCTATATATTTTATAAATTTTAATTTTCATGGAGACTAGAAATAGTTTGTTCTTGGATATATTTTTGTTTAGTGAAAAGCAATAAGTATTAATTGTCAACAATGGGCAAATTACTTTGTTGACTATATATGGAATAATAATAGGTTTATTTGGAAAGTTTCCTTTTTACTTGTCATACACGGTAATAAACGAGAAAAAATAATAAAATTAGTATTATTTAAAATTTGTAATAATAAAATTAATAATTTTTATTTAAATTTATATCTTTTTAATTAAAAAAATGATTAATATGTCATTTTTCTTTGAACACCCATTCAAATAAAATTAAACAACGACAATTTGGACCCGATCAATATTAAATGTTCAGTATTATTGAATGTGCTAATTTTATTACTATAAATTTTAGGGATATTATTTTTAGTAAATTCCCAATAAACTATTAGGTAATAAACTATCATAAACGGTAATAAGGCCAACAATTTATAACATGGTTAAACTCAATAATCGTAACGTTGAATTATAACAGTTGGATTTGCATATCGTACGGAATTAATATTTTTAGAGTAATAAATGTATAAAATTATTATTGATTATTCTTTTATTATATAACTTTTGAGAGTTTATTTTTCATTAATTTTTAAGTATAAATTAATAATAATGGTGTCTCTCTATCACATTATGGCAATTTGGTGCTCAGTGGGCAAGGGGTTTCATGGTAGGTGTTTGAAAGTAAATTTAACTTGTATTAATTTATACAACTTGATGGCCTTATAAAGCACGGCTATGTTGAAACTAATTTTGTTTAGATGAAAAGTTAATTTAAATTTATTACCTATGGATGAGGGATGAGTCTTATCCATTAGACTATTATGTGGAATTTAATTCACTCCATAGAAGACGTTAAGAAAAGAAAGACAAGAAAATGTTAAAAAAATTGCGCAAAATTAATCAATTTTGAGAGTTAGTTTTGCATATGATTCACTATGATTCACTTGTGTTAGCATATTGACTTGGTGATATATTGATAAGTTTAAAATTGTATTTAAGTGATTGAAAAATTAGTATCTAACGAGAGGGAAAAAAACACTAATTAAATCAAAGGGATGTGTCCCCGCTTATTGCATGATTAGGAAATAAATTAGGAAAACAACAAAATTAGCACTTCTTAAAACTTTAATAATAAAACTAGTACTCTTTATATTCAAATTTATATTTTCATAATTAAAAAAAATGATTAATATGTTTTTTTTTTTAACACTCATTCAATTAGAATTGAACGGCGACAATTTAGACTCTTTCAAATTGAACGTTCAATATTATTGGAAGTCTTAATTTTATTACTATAAATTTTAAGGATATTATTTATGGTAAATTTTTAAATAAATTTTATATTTTATTTCATCGGCGAAAATAGAAATAAAGAAGAAGAAGATGAAGAGAAACTTGCAACTTAAACGATTAGTCATAAAATATCGAATTTTTTCTCTTTAATTGGTTTTACTTTTTATGCATATTGGGATAAGTGTTAAAAGAACATGCATTTTAATTAGAACTGAATTTTGATCAGAAGTGTGGTTCACCGTATACCTATTGAGATAGCAAAAAAAAAAAGAGAGAAATTGACTTTTTTACTCAAATAGCAAAATAATTGTATTTTAATAAAGTTTAAATCATATTTTCAATCCTTGAGTTTTTTAAGTTTAAAAATTTTAATGTAATATTTACATACAAATTAAATCTAAATGTAACTCTTATATACAATAAAAATATATTGTAAAATGAAAGAAATTATAAAAAATCAAATGAAAAATCAAGAAATAATAGAAATAGAGACACGAGATATTTTATGATCTTAAAATTTTTTAATGTAATGCATACATTCACATTTATTTTTGCATGTAAGTTGTACATTCAAATTTTATAACTGAATTTGGATGTACAGCTAAAAAATATATGTGCATATATGCATTACATTAAAATATGTCAATATATGAACATTCTTGATCACTACAATGTGATTCTTGATCAACTCAAATGTACATTCTAATCCAAGGTAAAGAATACATAAAATATCAAAGTAATTAGAATAAAAAAATATAGCAAAATTTGAATGTACAGTTTACATGTAAAATTAAATGTAAATGTATGCATTACATTAAGAAATTTTAAGTCAACCTACTATAAAAACAGTAGAAGTAATTAGTAATCAGAATAAAAAATTTGAATGTACAGTTTACATGCAAAAATAAATGTTAATGTACGCATTACATTAAGAAATTTTAAGTGAACCTACTATAAAAACAGTTGCAGTAATCAGTAATCAGAATAAAAAATTTGAATGTATAGCTTACATGCAAAAATAAATGTGAATGTACGCATTACATTAAAAAATTTTAAGATCCTGAAATATCTTGTGTCTCTATTTCCATTATTTCTTGATTTTTCGTTTGATTTTTTATGATTTTTGTCATTTTACAATATATTTTTATTATATGTAAGGGTTACATTTAGATTTAATTTGTAAGTAAATGTTACATTTGTGTATTAGAAGAAGAATATTAACTCGAGGATAAATTTGTAATTTTAATATAACAAGTGTTTTTAAAATTGTGTATTTTATAACTCATATTTACTATTTAAGTAAAAATGGTATTTTTTTTCTTAAATATTTGTTATTTGGATAATTCACTGAATCATAGAGAATGAACCAAGAAAGTACGTTTTGAAGTGAAAAATGCTAAGTTTAACTATTTGTAATTGTATTTAGATGTCATACTTTAATAAGTAAGGTTAAATATCAATTGTTCTTGGGAGAGATAGTAATGGCCCTATCTAAACTAACAAACCACTTTTTGTATTCTTTTTATTAATATTCGTCATTGATTTCATAACTTACATTGTTTTGCTTTTTTATAAAAATGAAAGGTTTAGATGTTCATGTTCAATCTTGTGTTAATATCACTGTTGTATCCAAAGTTTTTTCCACCCAAACCCCTAATTTGGTTCCTATATATATAATTGACTATTCTGTTTTCTTTTAAGTTGGAGGGATAAAATAAGATTTAATAATAATGTTAGACGATGGTTCATAACGACTTTTTTACAAAGTAAAAAAGGAAAAAAAAAAAAAAAAAAAAAGGCATATAGGTATAGTCATTCTTGCAATTGTAGTCATACGGTTAGCTACCCTACGTGTAGATCTCATTAGGTATAGTCATTCTATAACATTTAGAATACATTAATTCATTTCGTAAATGTTTACGGTACAATTAACGATTTTGTCTTACTCTCTCTACTTTGAAATGGTAAACTTTTATGAAAAAGAATTAGACAAGTGTTTGTTTTTGACTCTCTTTGTACACTACTTTATACTTTTGACCCCTAATCATTATACTTAAAATGAAACACATGTTTAAAAAAAAGCTCATAAAACACGTTCAAAAATAGTATACATAATCCAAAACTTTTCTTAGATGCATGACCTAATTTGTTCATGCTTTAGAGACAGTCCGTCGTCAGAGTCTTTGGAGATTTGATAACCTGTGTGCTTTTGAACACTTAAACAAAATAGAAAATATTTCTAAACATGAATATATTCAAAAGTAGTGAGAGAGTAAAAAATGAAAATACCTCTTAAAAGAGGGTCATCTCATGCAGTATTCTCAAACTATTATTTCAACATTCATCATTATAGTAGGAGAATATATTCACTTTTTTTAATAAATAAAAGATTTATATTTATTCTAACATTTTAACAGATGTTATAAGAAGTATAAATTAAGTGAAAGTTTTTTACATTACAACATTGATGACAAGTTATATCGAAGCACTTTGTGTAACTTTTTAGCCTTTTTGCTAGAAAAATGTGTATGTTCATATCCATAGTGCAATTTTTATAATGACTTGACAACTTTTTGTTACTTTTTCGCACATATACTTGAGAGTTTCTTTGCATTCATTTTCCATTTTATGTATGGGCTGTACTGAAACTCTTTTTGCAACTTTTTTGCACATAAAAGAAGAACAAAATAAGAGATACATGGTGAAATGCATTCCACAACTAGTGAAGTATTATTACGATTCCATGGAGCACATTTTAGAATAGCTTTCATCTCCCCAAGCTCATCGAGATAGAACATGAACATAATGCGATACAAAATACTAAGATTGAGACCTTATACTTCATCCATATATGCCTAAACACATGCAATAGGGCTTCAGGACTCACAAATTTTCCAAACACATTGCAAGCAACTACCACCAAATCTAGGGAACTTTGATCCTACATGATCAAATATTCAATTTCCAATGGAAAATCCAACTCCTCCAAATAGCTCATGATTCCTTCCATTCAATAAGCTAAGAAACAAAAAAACCATGCAGAGAAGTAGATGAGAGGAACGAACGAGAAAAGGTAGCTGAAAAACAAGCACTTGACAGAAGAATTCTAGAGAGAACAATTAGGGCTCTGAAAGAATAGTATTTTTTTTCCTTCCCAATTCTAAAATTGTTGTTGTTGTCCTTTTTATGCATTGGATCAAATTTTCGCACAAGTACTCTATTTTTTTGAAGAATATTGACGTAAACTTTGATAAAGAAGAAGATCACAAATGTGATTGTATCTTAATTTAGACCTCCATATTATACAACTTGAATTTAATTTATAACAAGAGTATCTTGCTTAGCACAAGGAGAGTTGCATCATCCTTTATCTAATAAACTTGAATTAGAAAAGTAGAGGTTGTTACCAGAGTCTCACTTCATCATCTCCAAATTTGCATAAATTAAATATTCAATTATATCATATATTTGGACATCAAATACTACAAAGTACTTTATACTCTAAAACACTTTCATGGTATCAGAGCCTAAGAAAACATTTCTTGAAGTTCTCCAAGCTTATCCAATGGCTACTCCAAGAAATGACTATCTTTATTAAACAACTATTGCTGCAAGCAAAGGAATAGATACTATTACTAATGAGTCGGATGTTCATTAATCGACATACTCGACCATTAGTACACCGACTGTGAACATGAATTTTTCCATCAAATTGGATAACTCCAATTATCTCATTTGGCGAGTGCTGATTTTTCTGTAATCGTCGCATATGGTTTAGAGGATATAATCGATTCTTATTTCCTTCTTCTTCACAATTTCTTGTTCATGCAGATACTGTGAATCTAGTTTTCTATGAAGTGGAATCAAGTGAATTGCTTGGTAAAAAGCTAGTTTTATGGATTTGTTTCTCAGACCATGTATCTTCTTCTTCCTTGTGGTGACTCTATTGCTGCACAGTGAGTCTTTGGAGACAGTTTTCTTAGCCAATTCCCCTTTTTTATGTGGCTATTTTATATCATTTTTTTGTTTGAAATTATTGATTTATGAATACATGATGAAATATTATGATTTTTCTAAAATTTAATTTTTTTTTTGTTTACCTATTTTTTCTTAGACATAAACATATATATAGTTGTAGTATATTATATATAAAAATTATTTAAAATGAATGTAGGACAGTTTTAATTAAAATTAAAATGTGGACAGTTTTTGACTTTTTTATAAACAGTACATATAGGGCTATTATAGAACGTCTTAAAAGAATTTTTTTTACTATCTTTTAAAGTGTTTATAGGACAGTTATTGACCGTTCTATAAAATATTTATAGGACAGCTATTGATCGTCCTATAAAATCTTTTTACGACAACTATTGACCATCCTATAAAATGATAACTATAATCATCTTACAAACCTTTTGTAGGACATTAAATAACCAATTTATTTTACAATATACTTTTATTTAATATTCGATAAGTGAATTATTTTTAAATTAGGAATTGACAAGAGATTGTATTATAATGATATATAGGATGGATAAGAGTTTAATGTCTATAGATATAACAAATGTACATTTTATTGAGAGTATAGAAAACTTTTTGAGATTTGCTTTTGATAATTCAACCGAAAAAGATCGAATTCGTTGTCTATGTTTGAAGTGTAAAATTTTAAAATTTTTAGTTCTGGTGAAGTTAGAAATCATATCTATTATAATGGCATTGATAGTGGATATACAAATTGGTATCGTCATTCAGCGACTAAAAAGCAAAGTTCAAAAGTTTATCTTAGTGAAGAAGTCAGCAATATCAATCCACGTGAAAATAATTTCACAAATAGTGCAAATAATTTTAAAAAATACAATTATGATGAAAATAAGATGGGTGGCATGAAAGACGTTATGGATGATGCTATAAAGCCATTATACCTATGATGCAATAGGTTCACAAAATTTTTAGGATTGGTTTCACTTTATAAATGGAAGGGTAAGTATGATCATTCAAATATAAGCTTCATGGAGTTACTAACTCTTTTGAGTGAAATGTTCATGGAAGATAATATTTTGCCATCATCGATGAATGAAGTTAAGAAGATTCTTCATGAAATCGGCATGAATTATGAAAAAATTCATGCTTGTCCTAATGATTGTAATCCATATTGAAATGAATACAATGATTCCATAGCATGTCCGAATTGCCAAAAGTTAATCCAATATTAGGGAAGAAAAATCTAATGTTCCTGCAAAGGTATTGTGGTACTTTTCACTCATTTCATGTTTTAAAAGAATGTTTACAAAAAAGATGCAGCAACATCTCAAAATCTAATCTGGCATGCGAAGGAAATGGAATGATGGAATGTTGCACATCCATCTGACTTACGCTAGTAGAAGCATGTCGAGTATACTTGGCCTGAATTCAGCTCTGAATCTAGAAACCTTAGACTGGCACTTTCAGTTGATGGGATCAAATCTTCACACTCTTTAAGTAGTAGGTATAGTTGTTCCGTAATACTTATCATATATAACCTTCCTCCTTGGCTATGTATGAAAAGACAATACATGATGCTATCTTTGTTAATATCTAAACTTAAGCAACTAGAAAATGATATTGATATTTATTGAGAGCCATTGATTGAAGACATGAAGTTGTTGTGGACAGAAGGAGTTGATGTGTGTGATAGTTTCAAACTTGAGAATTTTAAGTTGAAAGCTATCTTATTATGGACGATCAATGACTTTTCTACTTATGGGAATCTTTTTGGTCATGCTGTGAAATGTTATTATGCTTTCCCAGTATATAGTGAGAGGTATCAAGGATCAAGGTTAAGACATTCAAGGAATATGTCTTAAATGGGGTCATAAAAAATGGTTACCCTAGTATCATCCTTATAGAAAATAATGCAAGTCTTTTAACAGACATGAATAGGAGGGAACACAACCAACTCTCTCTACTAGAAGTGAAGTATTAGCAAGAGTTGAGATGATGACTTTTGCACGTGGGAAAGAAAATTATAAGATTGATACAAGCACTGTATGGAAGAAAAAATCAATATTCTTTAAGTTAAAATATTGGAAGTTCTTGAATGTTAGACATCTGTTAGATATCATGCATATAGAAAACAATGTGTGAGATAGTAGTGAGTATAAGAATATTAAGATAGAGTTACCTACCTATATTAGCCTTAACCATCAGCAAGGCATAGAAAATGAAGAACAAAATAAAAAAAATGAAGCACGACTAAAATGAAAAGCCATAATTTGTTTCATGTAGCTTTAGCTTAGTATCATTTAAATAGAGAAAGTATTTTTAGAAAAAATTGTTAAAATAAAATAAAATAAAATTGTTAAAACAAAATTTCAAGTGTAATTAAAGCATTATTAAAAACTGTAATATAATTGTATATTATACATTTTTATTGAACCGATAATTGCGAGTAGGGTTGGCAATTTGTGGGAGCTGGGTTAGTTTGAGCTATTACAAAACTATCTCAGTTCAAATTGGTTCAACCCTAGCTCAATTCAAATTTAATTCGAACAAGCAAATGTGAGCTCGAAACTAAACTAAACAGAAACGAGCTGGCCTAAATAGCTCAAAGTAGCCCTAATTGTTAATTACATTTTTTTTATTCAATATGACTTTTTTATTAAAAAAAATATATGTTTATTGATTAAAGTTTAAGAAGCATTACATAAAACAATAATAAAGGAAAAATATAAATATAAAAGAAAAAACTAATTAATAAAGTAAGAAGGCAAGAAGTCAATTTCTAAATTAAACTCCATCAAATTCCACCTATGCAAAAGTTAGAGGCCATTATGCGTTCATAAAAACTCACATTTAGAATAAAGAGTTTCCAAGTCTCGATACAATTTTTTCTAGCTACTAAACAAAAAAATAGTGATGAGTAGATTAAACAAAGCATTTACCAAAAAATAAAGAATTCAAGTAACTTAAAATATCATACGAAAGTATAACTTTTTTTTATATACATAGGAATAGAACTTTGACTATTATATAATACATAATTCTCAGGATAATGGACTAGTTGAAAAGAGAATAACAAAACACAGATTGATAAAATGTTTGAAGTTTTACTTCAAAAACTATTATCTAATCAATTTAAAAATAGACACTTCATAATACTAATTAGAATTAAAGATGAATACTATTATTTTTTGTTTAAATAGTTAGGTAAATTTAAATGTTAAATACATTAACATCAAAGAATATAACATAATATTATGACAAAATATATAAATTACAACTATTTATTCAATATCAGCTTCTTTTTCAAAAGAAAATGGAAGAAAAATAACTAATATATCATAAAAGAGAAGTACTGAAAAAGATGAAAAATTATTTTAATTTTAACTTAGTATTTTCTTTTTTTTTTTTTATTTAAAATTTAATTTAATTTAATTTTATTTTGGACTAATAGATTTGCCCTAACTTAGCCCTAATATAACTCAATTATTTTTTGAGTTATTGGGACTAGACTAAAACATGCTCAAATTTAATTTAAATCGAGTTCTCCAATTAGATGCATCATGGTGTAGAAAGTAATGAAAATCTTTCCAAGTTGGGATGGTCCCAAATAAATATATATGGCCAATTCATTTTCGCTGTGTTTATTAAATATAGAAGAAAAAATATATTAGTTTATCTAATTTTTTTTAAGTAATAATAAAAAATAAAAAATAAAATAAATTATTAAAATAAAAATAATTTTGTAATTATATATTATAAATTTAAGAAAAAAAATTAATACTACGAAAGAGTATGAAAATAATTAATATAAATGACTTCTAAACAATTAATATAGTCAATTATGTTTTTAGAAAGTAAATGAAAGCATGGAAATGACTTTTTTTCTTTTCTTGACAATAAACCATCTTAATTAATGTAGTCTTATATGAGAGTTGTAATTATTATTTTAAACACGTGAACAGTACTATCCATATTAACACGGCTATATATTTTATAAATTTTAATTTTCATGGCGACTAGAAATAGTTTGTTCTTTGATATATTTTTGTTTAGTGAAAAGCAATAAGTATTAATTGTCAACAATGGGCAAATTACTTTGTTGACTATATATGGAATAATAATAGGTTTATTTGGAAAGTTTCCTTTTTACTTGTCATACACGGTAATAAACGAGAAAAAATAATAAAATTAGTATTCTTTAAAATTTGTAATAATAAAACTAATAATTTTTATTTAAATTTATATCTTTTTAATTAAAAAAATGATTAATATGTCATTTTTCTTTGAACACCCATTCAAATAAAATTAAACAACGACAATTTGGACCCGATCAATATTAAACATTCAATATTATTGAATGTGCTAATTTTATTACTATAAATTTTAGGGATATTATTTTTAGTAAATTCCCAATAAACTATTAGGTAATAAACTATCATAAACGGTAATAAGGCCAACAATTTATAACATGGTTAAACTCAATAATCGTAACGTTGAATTATAACAGTTGGATTTGCATATCGTACGGAATTAATATTTTTAGAGTGATAAATGTATAAAATTATTATTGATTATTCTTTTATTATATAAGCTTTTGAGAGTTTATTTTCCATTAATTTTTAAGTATAAATTAATAATAATGGTGTCTCTCTATCACATTATGGCAATTTGGTGCTCAGTGGGCAAGGGGTTTCATGGTAGGTGTTTGAAAGTAAATTTAACTTGTATTAATTTATACAACTTGATGGCCTTATAAAGCACGGCTATGTTGAAACTAATTTTGTTTAGATGAAAAGTTAATTTAAATTTATTACCTATGGATGAGGGATGAGTCTTATCCATTAGACTATTATGTGGAATTTAATTCACTCCATAGAAGACGTTAAGAAAAGAAAGACAAAAAATGTTAAAAAAATTGCGCAAAATTAATCAATTTTGAGAGTTAGTTTTGCATATGATTCACTATGATTCACTTGTGTTAGCATATTGACTTGGTGATATATTGATAAGTTTAAAATTGTATTTAAGTGATTGAAAAATTAGTATCTAACGAGAGGGAAAAAAACACTAATTAAATCAAAGGGATGTGTCCCCGCTTATTGCATGATTAGGAAATAAATTAGGAAAACAACAAAATTAGCACTTCTTAAAACTTTAATAATAAAACTAGTACTTTTTATATTCAAATTTATATTTTCATAATTAAAAAAAATGATTAATATGTTTTTTTTTTAACACTCATTCAATTAGAATTGAACGGCGACAATTTAGACTCTTTCAAATTAAACGTTCAATATTATTAGAAGTCTTAATTTTATTACTATAAATTTTAAGGATATTATTTATGGTAAATTTTTAAATAAATTTTATATTTTATTTCATCGGCGAAAATAGAAATAAAGAAGAAGAAGATGAAGAGAAACTTGCAACTTAAACGATTAGTCATAAAATATCGAATTTTTTCTCTTTAATTGGTTTTACTTTTTATGCATATTGGGATAAGTGTTAAAAGAACATGCATTTTAATTAGAACTGAATTTTGATCAGAAGTGTGGTTCACCGTATACCTATTGAGATAGCAAAAAAAAAAAGAGAGAAATTGACTTTTTTACTCAAATAGCAAAATAATTGTATTTTAATAAAGTTTAAATCATATTTTCAATCCTTGAGGTTTTTAAGTTTAAAAATTTTAATGTAATATTTACATACAAATTAAATCTAAATGTAACTCTTACATACAATAAAAATATATTGTAAAATGAAAGAAATTATAAAAACTCAAACGAAAAATCAAGAAATAATAGAAATAGAGACATGAGATATTTTATGATCTTAAAATTTTTTAATGTAATGCATACATTCACATTTATTTTTGCATGTAAGTTGTACATTCAAATTTTATAACTGAATTTGGATGTACAGCTAAAAAATATATGTGCATATATGCATTACATTAAAATATGTCAATATATGAACATTCTAATCTAATATAAGAAACAAAAAAATCACTAAAATGTGATTCTTGATCAACTCAAATGTACATTCTAATCCAAGGTAAAGAATACATAAAATATCAAAGTAATCAGAATAAAAAAATATAGCAAAATTTGAATGTACAGTTTACATGTAAAAGTAAATGTAAATGTATGCATTACATTAAGAAATTTTAAGTCAACCTACTATAAAAACAGCAGAAGTAATCAGTAATCAGAATAAAAAATTTGAATGTACAGTTTACATGCAAAAATAAATATTAATGTACGCATTACATTAAGAAATTTTAAGTGAACCTACTATAAAAACAGTAGCAGTAATCAGTAATTAGAATAAAAAATTTGAATGTATAGCTTACATGCAAAAATAAATGTGAATGTACGCATTACATTAAAAAATTTTAAGATCCTGAAATATCTTGTGTCTCTATTTCCATTATTTCTTGATTTTTCGTTTGATTTTTTATGATTTTTGTCATTTTACAATATATTTTTATTATATGTAAGGGTTACATTTAGATTTAATTTGTAAGTAAATGTTACATTTGTGTATTAGAAGAAGAATATTAACTCGAGGATAAATTTGTAATTTTAATATAACAAGTGATTTTAAAATTGTGTATTTTATAACTCATATTTACTATTTAAGTAAAAATGGTATTTTTTTTTTCTTAAATATTTGTTATTTGGATAATTCACTGAATCATAGAGAATGAACCAAGAAAGTACGTTTTGACGTGAAAAATGCTAAGTTTAACTATTTGTAATTGTATTTAGATGTCATACTTTAATAAGTAAGGTTAAATATCAATTGTTCTTGGGAGAGATAGTCATGGCCCTATCTAAACTAACAAACCACTTTTTGTATTCTTTTTATTAATATTCGTCATTGATTTCATAACTTACATTGTTTTGCTTTTTTATAAAAATGAAAGGTTTAGATGTTCATGTTCAATCTTGTGTTAATATCATTGTTGTATCCAAAGTTTTTTTCACCCAAACCCCTAATTTGGTTCCTATATATATAATTGAGTATTCTGTTTTCTTTTAAGTTTGAGGGATATATAAAATAAGATTTAATAATAATGTTAGACGATGGTTCATAACGACTTTTTTACAAAGTAAAAAAGGAAAAAAAAAAAAAAAAAAGGCATATAGGTATAGTCATTCTTGCAATTGTAGTCATACGGTTAGCTACCCTACGTGAAGATCTCATTAGGTATAGTCATTCTATAACATTTAGAATACATTAATTCATTTCGTAAATGTTTACGGTACAATTAACGATTTTGTCTTACTCTCTCTACTTTGAAATGGTAAACTTTTATGAAAAAGAATTAGACAAGTGTTTGTTTTTGACTCTCTTTGTACACTACTTTATACTTTTGACCCCTAATCATTATACTTAAAATGGAACACATGTTTAAAAAAAAGCTCATAAAACATGTTCAAAAATAGTATACATAATCCAAAACTTTTCTTAGATGCATGACCTAATTTGTTCATGCTTTAGAGACAGTCCGTCGTCAGAGTCTTTGGAGATTTGATAACCTGTGTGCTTTTAAACACTTAAACAAAAAAGAAAATATTTCTAAACATGAATATATTCAAAAGTAGTGAGAGAGTAAAAAATGAAAATACCTCTTAAAAGAGGGTCATCTCATGCAGTATTCTCAAACTATTATTTCAACATTCATCATTATAGTAGGAGAATATATTCACTTTTTTTAATAAATAAAAGATTTATATTTATTCTAACATTTTAACAGATGTTATAAGAAGTATAAATTAAGTGAAAGTTTTTTACATTACAACATTGATGACAAGTTATATCGAAGCACTTTGTGTAACTTTTTAGCCTTTTTGCTAGAAAAATGTGTATGTTCATATCTATAGTGCAATTTTTATAATGACTTGACAACTTTTTGTTACTTTTTCGCACATATACTTGAGAATAGAGTTTCTTTGCATTCATTTTCCATTTTATGTATGGGCTGTACTGAAACTCTTTTTGCAACTTTTTTGCACATAAATATGAAAACAAGTAATTTTGCATTCATTGTGTAATTTTCATGACAGATTATTCCGGAGCTCTTCATGCAACTTTTTCCCACATATACCTAAAATTTGTGTATTTTTGCTTTGCAATTTTCATGACAGGTTGTATCGGAGCCCTTTAGTTTCCCATTGAAGAAATTTGAGGCTCAACTCCTTAACATCTTTCTTTAAAGAGAAGCTCAAGGACTGTCGAACATTTAGCTCTCAAACAGTGAACCTGAGATCAGCCCCTTAGCTTCCCATAAAAAAAGTTTGAGGCTCAGCTCCTCATCTTCTCTCTTCAATGCAAAGCACAAGGCCAAACTCTTAGCTCCCTGATAGCAAAACTAAGACGAGCCCCTTAGCTTCTCAAAGAGTTTGAGGCTTAGTTCATCAACTTCTATCTTCAAGGCAAAGCCTAAGGCCAGCCTTTCAGCTCCTAAACATTGAAGATAAGACTAATTCCTTAATTCCCTACTAATTAAGTGTGAAGATTAGCTCCTCATCCTCCACTCTAAGTTAAAGCTCAAACACAACACCTTTAGACAACAAAGCTACGACCACCCTCCTGGCTTTTGAATTCAATAAAATAATTTCTAGGAAAACTACCCTCAGAATTAGAAGCTCAACAAGATTGGAAACAACTTCAAAACTCCGTGATTTGCAACAATGTTATTTTGCACATCTTGGTCTTTTGTTCGTAATATTTAGTGTTGCATGTGAATGATAGGTTTTTTTTGTTTACATGCAATTTATTATGTCATACTTGACTATTTCCTATGTCATGTGGTAGAGAGTTCTATTTGCATAATAACATCCTCTTGGTGTTTTACGTGATAAGGTACTTTCACACATATATCTTTGGACTAGGTAGTAGTTATTTTGAATGCTTGCCATTTGACATTTCATATTTCTTCATTAATCTAGTTTGCTACGATATAGTTCAAGTGGGAGAAAATTTATTATTGAACTAATTTCATATATAAACTGCCATAAGTAATCTGTGACAAGCTGGATCAATAGTGCAATGTCAAAATGTTATGGGGCATATTACAAGCATATCGATAAAACAATATTATGAGTGTAGTTGGCTACAATGACACTGAACATGGAGTCATAATGTTGCATGTTATGAGCGAATTTGTTGTGAAATGAATATAATTATAGAATTATATGAGGGTGATTAGTTGCTAACACTGGTTTTGATAGATTGAACTGATATTTTTTAAAATTTATTAAAGCCTTATAATTTTATTTATATATATTTTTTATGAATTATTTGTACAATGTTTTCGTTGACATCGTTGACAACAACAATATCTTTAATATATCTAAAAAAATTTAAATACCTACTGTTTGACTGATATCGATATTTTTAAACCTTGATTAAAAGTATTTTATAGACTAATATGAATGAAATGATATTTCACGTACACCTTATTTAATGATAATACAAATGTATTTATACAACTATAGTATAAGTAACAACTTCAACTATTTCATGAGAGAATGTATAAGCTCCTAACTAATTCAGCTAGCTACTATAGGTAACATTATAGTACACATATGTCCAAAGTTAGCACATAAGTCCAACACCCCCTTAGCACATAAGTTAGCACTATGAGCTTGGTCTTTGATAGCAAAAACCTTGACAAATCCAAAGGCTTAGTCAGAATATTTGAATAGTACAAACTTTTCTTTTTAAGTCTTCTTTGCAGCAAGACCTTTTTGGAGTTGCTCTCCTCCTACAACAATTAAGTCTAAACCACGGTATATAGTGGGTGTAGCAAGATTATCTACATTACTAGTAAAATTGTGAGTGAAGTGAAATCTCTATAGCATAACTCTTCCGAACCAAACTTGACCAACCTCCATTAACTAAACAACAAATATAACCATCGACCAACCAAGTGACGGAACTAGGCAGAGGCTAAGAGGGGCACTGGCACCCTCCCCAAACTTTTGATAGTGTGTTTTTTAGGTATAATATTGATGAAAGTGTAAATAAATTACATGCATAAAATGGGTTTGTGCCCCTTTTAGCTTTGTTTCAAATAATTTTTTTTTTTAATATGGTGTCCTTCTCGAACAAAAGTTCTAGATCCGCTAATGAACCAACCCACAAATAAAATAGAATGGATACTGAAAAAGTTTTTAATTACGGATCTAATAAGCCTAGAGGGGGGTGAATAGGTTATTTTCAATTTTCAACAAATATTATATAATCTAATCACAACGGCCAGACATGCAATCGCGTGTAAAGATAAATGCGGAATAATAAAACAACACACGATATTTTTAGGTGGAAACAACCTAGGCCACAACAATGACCTAAGAGGAAAACCACCGGTCCACCGGACCACCTAACTATCCACTATGAAAATTATGTTCAATTACAACCATAGAGTCCAGAACTACCCGTCGCAGATAGATCCCCCTTTCTGTAATTTACTTACGAGCCGCTTGCTCCTTTCACAGCCTCCAATAGTTAGATGTCTGGATCCGGACCAACGTTCCGATCTACTTGAGTCACACAAGATCAACCGAACCCGTCACCTTCAGTAATTTCGAGTCACACGAAATACTGAAGCCGTCACCTGTAACGTTAGCACAATAACACAAGTGCAATGCGTGTCCTAGAGCGGATTCAAACAATGAATAATCCTAACTAGCAAATATACTAACATGCGATGTAAAAACAATATCAGCTAGCAAACCCTAGAACATTCAATTAAGCTCAATATCATGCAAATCAATTAGGCATATGAATATAACATGAGAAAGCCTAAGAACAATAGATGAAGAGAATAAGCACAATTCAGATGCTAGAAAGTATTAGTGCTATATGATTCTAAATGCTCAAGTTAATTGATTATGCATAAACATCCCTTCACTTATATAGAGTCCAATCCTAGTTCAAATAGGATTTGCAATTCACTATAACTCTTTTCCTATCAGGATTTACCAATTACCACAATTATCCTCAAATAAGAATACTGTTCTTAACATTAAATGTGGTCAATTAGGTAAAAGAAACATAAGGGTCGAATTAAGAAATAGAGTTTGAGTAGGAATATAATACTGGCTCGATCGATCGACAGGCCGTCTCGATCGATCGAGAAGGTCTCGATCGATCGATACACAAAACTCGATCGATCTAACTCAAACAGAGAGAACCTGGATCGAAGTTGTTCTATACTCGATCGATCGAACATGGTTCGATCGATCGGTCCAATTGCTCGATCGATCCAGTCCAAACAGAGAGCACCTAGATCGAAGTTGTCTCAGTCTCGATCGATCGATCACTCGATCGATCGAACAATACTCTCGATCGATCGACCAACATGTGCACAATACATTTTTCGTTACGATCCATACTAAGTGTCGTGCTCAATTGTGTGCAGATGTATGCATGATGGAATATTATACCTGTCATATGGGCGTTGCAAGCTTGGTGACTCCATCATCACGTGTGGTCTGAATAATTGTTGAATTCCTATTCTAGATTACAATCAAACATTTTGTCCACGAAAATTGCCAATACAAAATAAACCTTACAGATACGTAAGATTTGAATCTATTAATTATTCCAAATATCAATAACCCCAATGATTCCCAAACATAGCTAGTGTTGAACCATGTCTTGAATAGCAATTAGCACATGAAAATAAAACAAAAACTCATCAATAAATTTATGAATCTAGTTGATACTCTTATAATTACAAGGATTAAGATCAAAATAGAACCAATACTGATACTTCCCAATAGTTATTTTACTGTTTGTCTTTGTACCTCAATTGTATCCATTTAAGCCCCATTAGAGAAGTTCATAAAGTTGATTGTTGAAACTATAACTACCAATATGATTCTTATCACAATCATAGTCCAAATTAAACTTTCCAATATTAGTAAAATGAACATAGGTTCTAACTTTATTCTGGTTACTTTGGTTTCTCCAATCTCGACCACAAAAAAAAAAAAACAAAAAGAATATAGAACACATAACATAGGGTTTTAAATGATTATTGAGATTGGAAAAAATAAGATCATAGTTTGTGATATAGATTGTTATGATTGTGTCAAGATAATCTATGAGTAGAAAAGAATTCAATTGTTAGATGATGGCTTAAAAAACATGCAAAATGATCTTGGCTATATTAGGTTGAAGTAATTGAGCAACACCACCTTGAGATTTATGAGACAATTATGTGCTCATAGGTAACTAATTGACTTTGAAATTCTTCAAAGAAATAATCTGCTTTCATCATCATATTCATAAAAGAGATGAAAGAATTATAATATGAGTCCAAGCCTCCTAAACCAAAGAGAACAAGGTCTCTATGAGCCATTATTTCTTCAATTGCAACAAGACTATATGCAATAGGCTTCAACTGTAAAGTATAACTCTCAGCACTCAAATCATTATTGCGTAATGTCTACAGTTCCAAACGAAAATCCATAATTCGCATATGAGAATTGGCTGAGAAAATTGTCTCCAAAGACTGTCATTTCCTAGCAACAATGTCACCACAATGAAGAAGAAGATACATGGTCTAAGAAACAATTCCATAAAACCAACTTTTTACCAAGCAATTCACTTGATTCCACTTCATAGAAAATTGGTTCACAGTATTTGTATGAATAAGAAATTGAGAAGATGAAGGAAATAAGAATAAATTATATCCTTTAAACCATATGCAATGATTACAGAAAAATTTGCACTCGCCAAATGAGATAATTGGACTTATCCAATTCGATGGAAAAACTCATGTTCACAGTTGGTGTACTAATGGTCGAGTATGTTGATTAATGAACATCTGACTCATTAGCAATAGTATCTATTCCTTCGTTTGTAGCAGATAGTCGTTCAATAGAGATAGTCAGTTCTTGGAGTAGCCATTGGATAAGCTTAGAGAACTTTAAGAAATGTTTTCTTAGGCTCTGATACCATAAAAATATTTTAGAGTACAAAGTACTTTGTAGTATTTGATGTCTAAATATCTTATATAACTTTGGAGATGATGAGGCGAGTCTTTGGTAACAACCTCTACTTTTCTAATTCAAGTTATTAGATAGGGGATGATGCAACTCTCCTTGTGCTAAGCAAGATACTCTTGTTATAGATTAAATTCTAGTTGTATAATATGGAGGTCTAAATTAAGATACAATTACATTTGTGATGTTCTTCTTTGTCAAAGTTTACGTCAATATTCTACCAAACAATAGAGTACTTGTGCAACAATTTGATCCAATGCATAAAAAAGACCACAATAATAACCTTAGAATTGGGAAGGAAAAAAAAAACTACTCTCTGAGAGCCCTAATTGTTCTCTATAGAATTCTTCTATCTAGTGCTGGTTTTTGAGGTACCTTCTCTCGATTGCTCCTCTCATCTACTTCTCTACGTTGTTTTTTTGTTTCTTAGCTTGTTGAATGGAAGGAATCATGAGCTATTTGGAGGAGTTGGATTTGTCATTAGAAATTGAAGATTTGATCGTGTAGGATCAGAGTTCCCTAGAATTGGTGGTAGTTACTTGCAATGTGTCTGGAAAATTTGTGATTCCTGAAGCCCTATTTCATGTGTTTAGGCAGAGATGGATGAAGTATGGGGTCTCAATCTTAGGGATTTGTATCGCATTATATACATGTTCTATCTTGATGAGGTTGGGAACATGGAAGCTGTTCTAAAATGTGCTCCATGTAATTTTAATGATACTTCATTAGTTGTGGGTCGTGTTTCACTAGGTATCTCTTATTTTGCTCTTCCTTTTGATGTATTTGCACTTTGGATTCAAATTTACGACAAGCATGAAGTTCTGTGCTATTGTTGGTGATGCTACTGTGAAGTCGTATGCTCATACTGGTAGCTTGGGTGTGTTGGCAAGTAAGAAGTGTTATTTCTCAAGAAGGAAAAAAACATGTTTCAAAAGGTGCTAAATTGGCTTATGAGAATAAGTTCATTGATGAGACTAATATTGTTCAAATTGATTGCTCTGCTGCAATGGAGTATTGCTTTGGGTTTGCATATAAAGAGTAATAGATTGGATCAATATGCCTGTATATTCATGGAGTTTTCTTTGGCAAGGAGTGTCTTGTTTTGTTTTGTTTTATTTTGTTTTGTTTTGAGTATTGTTTGATGTTTCTCTTGATTAATTTATTTGTAGTAGTTGTTGAGTTTTGGTCTTAGTTCAAACACATGGGCTAATTCTTTTGCATTTGGTATCTTGTAGTGCCTTTTCTTGTTGGGGAAATCACTCTTTGTTACTTACCATATTGGATTGAAGCTGGTAGAGAGGGGGATAATTTCTCTTTCAAGAATTTTGTCTTCATAGCTTAATGATATGGCAATTGGATGGTTATAGTTCCTTAGGTTGTATATCTGCAACTAAAGTCAGAGTTGTTCAAAGTGATTTGTTTGTTTTGTTTTGTGGTTTTTAGGTCTTTTTCTTGTTGTTTGGTTGATGATGAGTTTGTAGTACTGCATTTTTTTTAATGAAATTGCTCTCATTTTGACAAAAGAAAAAAACAAGTTTCAATTGGAGAACTAATAAAGAAATGACCAAATTATATTAGATCTAGATTATTTTAAATATATTAGCAATTTACTTACAATTTCATTCTTTATTATGCTCTCTTTCTCATATCAAAATTTAAGATCAAACTATTAGAGATTAACTCCACAATATTTAATTAAGTTTTATTTCTTAGTTTTATATTTTTTGTTTGAGAAATATTTAATACACATAAATTTACATTCATACTAATTATGATATGTATTAGTGCATGTGAAGATGTAGATGATCCTATGTGTAATCTAATGTATCTTGATTAGATGTGTTGGCTAATATATGAGTGCAATGTAGTTACTCTATAAGTGATGTATTGTAGCACAGCCTAGGGAGTTTGTTAGAAGATATTTTAGTGCTCATTGTGAGTTTGTTAGGCGTTGTTGCTCTACTATTAAGTATCCATGGAAAACACACGTGAATGATGATGGATTACTCAGTTGGCTTCATCTTCCTCTCTCTTTTTGGTTCTTGTTTTCCTTTTTTACATTAAGGTTTTCATTGCATTAGAGTTCTCAAGGCTCATGCACTAGTATACTTTGCAATAGTATCACTTCCATTGTCTGGTATACCTATCTACTCTAATTTATTGCGTCAAGTAGTTACTTCGCAATAGTATCACTTCCATTGTCTAGTATACCTATCAACTCTAATTTTTTCATCAGATTAGATGATGCAAACTTCCTTATATGAAAAGAATAGATCAAGCATGTTGTGATTGTATATCGTTTATAAGAATTTCTTGAAGGTATTGATTCTGCTTCTACCAAACAGATCAGGAAGCGTATACAAAGTGGATCTAATATTGAAGAAACACTTTAGAATAGAATCTAGAGTGTGAAATCTGGGATCGAAAAGACAAAATAGACATAACTTGAATTCATAACTCTATATCACCAAGTAAGCTCAAGTTCTTGTATGGACATTCTTCAGCTAATGGATATTGGTCAACATTGTCCAGGAATTTTCAACACAATTCTAGCTCCAATCTAATGGAACTCAAATGGAGGCTGCAAACAATGAAAAAAAAATAATCAGTCAATGGATGAGTATACAGAGAAAGTAAAAGATAATCACTTAAAGAATTATTTGTCAGTCACTAGAGATCAAATCTCATCTCATGAGCAGATCTTGTATTTGTTAGGAGAACTGAACTCAACAAACTACCTCTCACTTGTCACAAATGTAGCTAACAAGAAGAAGATGCCGACTCTAGATGAAGTATTCTCCAAGATGCATACACATGAGAGGTAGATCATTAGGATGAGTCCTCTTAATCTTCAGTAGTTGAAACAAACCTTGCTTCCAACAATGTGGTTGCTTGACAAAGCAATAGGCAATCATTCTCTGTTAATGTGTTTGGTTCCAAGATTTCTCAAGAATCACATTCTTTAATGCCTAATGACAAGCAACAGTCATTAGTACCTCAGCAATACATCAATGCTAGCCAACATTACTTACCAAAATAGCCTTATATGCCACAGTCTGATCCACAACAACAAACCTTTGGTGATCCTAACATTGGATATAGAGGAACTTATAAATGTTCCTTCCAAATCTACAAGAAAGTGGGGCACAATGCTCAACATTGAAAATTTAGATATGCTCAGTCACCATCAAACAACATTGGACCAGTTAATCAAATTGCACAACATAAGACAATATGTAAAAGGTTGTGTGGATTAAGTTACTTCGAAAGGCTAAAGATTTCACTTAAAATTCTTATTTTCATTTATACTCTGATTATTTATGTTTGGAGAATTGCTGAGACACGTGTAACTTTTTAAAAAACCTTTTGATGTTAGAGTAAGACCCGTTTGGAAACTTTTGTTGAAAGCAAAACTACATAAGAGACGAAAAATATTTCTTTGAAAAATTTGTGTAAATGATATTGCTGCGCAACATAATTTAAAGAAGTTATATCCATAAATTGATTATTCATGTCCCCTATTTGGACAAGAAAGTGAAATAGAAATTAGTATCTATTCAATTAACTTATATTAATTTTAAACAGTTTGTAGACTTACCAAAATTAAACAACTTAATTTTAATTTGTGAAAACAATAAAAATAACACCTTTCAAAACTTGAAATAACAAAACTAGCACCCCTTATGTTCAAACTTATATTTTCACAATTAAAAAAATGACTTATATGTCATTTTTCTTTGCACACTCATTCAATTAGAATTAAACGACGACAATTTAAACTCGTTCAATATTGAACGTTCAATATTTCATGTTCAAAGTGAACGTTCAATATTATTGAGGTGCTAGTTTTGTTATTATAAATTTTAGGAGCGTTATTTTTGGTAATTTTTTTAATTTTAATTCATTAAATTAAATAACTAATATAATTTAATAAAAAATATATATTATCCAATTTAGTAACAGTACGTCGTAGTGATTTCCTAACTGATACCCCCAATTGCTTCTTAATAGAAGGCAAGATCCTTCTTTTCGATGTTGCGGTTTGGGAGTTGACAGGACATTACCACTACTAAAATTCAAAAAATGAGAGTAGTTCTTTCCGATTCATAACAACAGATGAAACAAGTGCATGCACAAAAATCCTCTGGTAGATCCACTGAACCTACAGTCTTAACAAAAAATATAAGAAGTAAATCTCACGGACTTAATTATTTCTTTATTTTTTTGTTACAATATTTACTAATGAGAAATTGACTATTTAGCTTTTATTTTGTGGAATATTTGTAAAGTAATCTACTATTTAGCTTTTATTTTGTGGAATATTTGTAAAGTCACTCCTATTTTTTACGATATTAATTATATTATAATACATGCAAATAAGGTGATACTTTACCAACCGAGTTAAGTAATCAAGTGAATATAATATTGAATCTCTCTTCCTTGCAGCTATTCGTTCGGTAGAAAATTTAATTGTTGTTAATTCAATGCAATAATGGGTGTTCATTCTGTACTTGACAATGTAGTTGAATCACTATCACTCTAGTTGTAAATATACTTTTCTTATTTTGCTTTGAATGTATTTTCCCACCGTGGAAAAAGTCTGGTGATATTTATTTAATTTGGTTCCTACAGGCTAGCTTGCAAGGTGTTCATTCTGTACTTGACAACGTAGTTGAATCACTATCACATCTCTAGTTGTAAATATACTTTTCTTATTTTGCTTTGAATATATTTTCCAACCGTAGAAAAAGTCTCGTGATATTTATTTAATTTGGTTCCAACAGGCTAGCTTGATAATTATTTTAATTTTTAATTTTAATTTTTAAATTAAATACATTTAATAACTTATTTCTAATTTTTAAAATTCATTTTAAAAAATTTGACTAAATTTTGAAATTCATGAAAGTAAGTTTTGGAATTAAATTTTTTTTTTCCTTAATACTAAAAATTAATAACACAACAATAATCAATCATACTTAATCTTACTCAAAATAATTAAAGAGTCAAAAATTAATGAAAATTTATCAAAAATAAGTTTGAAATTGAATTTTATAACTTAGAGAGTTGAAAGTTGAAAATTGAAAATTAAGAATTGGTTATGAAATAAGCATATTTAATTTTTAATTTTTACTTTTCAAAGTGAAAACTAAAAATTTGTTATCAAATAATTTTTATTTTTTCCTTAAAAATAAAAATTTAATTTCAAAACCAAAAAATTCAAAATTCAAAATTCAAAATTAAAATGGTCATCGCATTCATAAGTTTAAATATAAGCAACAAACTTCCTTTTAAGTGGGAAAAGAAATCATGAAAAAGTGCTTGATATTTTCTTGATACTCATATTTTAACCTGTTTTAATTTAATATTTATATTATTAAAATATTTTAGTTTAATACTTATGTTATTAACGTTTAGTGTTTCTCTAATATTTATATTATCAAATTTTAATACCCTTTTAATACTGTTATTTTTTATAAAAATATTAAATTAAAATTATTTTAAAAATATAGGTATTAAAAAAGAATCGTTTAAAAATATAGTTAATTTATAATATTTTGATGTAACATGATTATTTAAAAAAAAAAAATACAAATAACAGAAATCGTGGCATGATATTAGTTGGTCTTCAACTCCACCCCCCACAGTGCTAGTCTCTTCAAATTAAGGATAATAATATTTTAAATAAGGTGGGATAAAGAGGAAAATTCTTTTGTACAACTTAATTCCCATGCCTATAAATTGAGACTCCAATTTTAGGCTTTCATCATACTCAAATGAGTTATATATCATTGAGCAATATGAACAAAGACAAAGTTAGGAATTTTTTTAAGGAGCGCTGAAGTTATAAATTTTAATCATGTCATGAATGCAAAATTTTTTAAAAAAAATTAATATAAATAAACATATAACTCAATGAAAACGATTATTAAAATAAAAAGCATAATATAATATAAAGCTAAAACCAGAAAAAATATTAAGAAAAAGTTTTATGTTTATTTATAAAACTTGTCACTAAGTTTTTTTAATTTTATTTTTACAAATTGCTTTATAATACAATGACATAAATATTGTGAGTACTTAGAGACGACAGTTTGAGTCTTGTCAATTAAATATATGCATATGTATATTATATTTCCTAGTTTTTATTTGATTTGTTCAGTATATTTTTACAATAATGAATTGTACAAGATTTAAATATTTAACTATTTTTTTTTCAATATATAATAAGTCCAAAGTTAAAAAATATTGTAATATGTATTATCACAAACAAAATATGGGTGACAATATTATCTGAGTGTTTTTATAATAATATTTCATTAATTATAACTTTATCTAATAATAGCGACACTCAAGTTTAATTAATTGTAAGAATATAATAGATAATTTATACAATTTTATTGTGACAATAATAAAAATAATTATAACGATATTATTATTATCTAGTTTATATATACATAATTATCATTTATCGAGCCCAAGGCCTTTTACAATCACATATTTGTACTAATTTTATTAATATTATTTATATATTATTTTATATAATAAAAAATTGTAAGAATAAATAATGTTTTATACTTTTTATAAAGTATAACAAAAAAATATCTTACTATCTTAATAACATAAAAATTAATAAATTTAAAATGATTGATAAATAATTATGGATGCTATAAAATATTTTTTTTTCCTTCAAATTTTTATAGCTTAAAAATTAAAAATTTAATTTAAATGGTAAAATTTCTTAAAATTGGATTAACACTTTGAACACATTCACTTTGAAAAAAGCATTGTCCTTACAATCTCATTTAACTATATATTTTTGAACATTATGTACATTTTTAAAATTTAATAAATTTAAGATTGTTAATATATGAGAGAAAATAAAATATTTATTAAGTGTGTGTTTATTTCAATATATGAAATGTTTGTTCCAGATAATTTAATAAATGAATTTAGCTCATATATGACCTACTTATTCTCATGGTATTACTTCTTACTCCATAAAATATGTGTTTTTAAATTAGGAAAAAAAATATGTTGGGAACATTTTTTTTTTTTTTTTTTATGAAAAATATATGATTTTTTACATTTAAAAAAATAACATATATTTCTGGTGATTTAAAAATAAAACTTTATGTATGTAAGAATATTAAGCTATGCAATTAAATATTAATAAATTTGCAATAATTTTTTTTTATCAAGTAACATTTTTTTAAAAAATTTACAATGATCAAATAATTGATTTTATAAATGGAAATATCCATAAACTTTATTGTAGATTATAATAATAAACAAATATGATTAAAATCATTGTGGGGAAAATAATTGTATGTTTATCAATTAAAAAATAAATAAAATAATGATATAATTAACATAATAATATAACATCAATTAATATAAAGAGAGAGTGTTATATTTAAATGAAGTAGTATACATATTTTAGTTATAACTTAAAAAATGCTCATATCTTTCTCCCATTATATAATATTAAGCTGGAAAATCGTATTATGTTTGTTTCATATTTGCGTGATGGATTTGTCTTGTATTTTTATTTGTCTATGTGTGTTGTGATTGATTGAATAAAAATTTAAACAATTTTTTAAATAAATTATTTATATATGATCTTTAGATTTATAAAGCAATTGCTGACAAATTTTAAATCAATTACATTTTAGCTGTGTAATAATCGTGTTATTCACATATTATTAAGATTTTCATCCATACATTATAATATAAAGAAAAAAAAAAGAAAACTAAAATTATTTTTATTATTATATTTAAAATTAAAAATACTCATTAAATTGAAGCCTATTTTGACTGGACTTTTAGAGAACCGCCTACATTTTCTATGGCACGGGTGTTTGGAGTTCGATTTGGTCCATTTTTAGCTAAAAAATCAATTAAATTAAATCATTTTTATGACTTAAATCAAATTAGTTTGAAACGTTTGTTTATTAAAATTATTGAAATTAGATGGTTCGATCTAATTTAGTTAATGATTTTTTATGGTTTTTAAATTTTAAATTTTCTTCTCTTCAAATCACGTTGAAACTTGAAATTAACATAAGAAAAAAATTATAAATATTACCAAAATACTTTAGATATGTTACAAATATAAACCATATAATATCATACATAAACTAATAATTAAATAGATAAAATTTATAAAATATAAAATCATTATAAACTACATGCTACTAAAAATTGCAAAATGTATGATAAAGAGCTACAAATGCAAAAAAAAAAAAAAAAATGTATAAATTTAATATTTAATAATAAATAATATAATACATATTTTATTTTTTAAAATAAATAACATTATAATATATTTTTTATTATAATTTTGAAAATAAGATTTTTATATATAATATATAATAATTTGGTCTGATTTAAATGCTAAAAAAAAAAAAAAAAAATCAAACTGAAAAGTTTGAAAAAAAGTTAGAAAAAATATAAAATTAATCGAACTATTTGACATACATGATTGTTTTAACCAACCTAGTTTAATTTAATTTTTCGGTTTAATCTAGTTTGATTCCGTTCATAGACTCTGTGCATTGCCGGCTATAGCCACAGCTCATTGTCAACTAGAGAGATGTTTTGAAAATTTATTCAAGGTTTCTTGAACTCATATGTGGCATTGAATTAGAGGGCTTTTTTATTTAATCACATGAACAGAAAATCGAGCTTTTAATTTTAGGTTTTCGCTTTATGTGAAAGTCTTGGTGTTACAATTGTATAACAAGCAATGTAAAATGTTGGTGTTTTTTTTTCCCACTCATGTTGAGAAATAATATGATATTTTAATTATGGACAAATACTAAGGTGTTAAGTGGCCTGCATTTTAGCCAAATGATGTGTTCGTCTTAGATCCCAGTCAGACAAAGAGCTCCAATTTCATGTGAATTTATAATATATATATATATATATATATATATATATATATATATATATAGTATTAAAAAACACAATTTATTACCTAATTTTTTACACCAATTTTCAAATATTAAGACTTAAGGCAATAAATTTATCTTATGTTCTCTCTCCAATCTTTTTGATATATATTATTTATAATTTAATATTACTTTACATATTATTAACTTTTTTTCTCTCTAGATAATTCTAAAAAAAAAAAATCCATAGACTCTTTTAAATTCATTAATAATCTCCGCATTTTTTTTATCAAATTGTTTAAAACAAGAATCAACAAATATCTAAAAACTATAAAATAAAATAAAAACGAAATGACATTTTAGGTTATCCGACATCTCTTTCAAATTTTTTAATGTTTAGTCTCTCTTCTCATTCTCACTATTCTCAATTTATTCACGCTTCTTACTCTCAACAACACAACAACTCATTATATTTTTCCCCTCTTCTTCTTCTCATAATTTTCATTAATGAAACAATGAGCCAATACGTGGCTACATGCCAAGATAATTTACACTTGTAACTTGTTTAATTGCATGAGTTTGATGCACCACAATAATTAATTTTGATAATTTTTAGTAAGTCATATTATTAATTTATAATCACTTTTTGGTTAAAATTAATGAATTAGATTTTTACTTTTTTTTCTTTGTACATGAATATTTATTTAAATAATATTACATAATTTATACACACTACAGATTGAGCTTCTAACCTCTGACTTCTGTGCCTCGTAAAAAAAGCTTTGGTACTACTTTGCACAACAACCCAAAATGTGTTACGGATCTAAATTCAAGATTATCTTATAAATTATTATTTGCATTCGATAATATCACAAAAAATATTAAATAATTAACTATTTTATTAATAAAAAAAAAAATGCTTTCAAAATTTTATTATAAAAATTTAATTAATGATTTTTCTTCTAAAAAGGCAAAAATAAACTTATAAGGAAATATTTATTAGAACTAAAGATAAAAGATTGAACCATGAAGAGATAGAGAATGCAAATAACTTTCAAAGGATCAAAGTAATTTTGCTAATATGTTCCCAATTTTATTATAATAGAATTTGAACTTTTAATTAATGATGATAAAATTAAAATAAATTTTTATTCTTTGTTTAGTATACGGTATATGTTGTATATGTCTACATAAATTATTAAAGATAAAAATAAAAAAAAATATTTAAAATGATTATATTTATTTTAAAAAATATTTAAGTGACTCATTTTTATATTTTGCCTTAGGCCGTAAAAGTTTTAGATTTAGAATTGTAAATTTAAAAAGTTAGAATTCAAGAAAAGTGGGGCCCATTTTTTTTTTTTTTTTCCCCTCATATTCATGTTTATGGTATATTATTGATCTAAATCGAATAATACCTTCTCATGTTGAATGTCAAATATAATTACATAATTGTGGAATATTGTGACTTCAAAGACCATAATGGAATATTGGTATGGACTATTGATGCTGGGCCAATAAATAAATGTATGTTCTAATATTTAATCTCTTTATTATTTTTTCACACATTTTAATAAATTACTTGTTAGGCTAAATTATACTATTTATTCTTAAACTTTTATTAAATTCATATATAGATTTCAAACTTTTCAAATGTACGATTTGGTCTTTAAGTTTTTTAAATTTCATATATAGGTTCTTAAACTTTTAAATTATACGATTTTATCCTTAAATTTTTTAAATTTTACATATATGTCCTGAATTTTTAAAAATTTAGGTACTAAATTGCATAATTTAAAAGTTCAAAGACTTGTGTAAAAAATTTTAAAAATTTGAGAACTAAATTGTATGATTTAAGAGACTAAGAACCTATGCGTAAATTTGATCTAAGTTTGAGAATTAATAAAATAGTTAAATTTTTTTTTTAATGCGTTTAAAAATTGCAAAATTTAAAAGAGCTCTAACAAATCTAACAAAGTCACCAAACATCTACAAATTATGCGAAAAGTTTACATAAACAGAAACTTTATAACAATTTCAAAGTTGATATCTTAACGGTTGAAATTGATATGCAAAGTCATTCTTTCATTAATGGCCATTTACACAACGGTTATTTTATTATTATTTTTTTTAAAATCATATTACATAATTCACATATTTTATGATTTGAGAGAATTTGATGCAACTAAGTTACACTCGATTATGTAATAATTATTTTATTATTGAAAATAAAAATAAAATTTAATGATTTTAAAAATCACAAAAACCAATTCAAAAAACCTAATCCAAATGACTCGATTTGGATTAATTTTATAGATTTTATTAAACCAAACCGTTTCTTAATATTTAAGAACCGACTTTATTCGTTTAGTTTCAATTTTAGTGTGGAACCGAACTATGTACACTACTCTTAACTAAAATCATATAAATTTATATTTATATTAATTACAGTATGATATGATATGTAGCTATTTTATTATTGTTATGCCAGTTTAGGACCAAAAAAAAGTTTCTCTTGGTTCAAAAGTATCCCTACTATTGGGCAAGAGAACTATGACTTGGCTATTGGCTTCCAGGAACTAAGATATTTCAAGTGCTGGATAAAAGGTCAAACTCTAAGAGATATTGCGTTAAAAATTCAATTTTAAACATGCATTCCAATTGAATGTTCCTAATCCAAGTTTCCCGTCCAATTTCCCTATAATTTTGTCTAAGGTAGAGAGTGGTCAAACGCATCTAATAATACATTAGGTGCATTCATTTCGAATTGCCCCTATATTTTGTGAACAAACTTCAAAGAAAACATACTCAAACAAAATAGTTAATTTAAATTGTTATTATCATAATAATTTTATTAAATAATAGTAACATTATTGTATAATTAATAATAATAATAATAATAATAATAACATTTTACGCACTTTTATCGTAACAATTTGTCACAATATTACTGCATGTCCAATACATTTATGCTATGTTGAGGTGTGATTCATTTGGATGCAAATCTTGATTCCAATCTATTGAAAAAAAAAATGGTCTTAAGATTTGGATCATGTACTTACTTTTTCTCTACTTATTTTTAATTGTTTTAAATCTTAATCATACATTTACATCAATATATGTGGTTAATTTGAGGTTGTTAATAAAAATAATATTTTAATTTTTAGATTAATAATATATGTTTTATATTGGACAATTAAAAATAGAAACAAATAAAATATCTTACTCCTATCCTTAATACTGTAACACAGGCGGGTCTGGATCCTTAAAAATATACATGTAAAAGTGATATTAAATTTTATTTAATTAATTAGTTTTATTTTGTGGTTGTTATAAATTTTAAAATTTAAATATAAATGTGTGTTAAAATTTATAAGTTTGAGAATTAAATTGTATGATTTAAAAGTTTAAAAATTTATGTATAAATTTAATCTAAGTTTAAGAATTAATAAAATAATTAAGCTTATTTTTTTTATGTGTTCAAAATATCACAAAAATTATAAGAGCCCTAACAACAAACAGTCACCAAACACCTACAAATTATGCGAAAAGTTTACATAAACAGAAACCTTATAATAATTTAGTAGTTGATATCTTAACGGTCGAAATTGATATGCAAAGTCATTGCTTCATTAGCTCTAAAAATATACATAAAATTAATACATTATAATTAATCTAAAATAAAAAATTATTTAATAAAAAAATAAAAATATAATAAGTTAGTACATATTGATACCACACATGCATAAAATAAATTTATTAATTAAAAAATTTAAGTAAATGAAAAGCTCAATCAAAAACATCAAAATTTACAAGTGTTAGAGTTAAAACTAAAAAAAATATATAAAAACGTAAAAAATAAGATATGATTTAAAATTTTAAGTTTAATACTATATTTAAAACTATATGTTCATAAATAGACTAATAAAACTAAAAATGAATGAAAAACTAATTGCAAATAAATATTTTTATATAATATAGTAAATATAATATTTTTAAATGAAGTATTTGAAGATTACTACATATTTAATGTAGAAATATTTTTATATAATATACAATGATAATTCTATGTGTGCAATTAATATTTACTAATTACAAGAACAAAAGTATATATATTTAATCACTTTACACACAATTTAGTCATTTTATCAATATTTTTGTTAAATGTTGTTTATATCTACTAAAATATTAAAAAAAAAAATATAGACATAATAAATTATTACAAATAAAATATTTATTTAATGCTAAAATACACAATAGATTACACATATTTAAAAAAAGAAGAGGAAAAGATGCCAACCATGACATAATGAGTTGTTTATTTTATTATACTAGATTTAAGCAAGTACATTAGTTTTATTTTTTTAATAAATTATTTTATTGATCTTATTTTATGATATATCCATATTATTATAAAGATAAAATTAAGATAGAATTTTTAATATAAGCCAATATATATATATATTGATTTTTTAATCATATTTTCACTTTCAATTCTTTATATATCAATTTATAAAATTTTAAATAATTATTATTATATGATATTAATAAAAATAAAAATAATAACCTGTTGAATGATAAGCTTGTATGAATAATTAGAAAAATTCAAATTTTATGAAAAAATTTGTAACAAAAAAAATGAAGTTTTATTAATAATAGTTATAATAATAGGTGTAAAAATAAGAGTTAGTTTGAATGATTACTAGAAAATATGAAGTATTAGTATAATAATAATAATGAGTAGTAATGGTAATAATAATAATAATAAATATCTATTTACAATATTTTAAAATTAAGATAGTGTTCGAAAATTTTGTCTGATTTCGAAATTAGGCATATATTAAGGTTTGTCCATCATTTTCTATATTATATTTCTATTGAACTAAGTCTACAACTTGAATATTTTTATTATAATTTTTTTAAAATCAAGTATAATTTGAATATTTTTTTTGTAGTTTATAACAAAAAATAAATAATGCATGTTTCTTTCATCAAAAGTTTTGTTGTGAAAGAAATTATTTCTCTTTAAAAATCACAATATCTTATTAGTAAAAAATAATCATCTTCTTTAAAAAAATCGTATTTGTATCTTATTTAAAATTTATAAAATTAACATAGAAGTTAAACATTTTAATAAATCACTATTGATGTTAAACTAAAAACATATAATAAAATTATTTATTTGGTGGGTTTTTTTAATTTAAAAAATAAAACCATTATATATGAAATTTATTATTATTAGAATAATTAAAATTAATATTGTCTTTCATATTTTATTAATCTATTTTAAGATTAATAAAATAAAATAAAATAAAACATTTATTTTATTTAACACATTTAAACTACCTCATAGAAAGTAAATTTAATAAATTTATTATTAGTTAAAAAAGAAAAAAAGCTAAAAAATATAGTAAAGTAAGTGAAATAATCATTTTGTACATGAAAAATTGAAAATAAATATATCCTTAATTAAATATTTTATGTTCTTGAAAATGTACTTGATGTCTAAAAAATATGTAATTATTAAGGATAGTTATTTTTCTAAAACAAATGAGTTTAAATTATGATCCTTATGTTAAAAAATTTCATAAATTAAATTAAGTTTTTAATTTTATGTAGCTATATAAAATAGAAAAACTTATCATTAGTAATTAAATTTATACTCAGGTCAACAATCATCTCACAATAATTTACAATTATTATTGATCCATGTAACTTATTGATATTTAATTTTTTTTTACCGACTCTTTGACTTTTGTAAATAAAAAATTAGTTTTATAATCACAGAAAACAAAATACAAACCTAAAATAAATATATATAAAATATAGAATTAATAAGTGATGGGTTTGGTGGGAAATTTTTAATACAAATGGAAGAAAAAAAAATAGAGAGAGAGAGAGTAAATAACATTAATAAAATTAAGCAAAAATTCAATATTATAATAAATTAGTAATAGCTAGAAGTGTCAATTCGTGCGAGTTGTGCTAGTTCGAGCTGACTTAAACTAGCCCAGTCTAAATTAGTTCAACCCTAGTTCAATTCAAATTTAATTCGAGCTAACAAAGGTGAGTTCGAATCCAAACCAAACACAAACGAGCTGGCTCAAACTGGTCCAAATTAGCCCAAATTGTTAATTATATATATATTTTTAGTTAATATGACTTTTTTATTAAAAAAATATGTTTACTAATTAAAAATCAAACAACATTACATAAAATAATATATATATATATATATATATATATAAGAAAAAATTAGTTATTAAAGCAAAAGGTCAATTACTAAATTAATTAGGTAATGAGTAAATGCATTAAATTTCATTCATTCAAAAATTAGAAGTCGTTATGCCCTCATGAAAACTCACATTTAGAATAAAGAATTCTAAAGTTCAAATAAAATTTCCTCTAGCTATTAAACAAAATAAATAGAGATGAGTAGATTAAATAAATATACTTACTAAAATAACAGTTAAAGTAAATTAAAATGTTACGCGAGAACATAACTTTTTTTATATACACAAAGATAAAACTTTGACTATTACATAATATATAAGTCTAAAGACAATTAACAAGTAAAAAAGATAATAACATAATACAAGTATCGATTTAAAAATAGAAACTTTATAATAATAATTTAAATTGAATATAAATATTATTTTTTCGTTTAAAGAGTTAGGCAGATTTAAATGCTAAATACATTAACATTAAATAATATAGCATAATATTATAACAAAATGAATATATTATAACTATTTATTCATTATCAACTTATTTTTCAAAAAAAAAAAAGAAAAAAAAATAACTAATATATCATAAAAGAGAAGTATTAAAAGAAATGAAAGATTATTTTAATTTTAATATAATCTTTTTATTTAAAATTTAATTTAATTTAATTTAATTTCGGGCTAATGGGCTGGTCCTAACCCAGCTCAAATTTTTTCGTGTTATTCTAGCTGGGCCGAAACAAACCCAAATTTAATTAGATTCGTATTTTTCGATTCGTGTTCGATTCGATCAATCGAGCTATAGCATAAATTACCACCTCTAGTAATAGCTAGTAAATTTATTTAATTTAATGTTATTATTTATGTCATAATAATTCATAATTGTTGTAACTTATCAATGTTTTTTATATAATGTTATAAAATACCCATAAATCTATTAAAAAAAATCTCTTTAAGACATAGCAATTATCAATAATATTATAATAAGTAGACAAAAATTAATAAATAATAATTTTTAAAAAAATTCAATGCCATAATAAATTAATAATGTCTAATAAATTTAGTTATTTAATATTATTATTAATTTCGTAACAATTCACAATAATTATTAATTCATGATATTAATATTTAATTAATTTAATTTTTTTTAACTTTTTATTAATTCAATGTCATAATAAATCAATAACATCTCATTTTTTTAATATTTAATCATGCTATTTAACTCATATAAAATAAAATTATTTAATTCTTTCATTAAATTTTTTTTTACAATTATTTATTTTCTATTAATTTTTTTTTTTTTAAAGATTATAGCTTATCTACTTATATTTTCATTTTCTCTTTGCTATTTAAAATATTTTCATTTTCTCTTTGCTATTTAAACACATAGAATAATAATTCATAAAATGCTTTTATCATTTTATGGACATTAATGATAAACTTATCAAAATAATAACGTTAATAGCAATTACCAAAGTTAAATTATGAATAACTCATATTAAAAAAAGTTATATATTTATTTCATTTTAAATAATAGGTATTATTGTTTAAGTATTAATATAAGAAATATTGTAAACTTTTTACTGTTTAAAGTCAAACTCCACCGTTAAAATAGAAATAGATTTAAGAGACAATTACATTATTATTATATATAAGGTTAAACAGCAAATTAAAGAAAGTTATATTATGCATCAATTAAGTGGAGGCTTAATTTACACCCTCCCCGCACAGGTATTATATTGATCAAGATTGCCCCCTAGGACCGGGAACAACATCATCTCCGTCATCCGATCCGGGCGGCGATTCTGGACCGGTGAGTCGGCCAGCTGGTGGCGCAGATTCGGAGAGTGAGGCAGCTGGAGGGGGCGGAGCGGGGAGTGAGCTGGCTGGTGGCGGTGGTTCTGGAGGGGGATTGCGACGTGTAAGGCCAGTGTTTCCAGTATCCTTAGATGGTGGGGGATCATCTCGAAGCTCTCTAGCACCATCAACTGCACAAATATATTTTAATTAATACCAAAATTTGCAGATTTTCAGAATTATTTCACTGATTTTTCAATGTATGTGAAGAAACACCAGATCTTGAACTATTTTAGAGTAAATATATCGATCACAAATTTAATTTCAAAGTCGGTTAAACAAAAAAAACAACTAGAACAGCTAGCAATTCTCTTAATTCACACTCAGAAATAGCTAGAGGTTTTGATTATTAAATAAAACATTTTATGTTAGTTTGAATAAATTAATAAATTGTTTATTTTAATTAAAAGAAAAACATATTATATTCTGACCTTCAATGACGTTAATCAACAGAGTGGCATTGAAAATGACAAAGAAGGTGATAAAAGCTGAAACGCAGTTGAAACGTAAAGCCATGTTTTAATAAGAGGATCTCAGTTTGGAACTTTATAGTTCTTCTTAATAATATTTAGAGCTACTTTCATTCTCATTTAAATAGAGCTTCATGAGTTAGTAAATAAACAAATATAAGAAGGATGTTGCAGTCGAAATTTCCAAGGATCTAATTGGCCATAACTATTATGTAGTAAAGTTTGAAATTATCAACGCTTTACCAAGACTTTTTATTTATTTATTATTTTTTAAATGCAATGGTAGTATAAAAATTGAAGAGTGACTTGTCTATTGACTAGAATAATTAAAGGGTTTTTACTAGGCGGTCCACGTAATTAAAGTAATTGGCCAGTAGCCCAGTACAATGGGTTTAGTTAGCTGGAGTTTTCCTTTTTTTTTTTTTTTTTCCGCTACTTTTAAGTCTCGAATCGAAAACTTTGCCTTATTTTGATGGTTACAATGCTACTTGACTATTAAGGCCTTGACTTTCATATTTAAGTAACGTTGTCTCTCATAAATTATTTATTAATTATTTTTGTAATAAGTGATACATAAAGTTGTAAATATTTTTTTTTTAAAATATAAATATTTAATAAATAATAAAAAAATAAAATAGTATAATTAATTAGAAATCAATAACACCTCCTGTTTATTTCAGAACATTGAGAAGGCTTTCTCATCAAACGTTCGGTGTTTTGGAGATGGATTTCACAATGAATAAATTATGACAATTTGAATAACAAATAACAATTTGAATAACAATTATGACAATTTGAACAATATATTTATTTATTTTTTTAATTTTTATATAATTCAAATATTTAATTAATTTTATTATATATATATATATATATATATATATTTACGTTATAAAATAATAACTACACCACATGAAAAAACAAATGTTTTTATGTTTAATACAAGATTTGATTTTAAAAATTGGCATTTTTTTAAAATTAATACGTAGATCTCATATTTTAAGCCAATTTTTAAATATTTTATTTATTGAATTATTAAGATAAAATTTTATATTTACAGTTAATTATAAAGTTAATAATTAAAATAATTATGTAACAATAATAATTACAATAAAAACTTAAAATTTTTATTTTCATGAAGTTAAAATAACTTATATATCCCTCATTAATAATTGTTTTTTATAAAAATAAAACCCAAAATTACCTCTCATTATTAAAGATATGTGTTATGCACATTACTTTTTGTTGATCAAAAAGTAGAGTTATTAAAGCATTTTAACAAAAAAGATACCAAAAAAGGAACTTAGGTACTAAAACAATACTTTTTAATAATATGAAAGAAAATGAGTACTAAAATGATAATATAGGTACCACTAAGGTACCAACCCCCTTATTATTAAATACATGTGTTATGTTCATGACTTTTTGTTGACCAAAGTAAAATTATTATAGCATCTTAACAAAAAATATACCAAAAACAAGAACTTGAGTAGCAAAACGATACTCTTTAATAATATAAGAAGAAATGAATATTAAAATGATAATATAGATACCTACCCCCATTAATTCAATTGTTAAAAAGTTAATTAAATGGTCATACTATTTAGCAACATCTCATTTGGCTGTTTAAAAATAAATTTTCAAAAACTAAGATATGATATGTTTATAATTTCTAATTATATTTATAAAATTTTCAAATATGAGGCTATGTATGTTATTAAATTCAAAAAATATTATTAATATACTAGCCAGTTTAATTTAGATAAATAAATTTAGAAAACATGTGAATCAATTAATATTGTTACAATGTTTTCAAATACCATCCAAAATTTGTATTCATCAATACATCTACCAAACACTTATCTCTTCTATATATTTTCTATTTATAAAAAATTTTAAAACAAAAAAATACTTTCAAATCCCATGCCACACAAATCACATCTAATCATAATCAAATCAAATAACCTATTGAATTTAAAGTTTTTCACCCAAACTAATTCCATAATTGTTTGCTCTCAAGAGTTAGGATTCTTTCCCTTTTTTTTCATCTCCTTTGTAATGGTATATATAAGTGTTAAATGATTCAAATAACATTTTAAAAATATAATATAGTAATAATAAAAAACTTACTATCTGCAATGGATATAAATAAGAAAAGTTAAAGGAAAAAAAAAGAATGAAAAAAAAAAAAAGAAAAGAAAAGAAGAAGAGAATCCAAGTATTGGTTTTAAACGCATGAAATCTAATTAAAATTCAACTCAGTTTAGTTCAAAATTAATTATACTAGGTTTGATGCTACCAACAATATTAGGGATGGGAGTAGGTTGGTCGGTTCAATTTTTGACTCAAAAAACTAACCGAACCGATTTGGTCGGTTAGGCATTTTTATAAACCAAAACCGACCTACTTATCAAAACTAACTGAATTGCAAACCAACTTATTTAATCGGTTTGTTCGGTTCGGTTGGTCGGTTTGAACCTACTATATTTATTAAAAAAAATATATACACATAATAATATTAACTGCACTATAATATAATATTAATTGAATAAAATCACCAAAATTAAAGTCATGTAATAAGTTTTAAGCTTATATAAATATATCATAATGATAATATGTAAATATTATCATATATAAATGCTAATAGAAATAAAAAACACGTCATTTTACATTAAAAAAATATTATTTTAAATATGTAGATTCGGTTCGGTTTAAATAGGTTTTTTTTCCATCTAAACCTTAACCGAACCTATTTAATCGATTTTTTAGAAAGTTGAATCGAACCGAATCTATTAAATTATTATAAACCGACCTAGAAGGTTCGGTTTAGGTCCGATCTAGTCGATTTGGTCGGTTTTTTTATTTTATATCCATCCCTAAACAATATTATTATTATTTAAATTTAACTTCATTTTCTTTAAATAACATATGTTTTAAGTGTATTAATAAAATATATGTTGGATCGATTGATGTGTGAGTTATGTAAACTTTTATACATACAAAAAAAAAAAAGGTTTTTTTAACCATGGATTTTAGTTTTTCATAATTTCATAAATTAAAAAAAACAAATCAAAAAAATGGTAATTGATTGTCAACGCTCTCTCCCTCCTTGAACCTTCATATGGTAGTCCCCCCAGCGGATTGAGAGTAGTTTAAATTAAATCTTGACTTGATCAGCATGGTCAGTTTCTTTGTTTCTAATTAAGAAAAAGTAGCATATGAAGAGGACAGAACTAACTTGATGCATGAAAAGTAACACGATTACGTGATCAATTTTAGTTCTATCATAACATAATTTATAAATAAAATATTATATAATTATTATTTTTTTTATATTTTTAAATTTATATTTAATTAATAATTAATACATCAATTAATATATTTATAAATTAATGCAGATAATAATATTATAAATTTTAATGCTATGAATTATAACATATATGTGTTAAGTTTTGTAACACTATGACATATTTGGTTGGTAGTAGTAGTAATTACAATGAAAATCATTCATAATATTACTGTATTTGATTTGACTGTACTCTGTAATAGAATTAGGTTTGCAGTTTTTTAAAATACGCTATAATGCTCTATTTTTTAACAAATTATATAATTATTTTTTATTTTTTTCTCAATTTATCTTTTTTAATAATAATTTTTTTTATTTTTTAATTATACTTTATTTATAATTTTATAATTTTTATTTTAATATTATTATTTATTTTAATTATATTACTTAAATAATATTATAATAATATTATTATTTTTTTTATTTAATCATCATATAATTATTATTTTTATTATTTTTACGTTTAGAAAACTAAACGCCTTTTAGCTAGGTGACACAACAATATTAATAAAAAATAAAAAATCTCATATGATGCTAATTTTTTTTTTTGGTCAATCATATGATGCTAAATTTTTTTTGGTCAAACATATGATGCTAAATTTATCTTATATGTGTGGGACCGTATAACATATATACTATAAAATCAGAAACCCACCACAGATTAGACGTAACTATTTAATATACGTTACATAACAATTACGGATGCATGGACATATTTGAAAATTCGTAAAAGAAAAAAAATACATTTATAACATTTCTCAAATTTATAACTATAAAAATTATACTTTTTTTTTTAGCTTATTGAAAAAAAATTCATTTTTTTATAGCTCATATATGCTACCGATAGTGTACAACCTATTATGATAATGCGACTAAATTACATGCACCAGATTATAGGTTCGACGGCTGAAACAGTCGTAATTGTGTATAAAGATCTCTTTAACGATAGCTTAAAGTGTTAACCACTGTTGGTACTCGTTGATCCAGGTAAATGAAGCATAACAAACGTTATCTCGTCTCCCCAAAAAACTTTTATATATATATATTGTTTTCAAACAGAGTAGCATCACAATTTTGTTATTTTTCTTTTATAAATTAAAAATATTAGTCATTTACATGGATGTTTAATTATTATAGATGTAAAAATGTTAATTATTTTTTGTCAATTTTAATTTTTTATCATGTTTTGAAAGAAAAATTTAAGTTAGATTAAATTAAACCTTACTAACATGGTTTATTGGTTATTTGAAGATAAAAATATCTCAAAAAGTTAAAAAAAATAAATAAGAAATTTATTAAAATGAAAAAAAAAATAGAATAAAAATGTTCATATTTGTAATTTTTAGGTGACTAATGTGTATTAGTTTAAAAAAAAAAAATAACAAATGTATTCAATTTGTAAAAGCTAAGTGACCCAAAGTGCAATTTTTTTCTTCAAATGAAATGTTGATAGTTAAATCTATTTAAAGTTAAAATTTGATCAATTAGATACCATTCAATATTATTTAAGTGTCTTTTTTTTAATTGTTATTTAAATTGAGATAATTTCACATAATTCTTGAAATATCACTCCAGTTTGTATATGAGTTTGTTATTTAACTGGGTTTTTTTAACTTAAAAAAAAAAAAAAAAAAAACACTTGCAATGCATGCAAAAAAAAAATATTATTTACGGTGTAAAATATATATATGTAGTGCTGAGATTAAAAATAAAATTTTAAATAGAATTGAATATGCTCACGAGTGGGCAGAACAACTCTCTCCTTCCATATAAAAGGGAAACGTGATCAAGAGTTAGGTACAAACAATTCATACAAAAGTTAATACCATGGAAATTGCTCATCAGAAACCTTTTCTGTATCTTTTTCTTCTCCTCGTCTTCTTTCTTTTGCTTTACTTACTTCCATTTGCTTCAACATTATCTCCAAACAATACCCAAGCTCAAGCAGAGGCTTTGATCAAGTGGAAAACTAGCCTATCCAATCCACCATATTCTTTGAACTCATGGTCCCAAACAAATCTCAACAATATTTGCAACTGGTTTGGTGTTGTCTGTCACAACAACACACAATCAATCTCAGAGATAACACTCTCCAATTTAAACCTCACTGGAACACTCTCCGAGTTCAACTTCACTCCATTCATCAACGACCTCTCAATCTTCAACCTTAAAAACAATCTCCTCACTGGTCCTATACCTTCGACGATTGGTAATCTCTCAAAGCTCAATTTGTTAGATTTTTCCAGTAACTCTTTTGGAGGTGAAGTACCTTCGGAGATAACTCAATTAACAGAGCTTCAATTTCTTAGTCTTTTCAACAACAATCTCAATGGCACTATTCCTTATCAATTCAGCAATCTTCAAAAGGTAACTTACTTGAGCTTTGGAAGAAATTTTCTATTAGCTCCTGATTGGTCAAAACTCTCTACCATGCCTCAATTAACTTATCTTAATTTGTATCTCAATGAACTCAAATCTGAATTCCCAGATTTTATATCTAGTTGTCAAAACTTGAAGTTCATTGACTTGTCTCATAATTATTTCACAGGTTACATACCAGAATCAGTATTTGAAAATCTTAGTAACCTTGAGTATCTTAATCTCACAAATAACCAATTAAAAGGACCTCTTTCACCCAAAATTTCAAAGCTTTCAAACCTCAGAGCACTCCATCTTGGATTTAACAGCTTTGGTGGTCCTTTACCTAAAGAGATTGGAAAACTTAAGCAACTCTCAATTCTTGATCTTCAAAACAATTTCTTCAACTCCACAATTCCTTCTGAACTTGGATTTTGTACTAATCTTACCATTTTATCCCTGTCTGTGAATGAACTTAGTGGTGAAATTCCAATATCTCTGTCCAATCTGAATGAAATTACGACATTGCAATTGTCTAAAAATGTTCTATCAGGTCCTATTTCTTCTGAACTAATCTCAAATTGGACCGAATTGTCCGTATTGCATCTTCATACCAATAACTTCAGTGGAAAACTTCCAATTGAAATTGGATTGTTGACAAAGCTCAAGTATCTTTATCTCTATTTGAACAACTTCTATGGTCCAATTCCATTAGAGATTGAGAACTTGAAGAACTTGATAAAATTAGATCTCTCAGTAAACCAATTTTCTGGTTCAGTTCCTCAAACATTATGGAATCTAACAAACCTTCAACTGTTAAATCTTTTCTACAACAATCTGAGTGGAACAGTCCCTCCATCTATAGGGAATTTCACTTCCCTTGTTTACTTTGATATCAATACTAACCAATTCTCTGGAAATTTGCCTCATACTATTTCTAGACTAAAAGAGTTGCAAGTATTCTCTGTTTTCAGCAATAACTTATCTGGGACTATTCCGAGAGATTTTGGTAAGTATAGTCCTAATCTGAGTGATTTAAGCTTCTCAAACAACAGCTTCTATGGTGAATTACCACCAAAATTGTGCAGTGGGTTTGCTCTAGTAAATTTTACTGTAGAAGAAAACAACTTCACTGGGTCATTACCTGATTGCCTTAGAAACTGTTGGGCCTTGAGGAGAGTAAGAGCCAGTAAGAACCAATTCACTGGGAACCTCACAAATGTATTTGGTGTTCATCCAAGTCTTGATTTCGTAGATCTCAGTGACAACAAATTTGTTGGCAAAGTCTCACCTAATTGGGGAGAATGTAAGAACCTCACTAATTTGCAGATGAGTGGAAACAAAATTTCTGGTAAAATTCCACCAGAACTTGGGAACTTGAGTCGATTACAAATTTTAAGCCTTGAATTTAACAATTTGACTGGCAAAATTCCGATACAGCTTGGAGATCTAAGCCTATTGGGCACACTCAACTTGAGCAACAATCATTTGACAGGTGAAATTCCTACGAGCCTTGGCAAGATGAGAAAGTTAGATTTTCTTGATCTATCAAAAAACAATTTGTCTGGTAACATAGTAAAAGAGCTTTCTAACTGTGTAGAATTGTTAGGCTTGAATCTTAGCCACAACAAGCTTTCAGGTTCGATTCCAGCTGAGTTCGGAAACTTAAATTCATTGAAATATATGTTGGATCTCAGCAGCAACATGTTGTCGAATGAAATCCCCTCAAATCTCTACAAGCTTACAACATTGGAGCATTTGAATGTGTCATATAACAATCTTACGGGCAACATCCCATCATCATTTTCAGACATGAGTAGCCTACAATCAATTGATTTCTCTTACAACAACTTATCTGGTATACTCCCAACTGGAAGCATTTTTCAAAGCAATTCATCTAAAAATGCTTATGTTGGAAATTTCGGCTTATGCGGAGAAGCTATAGGGCTTAATCCTTGCCCAATTCCAAAAACCAATAGCCCTGCCAAGAAAAATATTAAGATTCTAATAATTATCAAGATCTTGGTTCCAATTTTAGGGGTGGCATTGTGCACCTTTGTGATTGTTTTAATTATAAGAAGTCGAAAAAGAAAACCCAAAGATCAAAAAAATGAAAACTCTGGATTAATTGAGAGCAAACAGTTAATATTAGTCGGTGAAAAGAGAATCACTTTTGGGGAGATTGTGAAAGCAACCAATGATTTCAACGAGAGATACTTAGTTGGGAAAGGAGGATTTGGTACTGTTTACAAGGCAGATTTAGGAGAGGGTTTGATTGTTGCAGTGAAGTGCATGAACATAAACGATTCAACCGATACTTCAACAATAAATCAAATGAGTTTTCAAAATGAGATTGATGCTTTGACAAATATTAGGCACAGGAATATAGTGAAGTTTTATGGGTCTTGTTCTAGCAGGGGTTGTATGTATTTAATATATGCATTTGTAGAGAGAGGCAATTTGAAAAATGTGTTATATGGAGTTGAAGGGGAGACGAAGCTGGGATGGGAAAAAAGAATTGAAATTATTAAAGGAATAGCTGATGCAATTTCTTATTTGCATAATGATTGTGTTCCGCCATTAGTGCACAGAGACATATCTTTAAGCAATGTATTGCTTGAGGAAGACTTTGTGGCGCGAGTTTCAGACTTTGGTACAGCAAGAGTATTGCCCTCAGATTCTTCCACTTGGACTACTGTTGTTGGCTCCTATGGCTATATGGCTCCAGGTACACAAGTAGCTATTTGTACATGCACATGCATAAAAACAAAATACTTGTGAGCTTAGAAAAAAATAAAAAATGGATTATGAAATTTGTGAATTAATTTTTGCATTATATTAGTTGGGATATGATTAATAACTACAAAATATTACATAATTTTTATACCATTATATTTTATCGATTGAAATTTAGGAAGGATTGAAGAGAGTAAATTATTTAACTAAATTTCAACCCTTAAAATCGTGTAATAAATTGCGTATAAAGTTATGACAACTGATCTTATCCCATTTTAATAATTATAGATTTAAAATTTTAGTGAGCGACGGGTTGTAACGTATGCAGATGAGGCGTGATCTTCAGGATAGGTTCCCATCTTTTTTTTTTTTTTTTGCATATCAATCATATATATATATAAATAAATAATTTATTAAAATAAATATTAAAAAATATATTAGTTTTAAAAAATTATTATGTATTTAGTTCAATATTATTAGGGTATAAATATTGTTGCAACATAACTTTTTATTTCTACAAAAATAATGCATGAATTTTTCATTTTTTCATTTTAAATAATTATACGTTAATGTTATTATTATTAATTAAATTTAGCATTAATTAATATTAGTTGTATAAATTATAATTTATATGTTATCAACCAATAAAAAAAAAATAAACAACCGTTGACTTTTTTTATTATACAAGGAAAAATGAAAACTTTTACATTTTCTGAATGAATATACGTATGTGATTTTTTTCATAATTTTTAATTTTTTTTCAACTAATTTAAAATTATACAAAATAAGAATAAATAAACGTTATAAAAGTGTTTCTTTTAATGTATCTTATTCTCATTTTATATGGGTCACTTCTTCCTTTTCAACTTCAAAACTTATATATTGTCTTCTGTTAATTTTGCTCATATTTCATAAATAAACAACATCATAGTCATGTAGACATTTTTAAACTTTACATTTCATTTCAAACTTTTCTCAAAAAATTTCAATTATATCATATATTAAAAAAAAGTTTAATTCATTAATTACTCGCCGGTAACTTTTATTTACAGATTTATTTATTCAACTTTTGATTTGTTATTTATATTTATAAAAAAAAAAATTATAATATCATTAATTAATTCTTATTGTTCTATAAAATTTGAATTTATGAAAAATATTTAAAGGCTCGTTTTTATGTTTTACCTTAGGTGACACATTCTCTTGAGCAGACCCTCTACTAATGTGTTAAATTTGATTACAACAATATAATTTGAACATAATTTATATATTTGGACCAAATTTTTGAAAGTAAAAATTAGGAACCTAATTTAACAAAAAATAGTTTGGAAACCAAAATCTAAAATTTATATAATTGGGGAGTGGATAAAGTTAGGGCACCAAATGTATTAAGCCTAGAATTAGCACCATGTCACATACTTATTGTACTTGTAACTTTACTTACATTATATGTTGCTATGTTTGTAGAGTTTGCTCTGGCAATGCGTGTTACAGACAAATGTGATGTCTATAGCTTCGGAGTTGTAGCGTTGGAAATCATGATGGGAAAGCATCCAATAAAACTGATAGAATTTTCATCTGAATCATCAGGAAGAAAAATGGAAAGTGATGATGAAATCATTTTAGAAGATGTGATAGACAAACGACTACTACCTCCAATAGGATTAGATGATTTGGAAAAGGCAATAGTTTTTGTGGTGACCATAGCATTGTCATGCATACAAGTTTCACCAGATAAACGACCGACTATGCGTTATGTTTCACAACAGCTTTCAAATATGACTTTGGGTAACCTATCTAAACCTTTTGGGAAGATAACAATTAATGATCTTGTAGATCATAAAAATTAAGCAACAAAATGGACATAAACATACTAGATTGGCCAGAATTTTTAATTGGTTTGATATTAATGTTTTTCTTATCTTTCTTTATGTACTTTGTTGTCTCTATTAAAATAGTTTGAAAATTTACATAAAATAACACACTTAAATTTATAATAATAAAAATAACACATCAATAATATTAAACAGAATTCAATTAAAAAGAGTTTAACATTAAATGTGACTAATTGGTCGAAGTTCAAGTTACGATGTTTAATTGGACGATATCTAATATAAAATTTTTGGGTTGAGGTTTCTCTTTGTAGTAAAAATATATAAACGCAACAGTAAAAATGTTGTATTTGTAATTACAAGTTTTAAGAGTACTATAAATGTTGCTTTTTAGGAGAGATTTTTTGGCATCAATGAATTATATGAGTATACTAGAGTTGTATCAAATGAGTTGGCCACTTTAGAATTGTTACTCAACTCATATTATTTAGTTTCTAAATGAGTTGAGCAATTTTTTTTTTATTTTAAATAAACACATTTAAAAGTAAAACAAATTGGATGTTATCTTTCAAGAATGTAGAGGCTTGGGAATACGGGATATTATCTTTCCATATAAATATGTTAAACTTTTAGGGATGTTGTGGGCTTACATTTACAAATTATACATTAGTTTCATAAAGATTGACTGTGGATTGAATTGGAAAAATTTTGATTGCTAAGATTTTTGCAAGAAATCTATTATAAACCTTCCATTGAATATGAGTCCTTAGGATGCAGTTATTATTATTATTATTTTTTTTTTGTACTATGTATAACATGTTTATTGATGTCAAACAAATTTATGATATTAATTTTTTAATGTTAGATAGTTATTTGAGAGATATATTGTGATTAGTTAAATAAAGAAATTGATGGTTTAAATTTATTGATCAACTCTTTTTTTTTTTTTCTCTCTTCTTTGGTAAAAATTATATTTGTTGTGGCCCAAAAAAATTGTTCAGTCAAAGAAGTGTTCAATCAAAAAGATGTTATAGCAAAAAATTTATCAAATGAGATAGTTAGCAACTTATTTAAGCTTGTGAGCTAAATGTGCTAAACTTAATTTTTTTAGCTCACAATCTAATTAACTTACGCATATAATCTAATCTAACTATATACCTATTAAATATATCCTACTTTTTGCATGCTATAAAATTATAATTAATTGCAAAAATGCAATTAGTTATGGTTATACATTGAATAAACTGTGTATATTTTAACTTAAAATAGGACATGTCAAAATTTCATCGGTGATGTGCACTTCAACTACTAATATTAAACGAAAATGATTATTCTAACCCTAAAATTATATATTTATAACTGATTGATGAACTATAATTAAATTATTATTTATTTTTTTATACAATATAATTTAAATATTTATTAATTAAATATAATATAAAACTTTTAGCTTTTTCCAACATAATTATTGTCGTTACACTCATTAAGCAAATGTAAAAGACTCTTCATCTTTTCTACTTTTAATTTGTAACTATTTCAATACGTTGAATGTTAAAAATAATAACTATCAATTAATTGACGAATATGTATATGATCATTTAACAAACTTTCTGGCCAATACTATTTATCTTGTGCAATTTTTTTATTTAATTACAAGATTATATTTTATTATTTTTAATACAACACCTTTAGATTATTATTAATTTAATGAGAATTTTATCATAAAAAAACTACCTGCTGAATTATTTGTTTTTAATTATTTATATTTTTTAAATATAAATTAATTTTGTATCTTAAAAGGTAGGTTCAACAAAGAGAAAAAAACTAAAAGAGAAATACGATTAATAACTCAACATTTAAAATTCTTAACTGTCATTATTAAGAGAAATTTATGAAATTTCAAAAGATTTTTATAACTTAAGAAAAAATGAATATAATTAATGAAATAATGTGTGGAATGAGTGCTAGTGAAAATTTATCTTATAAGAGATTTTAGAATTCCATATAAATTGTAGCATATAAACTAGTTAAGTTTATTGAAAAGTAAATAACATTTGCAAGTTCTTTCTAAGTTCAAAATGTTACTAGAGGGCTTTGGACTACCCATTTAAAAGTACATTTCTAAATTATCATCGCTCCATTTATAGGATATATCTTTCAACACACTTATAACTACATACTCATCACTTTAAAATATATTTAGGTTTATCAACACTTCTCAATAAATTCTAAAAACAACTCTTCCTTTATAATATGATTTTTTTTTACAAATTTCACTAACAACATTCATTTATCTCAAATTACAAAATTCCTTCAAATCTTACTATTAATAATTTTAAATTTTGAATTCCATGTAAAAAATCTAACAATATATTTATTTGTCATATGTATCATTTAAAGGGCTTGAAATTGTAATTATACAAGATTTTATATAAATCTTTATATATGATACAATTTTTCTTGTTTTTCCTACCTACTTTTCATTCTCCTTATTAAGTTTTTTTTTCTCTCCATATTCTCTTCGAACTTTATTAATTTTTTAAATTTCTCTAAAGCAAATGTTTTGGATTTTATTTCTACATATCCTTATTCAATATTTAGTTCAATATTTTTGTATTATTGTTTTATATTAAGGACAACATTTGATATTACTTGCTCAAGTAAACATGTGCAACGCATGTCCTCTATAATATACCAAAGATAGGATGAATTAGCCATTAATTAAATATTTAAAATTATATGCTAGAAGGGACAATAAGGGATAAATGTGTAAAATATTTCCATGAAAAAGGAAAATTAAATTAATTATATTGTTGGATTGATATTGGCTTACATGTACGAAATTAAAAGGGGTGTCAAATGTTTATTTTATTTTTATAAACATTCTCAACCATACGTCAATTACATATACTAGAAGAAATTAGTCGAGGTCCAGCTGAAAAATTGGACATGTGTAACTATGGTGATATAGACCTTGTAATAGGTATGACAATTTACGTAGACTTTGTTAGTTTTTGCTAGCCCAAAATTAGTATAGATTAAATTAATTTAATCATAATTTAATTCAAATTTAATTCAAGCTAGTAAAGATGAGTCTGAATTCAAACCAAATACAAATGAGCTGGTCTAAATTGACCCAAATTTAGCATGAATTATTAATTACATATTTTTTTAGTTAATATAACTTTTTTATTAAAAAATATGCTTAATGATTAAAACTCAAATAACATTACATAAAATAATAAAAAAGGAAAAAATATAAGGAAAAAACCTAATTATTGAAGCAAGAGGTCAATTTTTAAATTAATTAAGTAAGGGTAAACTCCATTAAACTCTACCTATGCAAAAGTTAGATGCTATCGTGCTCTCATGAAAATTCACATTTAGAATGGAAAGCTCCCAAGTTCTAATAAAATTTCTTCTAGTCATTAAACAAAATAAATAGAGATGAGCAGATTAAACAAAATAAATAGAGATGAGTAGATTAAACAAATATACTCACAAAAAAATAAAGAGTTCAAGTAACTTAAAATGTCACACGAAAATATAACTTATTTTATATACACAAGAATGAAATTTTGACTATTATATAATACATAATTCTTAGGACAATAGACTATTTTAAAATATAATAGCACAACACTTACTGATAAAAGTTTTAAAGTTTTCAAAAGCTAATAACTAATCAATTTAAAATTGACATAAAATATTTGAAAATAGAATAGCAAAACACAAGCTGATAAAATGTTTGAAGTTTTACTTGAAAAACTAATATATAATAAATTTATAAATAGAAACTTCATAATATTAATTGGAATTAAAGATGAATATTTTTTTGGTTTAAATAGTTAGGTAGATTTAAATGCTAAATACATTAACATCAAAGAATGTAACATAATATTATGATAAAATAAATAAACTATAAACATTTATTTATTATCAACTTATTTTTTACAAAAATAAAAAAAAAGATAATTAATATATCATAAAAGAGAAGTACTAAAGAGATGAAAGATTATTTTAATTTTAAAATAATATTTTATTTTATTTTATTTTATTTTATCTTATCTTATTTTATTTAAAATTTTATTTTATTTTATTTTAATTCGGGCTAATGGGCTAGCCCTAATCCAGCTTAATTTTTTTTCAAGTTATTCGAGTTGAGCCGAAACAGGTTCAAATTTAATTCGATTCGTGTTCGATTTGAATTATTCGATTTAGATTCGATTCGATCAATCGAGCTATGACACTAATTGCTACTCCTACCTTATAATGTGAGAAATTGAGTCTATTCTTAAAAAAATTAATTGAATTTCGTTTTGGAATTTGAAGGTGTTAGTCATATTGCCTATTAACTTAAGAATGTTGTTGTAGATTAATTTCGATAAAAAAAAATGATTGCTGGTTTATGATGGAAGAGTAACTGTCCCTGTTACATGAATTGGCATATATTCGCTTTTCGGCTTTAGAAAAATTGACGTGAAAATGTTAGCCCAAATTTTTTTTTTTCCTTTTTTGTTTTAAAGATAAGCGCTGTCCCAATTTATTATGTCAGAAACTATTTTCAACTTTTTCTATAGTTATGTCCTTCAGTGTGATAGGCTATAGCTACAAAACAGTTTGTCAAACATTAATGTATGTTTGTTATTTAATGTAATAGTCTTCGTAGATGAATGGCCACGGATTATCGAACATACGAAGTACGAGGTTGAGTTTGCTTTAAAGGCACTGTCTGAGATGGTTTGAAATCGACAAGCTATTAAATTAAGGTGACATAAACACTTTAAAATTCATCCTTATCGTACAAGTAACGAAAATAACAAATTAAAAAAAAAACATATAAAACTATGATAACGGAAATACAATAAAAGAGTAAATAATTTTTAATTACACTATTATTTTATAAGTTGGTGAATACACCAATGATACAGTAATTATATTAATTTAAGAGACAGAGTTTACAAATAAAGCAATATAACATAATAAACTCACTTAAGTTTCAATTATAAGTAATAATATCCATGTATTGCTTAAGACAATTATTTAACAATCAAATTCACTATGTAAAACAAACAATACAACTTAATAAGATAAAATGTCTACATCTCTATCAGATCACTCGTCTTAACTACCTAAATTACTCTTGTCAGCTATCACCACAGTTATTTTGATCCGCATCGGATCAGGGTTATCTTCAAAGTCATACTAATACATAGTGTGGTACAAATACTTACAACTAGTATATGTGAAATATACACAAGATAACACTAACCCAATAATAATTTTTTAGAAAAAATTACTTTGTATCAACAATACAAAAAATCACTCAATGTATTGATGATACAAAAAATCCGTTTAGAAAAATATAGTTATCTAACTCCAACTCCTCGTATTCTAATATAGAAAAATACTTGATATATTGAAATAAGAAAACACCGTTTGAAAATAATTTTCTCTAAATATCAAACTAATATTTAATTTTCCTAACTCTGAACCAATAATACAGAACAACACTAAGAATTTTATGCCCATAAAAATTTAGCTTAAAATATGTATTCTTAGAGAAAAAGAGAGTGAATATTTATAGTTAATTTTTCAACTTTTGGTATCCTCACTAACCCCTCACAGCCACCTTGTCGCACACCTTTACAAAGCCTTGCTGACCACCCCAGCGATCCCTGCATAAGGCATCAACGAAGTCCAACGAGCCACAGTCCATTCTATGTACACTCGCATATCAATATAAAAATTAAATGCAGGTAAAAATACACTTTAGCAAAAAAACTACATGCTCTTAACTATCTCATTGTGTGTGTAACATACGATCATTCAAAGTATTAAAATCTACGTGAGTGTGCAATCTAATAAAATACAGTACAAAAAGGTAGACAAAAATATTAAGTAAAATAAAATAGACTCGATATTTTGTACTTGAAAATGCCAACAAGGATGCAAAAAAAAAAAATTACAAAAATCACACATTCTAAACTTAAATTTAGTTCATTTATTTTTATTCCTTGTAATTTTAAATTTATGGCTTAATTTTTTTTATAATTATCTAATTTTTAGATCTATGTTATTGGATAATTTCTCTACTTAATGTTTATCTTTATCCTAGTTTACTAACAAGTCCACTAAGTAATCCCCTACAGGCTTTGTATATTCGCATATAAATTATTCATTTATACTTCTAAGTTGTTAGTCGTTAGGGTTTCCTTTTTGCCACACAAGCCAAGCTCCCAAGATTTTTTCCTTTTCTAGTGGATTCTAACATTCATATTTTTAATTCTTAAATTCAAGACATATACCTTATATTAAGGTGCAATATGCCATTAGGCTAGAAGGTTGTTGGCGCCGAATCTCCAAGATCTAAATATTAAAAAAGGCATCCACATAATTGATACTTCTTCTTTTATTTTGCCAACCACTTACATGATTAATATTAAAATTCTTTTTTCAATTGTCACAAGGAATACCTATTTTCATCATTTTGTGAAGGTTATTATATAAAAGTTTGGGCAGTAAATATGGATGGACATTTATAGATGAATAACTAAAATTGTGGTTATCTTAATAGATATAAAGTTTTTCTTTCTCTCAAAATTATATACATACATACATACATATATGCTACAATATATTAAGCAAAGGTTTAATAAAAATATATTATTTAAATCTCAATAATGAAATCACTTAATCATAACCATTTATAAGATTATTTGATGCAAGTATGAAAAAACTTAAGTAAGAAAAACTATATTAACGTAAAGATATGCAATAGATAGGCTTAGACCTAAACTAGTATTATCATATAAATATCAAAATATTAAGGATTTAAAATCAATGACTAAATCAAATTTAAATTAGTTTAGATATGCAAGATGAAAAGATGAAACTAAGTCTAATATCAAGATTTAGAAAATCAGTGAGTCTATGCGAGTTAAAGTCTAGGTGTGAATATATAGGCAAAAAAAGATACGTCGTATCATTTTATGAAAACATAAGTACAAATACATCACTTAGTTGATATAGCAAAATATCATTAGCAATTAGAGAGTGATTCAAATTAAAAACTGAACAGAGAGAATTATAAAAACCTAGTTTTCATTAGTAGGATTGATCTGTCCATAAGGTGGATTAATCCCGCACTAGAAAAGGTTGCGCCAACGAACTTTGAGATCAATCGAGCCAAGGTGGGGATTGATCTGTCCTAAAATAGTATTATGCCTATGTATAAGAAGATCAATTCGTTTGTGATGGAGATCAATCCCTCTCTCTAGAACCACTTTTTAAAAAGTAAGCATCTCAATGAGATCAAATTTGGATTTATTTAGGATAGATCTATATATAAAAAGATGAATCTTTCTTTCTTAAATTACCAACTATTCATGTACCCACTTATGCTCCCAACCTGGGAGAGAGAAAAATCAATAAAAGATTAATTATTTTGTTAGTCGAATAATACCCTTCTGATATCTAAAAAATCAATAAAAGATTAGTTCTTTTGTTAGTTCAATAGTATCCTTTTTTTTTTTAAGCAAATGGGAGACTGGAATCAGTAGGCGCACCAGGATGACCATCAGAATGGAAAGCAATCCTTAGCACCCTCTTCATTTTCCAACCACCCACAAAATTTATTAAATAAATAAAAAGTAACGAGTACAGTACAATGCATAAGTAGAACCTATAAGAAGGTTTGCTGACCATATCAGAAATAGTAAAGTGACGCGCAAAAGATGGTACATTCCACCACCAAGTCGCAGAACAAAAACTAGAAGATTTGGAAGCTAAACTATCTGCAGCCGAATTACCTTCTCGATAAATATGAGAGTAGTGGAAGTCCATGCTTGCAATTCGATCCAAACAATCAGTCCAGGGTGAGATCCATCGCCATGACACCATATGAGATCTATTATTGAATAAGTTTACCACATACGCAGAGTCAGACTCCAACCAAATCTTTTTCCAACCAAACCTGTCTGCATATTTTATTGCATAAATAGCCCCTGCTAGTTCAGCCTCATAGGCGTAGGAAATTCCTAAAGGAGTACAAAAACAACCCTTGACAAAAGATCTTGAGGTTCGAAAAATTCCCACACAACCTGAAAGACCAGGTGCTCCGAACGCAGTCCCATCAGTGTTTACCTTTAACCAACCTGGAGGAGGAGGATGCCAGTTAACTTCAATCACTTTTGGTGATCTTGATTGTGTACCACAAACTCGCAAACGATTGAGTATCTGCAAGTCATTCATAGTGTTTCGCATTGCACCAGTTTGTATTAAGCCTGCTTCTCTAATAAAACGCCAAACTGTAGTAAGAGATGAACGTAAAGGGATCTTAATTCCCTCATAGCAGCGATTATTTCTAGTTGTCCAAATAATCCAAATAACAGAGATAATGCCTGATTTCCATAAATTACGTATTTGAGGTCCAAATTCCCTACCCATAGCATCCCTTCACAACTCCAAAAGTGACGTGTCTATGCGGGGGCGTAAACCAAAAAAATAGGTAATTAGGTCCCAGAGAGCCCCAGCAAAAGGACACGTTAAGAAAAGGTGAGAGATTGTCTCTTCTGTTCTACCACAAATAAAGCAACGTGAAGGGAAGGAAAAATCCCTTTTCTTGACAACGCAATCAGTGGGAACCTTTCCTTGAATGACTCTCCAAAAAAGCATAGAGCGAGATGGAGGAATAATGAGGACCATACTTCTTTACCCAGCTTTTAACTTGGCCTATTGATCTCAAAGAATCATAAGCATCACGAGTTGAAACATTTCCACTAACTGAACAAGACCATACCCGAGTATCCTTTGCACCTGCAATTATCGAGTTAATATCTATGGCTACATCCGGATGCGAGTCAGCAAAATTTTGCGGTAATCGCCAACCGTCCTCTGTCTGAAATTGACCAACTAAAGCATTCAAAGGCATATCATTTGGAACCTCAGGAAGTTTCTCTATTAGTGGTGAACCCAGCCAATTGTCAGTCCAAAAACGAACAACTGAATTCTTACCTATCAACCAACGGGAGTCAGCAATCAAAGCTAGGAAATGGGTCCTCAATCCAGACCAAATAGATGAGCAAATATGATATCCTCTAGGAGTATCATTCCTATCAAGAAATCGCCTCTGTAAGTACATCAAGGTGTGAGAGGTTCCCTTAATTAGTCTTCAAGCAAATCTTCTCAACATGGCTTCATTTAAAGTTTTCAAATCTCTTAGTCCAAGACCCCCCTCAGCAAGAGGGCGACAACAATCTTTCCAGACGATTTGAACTAATTTGACTTTGTTTGTGTGGCCAGTCCAGAAAAAATTTTAGATGACTTTATTAAGCTCGTTAAGAACCACTTTTGGCCATCTATAAATTTGAAAAGAATGGAGGAATGTATTTTGGATAATTGATGCAATCAAACAGCGACGACCTGCAAGAGAAAGTGATAATCCCTTCCAAGAATCCAAACGAACTTTAATTCGATCCGCCAAACCCTGGAACCAGCATCGACGTGGGGCACCACGAAAAAGAGTCACCCCCAAATAACTCATAGAGTCACCACCTAAACGCATACCCGAAAGCTCTTGAATGGACTGAATTGTACCTGTCGACACCCCCTTGCCGAAATAGATTCTTGATTTTTCAAAGTTAACCAACTGTCCCGATAAATCACTATAAAGCTGAAGAGCTTCAGAGATATTTTGTATATTGTGAGAACTAGCCCTTACAAAGATGATCAAATCATCTGCATAAAGAAAATGAGTAGGAGCTGTAATTCCATGAGGAGAAGAGATATGGACAAGCCGACCATCCACAGCCATGATAAAGAGATATCTGCTAAGAAAATCACTTGCTATACAAAAAAGCAACGGAGACAGTGGATCACCTTGTCGCACCCCTCTAGAGCAAGGGAAATAACCTTTAGGGGAGCCATTCATGAGAATAGAGATTCTTGCAGAGGTAAAAAGACCCTGTATCCAACTAAGGAAAATCTCATCAAAACCAAAGGATCTCATTACCTCAATAACAAAGTCCCATTTTATCGTATCGAAAGCCTTCCGAATATCGATTTTAAGAGCAAGATTTCCACATCGACTACGAATATCCAAAGCATTAAAGCACTCAGATGCCCCTGCCATGCAATCCCCGATACGGCGTCCCGGAATAAAACCAAATTGATTTGGAGAAAGAATACGAGAGCAGATAACTCCAAGACGAGTAGCTATTATTCTCGTTATAATCTTAAACATGAAATTTCCAAGTGCAACAGGTCTGTATTCGTCAACCCGACTGACATGATCAACCTTAGGTATTAAGATGACGAAACTAGAATTGAGTCCAGGATGCATCCTCCCTGTAAGAAAAAAATCTTGTATTGCTTTAACAATATCAGAACTAACAATGTCCCAACAATCTTGAAAGAAACGACCCGTATAGCCATCTGGGCCAGGAGCACTTAAGGGATCCATATCAAACACCATTGCTTTTATTTCCTCCCTAGTAGGAATTTTCCTTAAAGAAACGTTATCATCCTGAGAAACCAACTTTGGAACCACTGAGTCAATGGCTGAAAAATCTGGAGCATCCCCCCTTGTTGGTTCTGAGAACAGCCTCTCATAATATCCAACAACATTGCTTGTAATAATATCTGGATCATGACAAATATCACCATTAAGCTCCAAATGGGCTAGAGGCTTTTGAGCCTTTAAACGACGAAACATCGAGTGATAGAAAGGGGTATTCCTGTCACCATCCTTAAGCCATTTTAATCTGACCTTCTCTTTAAAGAAGGTGTCCTGTTGTCTTAAAAGCCTATCCAGATCAACCATAGCATCAGACTCCATCTGAAAAGTGTCCTCGCTGAAGTCCTCATCATTATATCTTTTTTGAATATCAGCCAGTTTAGACATAGCTAACTCGATATTTCGGTCAAGTTTACCAAACACCTCCTTATTCCATGATTTTAAAGATATTTTTAAGTTCTTGAGTTTACTAACTACTACTCTCATGGGACTAGAATGAACTGGAGTTGACCAAGCTGAGCGAACTAAATCCAAAAAATCTGGGTGATCTAGCCACATACCATGAAATCGAAAAGGACGAGGTCCTCTAGGTATAGAAGTACCAGCAGAAAGCAATAGCGGATGATGATCGGATTTGTGTCGCAGAAGAGTACAGCAAGAAACTTGATTCCAAGCATCCAAAAAGGAGCTATTACACAATCCCCTATCAAGACGAGACCGGGCCCGAGAAATGCCACCCTTAAAGAAAGTGAAAAAAGAACCCTTGACATCAATGTCAATCAAATCACAGTAGGAAATAGCAGCATTAAATTCTTGGATGGAAAGATTTGCATGAGAGGATCCAGAAGCCTCATGAGCCCCCATAATGGCATTAAAATCCCCAATTACCAACTAATAGGCATTTAGCTCTGATAAAATCATCAAAGAATCCCAAAGACCTCTTCTCTTGATATAAGTACCACTTCCATAAACAAAAGTTAACAAATGTTTAGTAGAGTTATTAGTGTAGGTAACTGTAATATGTTGATGATCTTGAAGCAAGACAGAAGTACTCAGTGCCACAGAGGGCGTAGCAAAAAGCCAAATTTTAGAATTGGAGGGAGCATTGGCACAAATAAAAGTGTATCCAAGAGAGCGCCAGAAACGACCCTCAAGAGCTCGTAGACTAGTCATAGGTTCAGCTAAGCAAACATAATCAGTTTTTTCTTTCCGGCAAAAATTCTGTAAAGCTTGTTGGGTATCTCGATTGGCTATACCCCTACAATTCCAATAAAACACTCTCATGATAAATCATGATTGAGGACACCACTAAAAGGTGTATCATTTGCAGAAGAAGGTGTGGAACTTTTTGACCTTCCTTTCTTACCAGTCACTAGGTGCCATTCCTCTTTGTCATTAAACAAGTCATTCTCAAGAGCATAAGCTTTCTTAAGCCTAGTCATTCTTTGTTCAAGTTCCAGCATGTTCACAGGATGAATAACTCTGGAAGCAGTACCACTGAAATTACAATCAACAATAGGGGGAGTAGGCTCCAAATCTTTAGCATTGTCAGTCACTGAATCCAGTTGAGTTGCACAGGTGGGAAGAGAGACAACTGTAGATTCGATAGGCATCATAAGTCCAGAGGTCACCAAAGAGACTGGACGAATATCAGTGGTGTCTGTAGGCACAGAGATGGATGCACTCGATGGAGGAGTCGACATATTACTCGAAGAAGGAGCCGACATAGTACCCACATTATTACCTACAATAATGTCATTATTTTCTATAATATTAAGTGCAGAAAAAATATTACTAATTGGGATGGTTGCAGAATTAGCAGAAGCTTTAGGCAGATAAATTTGTTGTGGACGAGTTTGTGGTGCAGCTTTTGTTGGATGTACCCTTTTTGGAGGAGCAACAGTGATAGCAGAACCATTTTTTCGACATTTAAATGCAGCATGCCCTACCGAAGAACAAAGTGTGCAGAACTCTGAGACATTCTCATAGAATAAATCAATAAAGAACTTTAGAGAACCTACTTCAACCATTATTTGCTCATCAAGCTTTGTAGAAAGATCTATATCAATCAAAAACCTTGCAAATTTGCCCATTTCTCCATTTAAAGTGGCATTATCAATTTTTAAAGGGGCACCAATAGCACGAGCAATATTTGTAAGAATTTGCTTATCCCAAAATTCCCATGGCAAATTGTAAAACCGAACCCACACATGGGCCTTAGTTGTCTTCTGATGCAAATGATTAAAATTTGGCATCCATGGTTGAACCCTAAACACACCGGGTTTTAAATTGATAGGGCATTTGCCCAAACCCTAGCTCTGTCATCGGAGCTATGTAGTAGCATGTGATAATATCCCCGTCTCAGTGAAATGAGCTTCCAATTAGCGGGTAATTTCCAACATACTGTTAATTGCGACTTTAAATCGCCTTGAGTCCAAGGCTTATCTCCCTTTGAAAGGATTAGTCTACCAATCAAAGAAAACTTACATAAATCAAGTCGAGATTGGTATAAGTTGGAGTCCACAGTGACACATGCAATATCACCAGCTTTCTTTTGGGGGGCATCAAAATGTTCAATCACCACATTTGTGAGTGAATTGGATATGGCTTCAGCGTAGCTTTTTTTAGGGACAAAAGACTTAAAAAGATCAGCATGTCCCAAATGCTCCATAGGTTTAGGACTTGGATTATCCATGGCAATCCTTAACCCAAAAACATAACAGATGATGATAAATCAAAAGTCCTGATTATTACCAAATTTTCTTTTACCAAAATCAACACCATTCACTTTTGAATGTGATGGTCTGAGTTGAAAAAAAAAAAAATTTCAGCAAATTTGAAGCTTCAGTTGTTTTTCTTATTCAACCACCCAGAACATTTGGTAATAAAATCAAATATGAAAGATCAGAACTGAAATCAATTTCGGCAGATCTGAATTGATTTTAGTTTCAACATATACATCTCCTAAAGCTGCAACCACAAATAGGTCAGATCTGAACATAAATAGGGCAGAGATCATACCACAACCAGGCAAACTCAGTTTCAAAGAAATAACTATCCACCGTTGATAAGAGAGTGGACAGTGAAGGCTGGTCCGATGGCTGTTGGTGTGAGATTATCCGATGGTTGCTGGTGGTTGATGGCTGAAGAAGAAATGTTTGCTGGTGGAAGATCTGGTGGTTGTTGGTGGAAGATCTGATGAATGGAGGTGGAAGATCTGCTGGTTGTTGGTGGTTGTCGCGTGGAGGAGCTGGTTATGCGAAGCCTGGTTGTCGCGTGGAGGAGCTGGTTGTCGCGTGGAAGAGCTGGTTGTGCAAAGTCTGGTTGTGCTCGTGCTAGTTATCGCGTGGAGGTTCTGGTTGATTGAAGGCTGGTTGTCTCATAGAGGTACTGGTTCGCGTGGAGGTGCTGGTGCGAAGGCTGGTGCGAGTTCAGATGGTGCGAGCTCAGATGGTCAAAGAAAGTAAATTTTCTAAAATTGTTGGTCTATAGCTCTTTGGATTGTCCGGCAAATCTACTCATGCATACGTACAACACCAATCTGGTGAGGACAGGAACAAAGAAAAACCTCCCATGTTGAGAGTGGATCAATAGTATCCTTCTTATAGATATCATTTAAAAAGTATCAACGTGCGACACGTATAATTGCTGAATAGTTGCTTAGCATCAATCGCTTAGGGGAGTAAAATCGTATATATAGAAATATTTATATATTCGCCATTTGATATTTTTTGACAATTTTATTTTTAATATTTTTAATTTTATCTTTAATAATTTATATTTTAATTATCTTTTTTTCATTATTTATTTTAATTATAATATTTAACTTTATTCTAGATTCACCTAAGACTATATACATATATATATTTTATTGGAACGAACTAATTACAAGATTATAATAAAACTAATAATATTTTTTTTATAAAAATATTAATGCATTTATCATATTAATTAGATTATTTAAAATGAAACAAATATATTACTTTTTTTAATGAGTTAAGTATAATTTAACTTTTTTAATTTTTATTGACATTATTATTTTAATAATTTCATCATTAATGTCTATAAAATAATAAAAGCATTTTTTGATTTATTATTCTATATGTTTATTACAGTAATAAATTCTTATACTTTTTTTTTAAATAGAAAAGTGAAAAGGAAAATATAATTAGGTGTTCCTATACGAAATGATTGAGAATAAGTAGACGACTTATAATCTTGTTCGTAAGGGACAGGATCCATCCGGCCAGAGGAGGATCCATCAGGCTTTGAGGGGGATCGATTTATCCCACCAGTTTTCTAAGAGAAACTACGCAGAAAGGGTGGGATCTAATACCGCTCAGAGTGGGATCGATCCGTCTATGAAGGATCGATCCATCCATGATTGGGATCAATCCTGGATGCTCTGTAGCCCTGTTTTTGCACACTTGATTCCATGTAAATGCTCCTAATCAAACCTTAATGCTTAACCACTCATATTTAGTTCTCAAACATCCCCATGAATTTGCATCACACATCACAATTCTTTACCTTAATGCCAATCCTTGGAATACTTCCTTGCTTGGATCCTCCACCACCTTTCAACTACCATGAAAAAGTGGTCACCTCTACCAAGTAAAACCACTCGGCAAAGGTAACAAGTTTGATATCCATTAAGTCTTCAACCATGTGATTTATCACTAACTTCGCCTTAAAATGTTCTTCAATAGCTTCCCAAATCAAACACACCAACTATGAAGCTTTCTTCACATCCACCAACTTGGTAACACATACCATGGTAGAATACCAAGTCTCAACTAGTTGAACCATGATCCTATGAAGTTCAAAACCATACAACCCAACATACCAAACTTCACATAAACAAATTGATCATACCTATGACCAATTCCAACAGTACCTCCAAAGTACATCAACACTATACTCATTGCATATCCAAAGTTTCCCACTTCAAAGCACCTAGACTTTTCCAACTCCACATCCACATAACCAATAATAGGAGATAATGTAATAAATAAGTCAAAGTGTTGAAATATAATACCTTTAGTTGTACACACATTGTTGTACCAACACTAGCATCGTATCCCTCCAAATCAAACTTAAGTACACCATCCTCTAACGTGCTCTCCCAATAATCTTTACTATTGCTTGCATGTTTAGAAACAAGTACACATGGTTTGTCTTCGTACAAAGAGCATTTTCTTTCATCCATGGCCTCATGCCATATGTGGGTATCTCTCTACTTATAGCAACCCCAAAAATCACCGACTCCACACACAGTACATAGGTGAGGTCTAACCTTCCAGGAGTCACTTTATTGTGACAAACTCGATTTCTTGCTATAGAGATTTTACCAACTAGCCCAAATAGCTTAGTTGGCACAGTGTCAATCAATGCCTTTGTATTCTTTTGAGAATGTTCTTTATCTTCACCAAGTTTCTCTTTTGAATGCCTATGCATCTCCATTGGATTTCTTTACGCACATTCCAACTGCTCCAGCTTACTACAAACTCGTCTGGCCAGACATGGTGAGCTATTGGAATCCTTGGAACTGACTTGCATGAACATCACATCCTCCTCAAATGTTACATCTATACTAATGATGCACTTCTTGCTATCATCACACTAGAGACTATAAGCATCAACACCACTTAGATAACCCAAAAACAAACATTTTAGTACCTTTTTCTCTAACTTCCCACATCCAACCGATGCATAAAAACACAACCAAATACTCTCAAATGGTTGTATTCAACTGGACGTTCATTCCACACTTCTTTTAGTGTCTTAAAGTTAAGAGGCATTGACGGGTAACTATTAATAAGATACCTAGTTGCAGCAATAGCTTCACCCCAAAATCTTGGGGGTAAGTTGGCACCAGAAAGCATACATTCAACCCTCTTAATAAGAGTTCTCATTATCCTTCCTACCAACCCAACCTGCTAAGCAATCTCAGGAATAATCTTGTACTTGATAATACCATTCTTTCTACACAATCCTACAAAGGCTTCAACATAGAACTCCAAACCACTTTCTGTCAAAAGATTCTTCACCTTCATCCCAATTTGGCTTTCAACAAGAAACCTCCACTCTTCAAACTTTTCAACAGCTTCATTTTTATTTTTTAATAAATAAACCCAAAGCTTTCTACAGTAGTCATAAACAATAGAAAGAATATACCTGGCACCATTAATTGACGGTATCTTCTTCGGCTCATGTAAGTCCATATGCACATACTCCAATATACTTTCTCCCTTGTACCTTGCAAAAGAGAATGACACTTTCTTGTCATTGCTAATTTCACAATGATCACAGAAAATCATCCTTTTAATCAATTCGTCACTAAGAGATTTTCTCTTGTCCAATTCTTCCAATCTTCGAGCACTAATGTGACTTAATCTCTTGTGCCACCAGTTTACATCAACTTCAGTGTGTGTACCCATAGCATCTTTAGTCTCCGCAACACCATTAAGAATATACAAGTCGTTCTTTTGTTTACTGCAAAAATGAACTAACGAGCCCTTGCACACCTTAATTTGACCGCGTTCTCCTTTGAAACTAAAACCCATGCTATCCAATATGCCCAAGGAGATCAAATTTTTCTTCAACTCTGGAACGTGTCTCACATCCTCAAGAATGAACACCGAACCATTACCAAGTCGAAGACATATTGTGCCAATGCCAACAACTTCACAAGGATGATTATCCCCCATATTCACAACACCACAATTCAATGATTTGTACTCAACAAACCAACTCCTATGAGGTGTAATATGAAATGAACACCCCGAGTCTAAAACCCATGTGCCATTATCGCCACCATCCACTGAAATTGCAAGTGCTTTGGCATGCTCACAACTTGTCTCCTCATCCACTATTCTTCCACTACTTGATGCTTCCATCTTGTGTCTTATTCTTTCCAAGCAATCTTTTCTAATGTGATCGTGTTTTTGACAATTATAACACCTCACATTTTTTCTTACTCCTTGAGACTTATACTGTGAATGAACTTTATCATTCGACTCTTCGCTTTTATCGCGTTCCTGACCACGGGTAAACAATGCATCACCACTACCATTCCCACCAAGATGTTGACCTTGCATCTTCAACTCTAATCTCGTGTTCTCAAGTGAGAGACCACTTGCTCCAAAGAGATTTTCTTTCTTCCATACTTGAGCCTGTCTTCACTTCACGATATGACTCTAGTAAATTATGCAACAAGAGATGTGCAAGATCCTCATCACCAAGACCTTCTCCGATATTGGCCAAATCACTAGCAATCCTTCGAAACTCCTAAAGATTAGACTCCAAGCCCTTTGACATATCCATCTTGAAACCAAAGAATTGTTCTTTCAAATGAAATTTTTGAGACAAAGCCTTTTGAGTATAGATCTCATCCAATCTCTTCCATAAACCCTTTGCGGTCACCTCAACTTGCACCTCACGAATAACATCATCATGCAAGTGTAAAAAAATTGAGGTATAAGCGATCTCTTCCATTTCTCTCTTTTGATAAATTGGTGAACCTATTTGAAAACTCCAGATTACTTTCCAAGGCTTGCGCTACCTTTTGTTGTACCAAGATGCCTTTCCTCTTTGCCTTCCATATGTGGAAGTCACCAAAACCATCCCATTTCTCTATTTCAACCTTACTCATAATTGATTACACCAAAAATTATCTTCAAACAAAATTCAAACAATCTTCACAAAACAGGACCAACAAACCACGAAATTCAACAATACACAAAACCACCCAAAATTGAAACTTGGGCTCTGATACCACTCTGTTGTGCTAGAGTCTTGTTATGGCCCATAATAGAGTTACCCATGAACCGATTGTTACCACTAAAATAATGAGCAATTTGAGAACTAAATGGAAACCAATCCAAACCAACCACAATAACAATAAACAGCAATACAAGTGCATCCCACACACCAGTTAATCAATATGAGAATAATGAGCAATAAAATCGATAAATCAATACACAAGATTTAACATAGTTCTTCTCCAAATTTTGGAGCTTATATCTACAACTCGAGCACCCAAGCAATATTTGACTATGAATCAAGAGGATTACAGCCTATGCTTTTCAATAAGCAATACAATCTATTCTATTCTCTTCATAGTACAATACAAAACTCTCATATCCAAATCTCATTTAGTCCCAAGAACATACCCAAAGCCTCATACTTCTTCAAATGGAGATATACTTTGATTCTTAGACTAAAAATAAATTACAAATAAGAGTTTACCTTGAGAGGAGACTAAACCTAAGAGTTACCCTAAAAAGAACCAAGCTTCCATTCCACCAATAACGGAGAATGCCCTTTCTTCTTCCTTACCTCTCTTTTTTCTCTCTAGTCTTTCACACTCATCAAATGAGCTCTCTTAAACTTAAGAGCATTTAAGGGTGCTTATATACCCATTTGGGTCATTTACAACAATGCCCAAACTATTCCAAGCTCCCTTATACAAAGCCCATGACCTTAGAAGTCTTTTTTCCTATTTTTCGCTAAAAATAGTAAAGGGGGATCCATCCAACAAGAGGAGGATTGATCTGCCTTGAGGGGGATCGATCCATCCTACCAGTTTTCAAGCAAAAACTACGCAGAAAGGATTCGATCGATCCATCCATGGGGGATTGATCCATCCATGATTGGGATCGATCATGGATGCTCTGTAGCCTTGTTTCTAGCCTTGTTTCTCTACACTTGATGCCATGTAAATGCTCATAGTCCAAACTTGATGCTTGATCCCCTACATTTGGTTTTCAAACATCCCCCTTGATTTGCATCACATATCACAGGGTATATGGGAAGATCAAGATAAATTGAACTTTTATTAATATATTGATGTAATTACAATAATTATTCAAATGTATTTGTTTTTGTTATGATAAATTATTATTTAAGTTCATGAAATAAATTTGCAGAAGTCTTAAAATTTATTTTTTGATAAAAAAATAGAAATAAAATAATGAACATTATTAACAATTATTTAGTAATATGATTTTGAAGCATTCATGTTAATATAATTATTAGAAATTTATTTTTATATGCATTAAATTTTTATACATGGTTAAAAATAATGGCAAGCTTATAAATTATGAAAAAGTAGGGATAAATTGATCATTTTTATTTCAAATTCCCTTCTCTATAGTAGATATAGATGTAGATAATATATTATTCATATGTATTTTAAAATTTTAATTTGATTATTTAGAATTAATTTCTGGCTTTGCATATTTAGAGAAAATATTTTGTCTTTCGTTTTGAGATTGTGTAATGGTTTTAGAGACGGTTTTCATTAACAAACACAAATTGATAACAAAACAAATAGTTATACACACCAAGGTACAAAATTACAAGAAGTTTTAATTGAAAGGCAAATAGAACACCTTTACATTAATTAGTTGAGTACTAATCATCACCAAACCAAACTATTAAAACAAAATAAAAATAAAATAAAATAGAAGAATCATGATAGTGAGAGTGGAAGCTTGAAATAGAAACTAAATTGTATTATCCACTCTACATTATACAAAATTACAAGTGCTTATATATAGGCAAAAATACTTAACAACTAAGTAAACTCTTAGTAAGTGACTAATAACAAATAACAAATAACAAACTCCTAAGATACTAATATTCTAATAGCCCCCCTCTTAATGGTGGTGAACACAACCATCAATTTGACCAGCAAGCATTAGTAACAAGTTGTGAACATTTTCACAAACCATTCATAGCCACGAATAGATTTCTTGATTACCAAAGATGAAAAAAAGCAACATCAAATTTTACAGCAGTACAAATTGGCTTGAAATGTCGCAGTGAACTCACCATTACCAGGCAAGATTGATGTACTGGAAGGTGAAACAACTAGCAAAGACGACAAAATGTCTCTGTAGGAAGCTATGGACGCCATAAGCACAATCCAATGATTACCAAAGATGAAAAACAACATCAAATTTTACAGCATTTCAAATTGTCTTGAAATGTCGCCGTGAACTCACCATTACCAGGCACGATTGATGTACTGGAAGATGAAACAACTAGCGAAGACGACAAAAACGTCTCTGTAGGAAGCTATGGACGCTATAAGCACAATACAAGCACAAATAATAGAATGTTCTTCAGAACCCTTAGGAATTAAACCTGAAAGAGGAATTCGAAGAATTGAATTCTGATTGCCAAGAAAGAAAGAATTGACTGCTGTTAAGATTAATGCAGCAGATGTGGATTGCAAATGAACTTGAGTTGGACAAGAAAGTAGCTGAGACAACGTTGAGGGAGCACAAAGGTGATGCAGTTGCTGCACAAACCAAAGCAATTGCAGAACGAGTCTCAAAATTAGGCCAATGTTGTTATTGCTTATGAACCTGTGTGGGCCATTGAAACTGGCAAGGTTGCAACCCCAGAGCAGGCTCAGGAAGTGCATTCTGAATTGAGAAAATGGCTTCAAGCAAACATCAGCCCTGAAGTTGCCGCTAATACTCGAATTATATATGGAGGATATGTTAATGGAGCAAACTACAAGGAACTGGCAACTAAGCTTGATGTTGATGGATTCTTGGTTGGGGGAGCTTCTCTTAAGCCCGAATTTATTAACATTATCAAGTCTGTTGAGGTGAACAAGAAGCATGCTCACCAGAGAGCACATCAGCTGATGCAATTGCTTGAAGAGAAAATTATTATTCTTGAGAAGATCCAAAACAACAATCAAATTGATGACCTTAAAAGACTGATTCCAAAAGAAATCATTCCTATGAGAACAGCTATTTTCCGATCAACTTCCTCTGCTGGCTTCTCCAATCAGCTATTTCCCTCAAAGCCTCAAACAGTTGCAAGGGCGAGCTTGAGAAGCGAATCTCAGTGATCTTAGAACACGTGACCGTCGATGACTTAATAATTCTTTCTTTCACCTATGACGGCGAGAAACGGTTTGATCTCGAGAGCGTGAGGAAAATCGTTTCAGGTTTTGCAGAGAGAAGAGTGTGTCGGTCTTTAATGAAGGCAATTTCAGAGAAGTCAGTTCCAGTACTGCAATGCAAAGAGTGGCCAAAATCGTCGACGCCTATCTTGGAGAAATTACAAATAGTACGGAACTCAGCATCGCAAAGGTCAACGGCATCACCGTTCTCATCCCTAAAGGAGCTCAGAAAGACGATGATGATCTCTACCGAGCCATTGACATCATGGATAAAAAGCTTGTTTCGAATTGCAATCAAAGAAACTCTCTCTGCTTTCTCAACAGTGAATGATCTTCCTACGTTCAATCTGCGCATGAACAAAGGAATTCAGATCTGGAGGAATTCAGATCCTAGATGAAAAAGATTATGCTAGCCATCGCTGATTTGCTTTGTTTCAGTTTATCCTGGTGCTGGAACTGCTACTCATTATTCTAGATCTCTTGATTTTGACGAGGTTCAGAATTATTTGTGTTTTGTCCCGCTTGGAACTATTCTTCAATACAGGTTTTAGATTAAAGATTATCTCACTTTTATGTCTTTACTGTTTATGCAATCTGGATCTTTTGGATTTGGTGAGTTTTTGAATTTATTGATCATTCTTGCGATAATGCTTGAGTATCAATCTCAGTTCAACTGTAAAAGGAACAGAGATTGTAGATACGGAAGCAAATTGAACAGCTGTAGACTGAGGATGAGATTCTACACCAGCTGTGAAATTTCCAGAATCACGCATAGTTCTTGATGTAGCCACCAGAGCTCTGATACCATAAAAGATAAATTAAAGAACTGAGAGTGAGCGTGGAAGCTTGAAATAGAAACTAAATTGTATTATCCACTCTACATTATACAAACTTACAAGTGCTTATATATAGGTAAAGATACTTAACAATTAAGTAAACTCTTAGTAAGTGACTAATAACAAATAACAAACTCCTAAGATACTAATATTCTAATAATGTGTAAAGCAAAGCACATGTATTACTTTTTACAAAGGAGAAAAACAAATAATGGTATGGGTGAACAGTGAGATCAACTCTACTTTATAATTTTTTATATGTTATTAGTTTCATTACTACAAATATGCGACAAAATGATTGAAAATATGTGCATAAAAAAAGAAAGAAAGTTAAAATAGATATGTAGAGAGAGAATAGAAACTGATAAAGGAAATGAATTCAGTCTATTGAAGTAATGATCTCAATATAAACGTACACACATATAGCACAGCTATTACCAACGTAGCATATATATTCTACAAGTGCTGTGCATTTTCTAACCCAAAATGTCAAACTTATGCTAAGAGTAAATCCAAACAATTATAAATCTCTTTTAGATTATCTTATCTTTTGAAGTTGTTTAGAGATCAAGAATCAAGTTGCTCATGTTATTGCTTAATGAGTATCGGACATCCTTGCCTTGTAGACGTACCAACTACTAACTAGCCAGCGTAAAAAACAAAAGAATATTGGCCTGCCAATAGAAGATACTGTGGAACCATATTCTTGTGGGAACTTTCTTATTAGTGGGTTTTATTAACCAATGTCTTTCAGCTACACTTAACCTTTTGCTCTCCACTTCAGCAGCAACGTAAAATGCAACATGGTATTGCCAAAACCATTGACATTGCAATTCCAGTTAGAGAAACATACAGTTTTGATTTTTCATCATCCAAAGCAAAGCAATTGGCCATTTTGAAATAGAGAAGAGTAAATATCACTTTTGCTATTTCATATAGATAAAAGGTATTATATTATCCTCAAAAATCTTGGACTCCATGCTAGTAGCTTGTTCATTAAAGTATGTGTCACCAACAGAAGATGTGACTCTTAGTATTATAAAGGTTATGCACATAGGAATCACCAGCAATAACTTTTTAAATGTTTTTGATTTTAGTGCTTGGACAAGTGACTCCCACCGGCTATTGTTTTGTTGTGGCAAAGGACTTTGCGTTAGTAACCTGCGTATGACTTATATCAAATATTTCACACTTCTTCCAAAAATTAATAATATTGCATGTATGCAATTGACAATTTGAATAGTTTGCTACTTTAAATCGCTACAAATATTTTATGAATGGGTAGTTCATTTAGAATGATTAAATTGATAATCTATATATGTCACACTGGTTTTTGTCCATCCTTTTTTTCTGGTTTCTTTTGGTCTGAGGTACCCATGTAATCTCTCAGCTATTGTTTTTTGGTGCAATGGATTCGGGTCTTCTGCACAAGGGGGTTTTCGTCGGCTATGTGTATCTTATTATTCCTGTTTTGTGTCATGTATGGATTTCTTTTTTGGGCATACTAGTTCTGCAATCAGTTGTAATATCCCATACTCTCTGAAGAATTCTGATCTATCATTTGCATTGCAGCAACAAACATTGAATTGGAGAGGTATAGGGAGCAAATTAAAAAAGCTCCACATTCCCCTACAATTATGTCTTTTGAGGAAAGCAGTTTTGTAGGGTTTGGTTGGGTAAATTTGATCGTGCATGGATGTTCTTATAGGTGTAAATGTTGATACTCGATACTAGTAGTTGTAGTGTAGCAAGTGTGCGTGCACGCACAAAACACACATATATATGGGAAAAGTATGTACAATTCATTTGTTTGGACTTTAGATGTTGTTTTGTCATCTAATTTCTAAAAGATAATTTTATTTAACATTTTGATGCTGGCCAAAGTTGGAAAAAAATTAATAGAAATTAAAATGATAGATAGAAGCTCACAACTCTATTAAATCTCTAAAGGAATACAAATTATCACCACTTAAAGGGATACAAAAGAGATACAGAGCTATGGATAAAAGTTCACCACTGTAAGGGATACAAATTATCACCACCCAAATGTTATAGTAAAAGATACAAGACTTCTTGAAAACTAAAGAGCTCTCAAGAAACAATACCACTTTCAATTATTCTATGGCCTTTACTACTAATGATTTAAATAATCATAGAATCTAATTATTTGTAAGTCAAGCTGTCTCATTTTCAAGTTATCCAATGACTTTTTAAGAAAGGAATCTAATTTTTTTTTGAAAAAGTTAAAGGGAAACTTCCAAAGCAAGAATAAAAGTCGGGCTTACCACAGGAGTATTGTAGAGGATACTTGTTTGACAAGTTTAGAAGCTTCCAAATATGTCTTGGTAAAATAGCCATCACTTTGTCTAAAAGCGTTCAAATAATGAATCGTAAATGCTTTAAAAACTAGACTTCTAGATGTTTCCAACAGTATATGACTTGCCTTTCAACTCAAAGTGAATAATTTTCAAGTTTAATTTCAAAATCTTGTCTAGAACATAGCCGAGTGAATTATCAACGTCTTTTATAATACATGTATATTTTTGTCCCCACTAATATTATGACTTATGTAAAATGATGAGTTGTTGGAAATGGAACCAAGTCCAAAGGACTAATAGAATTTTGTCCATAACCAAACCTAAAATGGACTATGATCAATAGTTTGACTTCTAGTTCAATTATAACCAAACTCAATTTGAACCAAAATTATATCACACTGATGAATAATTTTTCCAATATAACTTCTTAAAAGATTACCCAAACTTCTATTTGAAACTTTAGTTTATCCATTAGTTTGTGGAGATGACAAGAACTAAAGTTAAGTTGAGTCGGAAGCTTTCTCCAAAGAGTTTGCCAAAAATGACTCATATACTTTGTGTCAGAATATGAAACACTCGTTTTAGGAATACCATGGAGTTTTACAATCGTTTGAAAGTATAATTTAGTTGCACGAGATGCATCAAGAGTCTTGTTACATGGAACAAAGTGCACCATTTTAGAAAAAAATGATGGACAACTACTATAATAGAGTATTTGTTCCTTGAGTTCTTGAAAAACCCACAATAAAGTCCATACTAATATCTTCCCAAAGTGATGTTGGAATAGCAAGTGGAGTGTACGAATCAATGTTTTGGCCATGACTCTTAGTAATGTGACAAACTCTACATCTCTTCACAAATTTTTTAACATTCTTCTTCATCTTTGGCCAATAAAATTTTTCTTGCACTAAAGCAAGTGTTTTGTCTATGCCAAAATGCCTTCCAAGACTTCCACCGTGAGACTCTTGGATAATAGATTATCGAAGAGAACATTGAGGAATGCACAAGCAATTTCTCTTAAAAAAATATATTGATCTTGTACCAAGAATTGTTGAAAAGGGCCTTCCATGCATTCTTTCATTATTTTTTCAAAATAGGCATCATCTTTATAGAATTCTTCTAATATATAAAATCCTACAACCTTCACTTGCATGGTGGACATAAAAGCATATTTCTAACTTAATGCATTAGCCACCACATTTTGAACTCCCAATTTGTATTTGATTTGGAATTTGAAGGATTGAAGAAATTCTACCCAATGAGCATGATGCCTATTAAGCTTTTCTTGACTATTTATGAACTTCAAAGATTCATGGTATGAAAAAAGAACAAATGACTTAGGAAAAAGATATTGAATCCAATACTTAAGTGCTCAACAAAGAGCATATAAGTCATTGCCCTAAGTAGAGTACTTGTTGTGGGACTTGTTTAGTTTTTTCGTTAAAGAAAGAATTTGCTTACCTTTTTGGCTAAGAAACACACAATTTCCTACATTGGAAGCATCCATTCTATTTCAAAACTATATCAAAGTTTGGAAGTGAAAGAAAGAATGGGAGCTTCTGTTACCTTACTCTTTTGTTCTTCACTAGTCCACTTAAATTCACCTTCTTTTAAGCACTCGATAATGGGGCCATAATAGAGCTAAAAACTTTCATTAATCTTAGGTAGAATGAGGTAAATCCATGAAAGCTACGCATATCATGAAGACTCATAGGTGTTGGCCAAATCAAAATTGACTGTACCATGCTTGGATCCATCGTGATACTATCTTTCATGACATCAAAGCCAAGAAAGAGAAGACTATAAAAAAAAAAAGGACATTTCTTTAAATTAGCATAAAACTTTTGCTATCTTAGAGTGTTGAAAACTTGAAAAATATTATCTAAGTGTTGTTTTTCTTCTTTGGTATAGATAAGAATATCATTGAAGTAGGCAACCACAAACTTTCCAGTTAATGGCTCTAAAATATGATTCATTAAGCGCACAAAAGTAATAGGAAAGGTAGAGAACCATTACCATAAAAGTACTAGGAACATTAGAGAGTCCGAAAGGTGTCACCTTCCATTCAAATAGGCCATCTCTTGTCTTGAAAGCAATCTTCAATTTATCTCTTGTTCTCATCATAATTTGATGATAACCACTTCTAAGATCTATCTTTGAGAAAATGCATGCACAATGGAGTTGGTTAAGAAGATAATCAAGACAAGGAATAGAAAAGTGATAATCTATGGTTTGTTGATAGATCTACTATCAACACACATGCAGAAAGAACCCTCTTTCTGTGGTAAAAGAAGAGTGCGGACAGTACAAGGACTCTTATTTTTTTCGACCAAACATTTAGCTATAAGCTTATCTACTTGTCTTTGAAGCTCTTTATGTTCCTTAGGACTTATTTGTATGCCACTTTATTGGGTAATACAGCTTTTGGGATAAGATCAATTCAATGTTGAATGTCTCTCATAGGAGGAAGGCTAGTAGGAATCTCATTCAGAGTCACGTCACTAAATTCTTGAAGTAGCCTTTTAATGATTGGTGGTAGTTTATGAATTTCTTTATTTTCATCTAAGACCACAAGAGCAAAGTCTTCTTCCACATTCTAGAATTCTTTCTTACACTTTAAAAGAGTAAGAAGATTATTTCCCTCTACTTTAGAAATTTTGGGAGCACTCACCATTCTAGAAGGACCTAAAATAATTTAACACCATTTTTGACAAAATAATATGTGTTCTTATAGCCATCATGAAATACCTTTATATTAAATTTCTAAGGTCTCCCTAGAAGAAAATGACAAGCATCCATGGGAACAATATCACACCAAATTTTATCTTTATAATTTTTTCCAATAGAAAATTGAACTAGGCAATGTTGATTTAACTTGATTTTGTTCTCTTTCTGGAGCCAATAGACCATGTAAGGATTGAGATGTTTCTTGATTTTAAGACCCAATTTCTCCACCATGTGATTAGATACAACATTCTCAAAGCTACTACTATCAATGATAACGCGTCACACCTTTCCATGAGAAGTGTAGTTGTGTGAAATATATTGTTTCGAAACAAATCTTCCTTTTGGTCTTCTTCATTGATTGTGCTTAAAACCTTTTGAAGAAAGAGAGATTCTCCTTCGTCTTCATAAGTGACTTCGTCTTCATAAGTGATTTCATCTTCATAAGTGATTTCATCTTCATCTTTATCTTTCAAAACTTCTTGAACATTTTCCTCTTTCTCTTGATCACAATCTTCGTCAACAAGAGTGACAATCCATCGATTGGGACATTCTGAAGAAATATGCCCATAACCTTGACACTTAGAAACAATGACGAGAAGTAGTATTGGAAGAATTTGGTTGTTGCCTAGAACCAACCCCACTTTCACCTTTTTGAAAGTTCTTTTGAAGAAGATTTTATTGGTGCATTGAACTTTTGAGTAGGGGCATTTCCACGATCAAAAGATACTTTTTTTTGAACAAAATTGTGAACTACTTCCACGAGCTTCCTTTTGTTATTTTTCCACCTTTAATGCAAGCTTGCAACATCATTAAATTTCCAATAAGGTTGGAGTTGCACAACTTTTCCAATTTCTGGCTTTAGACCTCCCAAATAGTAAGCTATAGTATGCTCTTCTGGCTTAACATAATCATGAGATACTCAAACTCTGCAATGCACTCTTCAATAGACAACACTTTTTGCTTGAGATTGTGGAAGTTAAGAAAAACATCTTGCCTATAGTTTTACAGAAAATATTTTATCTTTAGCTTTCTTTTCATTTTTTCTCATGTGACTATCTTTCTCTTCCCATCATGGAGCTCTTTATCTTTTGAGATTTTTCCACCAAAGTGATGCATATTTTCTCAACTTCAAAGCAACATGTTTTACCTTTTGATACTCCGATATGTGTTTGTAATCAAAAACTCATTCCACCAAATGAAGCAAATCAATGAATTCAGGCTGCATTTTTTCTCAAATTTTGGATTATCAACTTTGATATTAAACTTGCCTAGAAAGCCACTATTCCTTTGAAACTAAGGAAGAGAAGAATCATCACTTAAGTCTTATGTAGTGATGAACACAATTTTGACCTATATTTTGTTATGTTTTTAAGCATTCATTTTATGTTTTATTTTATTATTTTCGTGTTTTTGAAGGTATTTTTGTGTTTTGTAGGTTTTTGGACTCTTGAAGAATATTGGATTGAAATGACACAAAAAGAGAGAAAATGGAGTAACAAAATCCAAAAAATGTAAGGCTTACATAAGGAGTCAAAAACTATGTAAGGGTTACATACAAGACAAAAGAAACACGCGCCTAGGCATGAAAAACCTGCGCCGCGGTGGGGAGGTTTCTGTTTTCTACCATGGAGCCAAAAAAGAACGCGCGCCGCGGCGGGCAAAAACCTGCGCCGAGGCGAGCGTGCCAAAACTGCCCAGAAACCCTAAAACTCGTGTTTCACTTCATTCCTCCTATAAATACCACATTATACCTCTCCCAAACACAAGTCTTCACACCAAATTTCTTCCCCACCTTAGCTGCTACTGCAGCAAGAGTTTTGCCACCCAAAATCAACCCAAAATCAAGAGGAGACCCTCCATTGTTGAAGCTACTCCAAGGATTTGAGAAAGGGGATCAATCAAGTTCAAGGATTTGGAGCTAGAGGTTTCCTTGGAGTATTTTTAGTTGCATATATTTTTCTTCTCTGATTTTGTGGTTTGCCTCCATGACTAAATTGATTGACACCAATTTAGTTATGGTTGGCTAATTTATGTAATTGGGATGTTAGTCTTGCTTCCAATGATTGGAAGAACAATTTTGTAATTTAATTATATATGATTTGGATTTATTTCTTGTTCATGTTCTTATTATTTTCTGATTGTGAATTAATGGTGGACCAAACCTTAGTTTGTAGTTAGAAAGAATATTTTAGAATTAGGCATTAGAAACGCCATCTTTGCTTAATTGTGCATTATGAACAAGAGCCTAAATTGATTGCATTGATTTGTGTTAGTTTAGGTGGTTAGAATTATTTCCTTGAGCTAATTTCGATTGATTAGGTAATGATCCGGATCAAAGACGTTAATTAGTTGATCGTAGTGAAAATTGCCATTGATTTGGGATTTTCTAGGTTTAGTGAAAAAATCATTAAATCCAACTTTTAATTAAATGCTTAATTTGTTTTTGCCATGAATGGATAGCGAACTAAAATTTCCATTTACATCCATCATCCTCCCCTTGGTTGTGATTACTTTTATTTGCATTTTTTTAGTTATATAATTAATTTAAGAATTTACAATCTGTTCTTCAACCGACAATTGTTAGAATGTTTAGGATTGTTTGTTCGACTGAATAAGAAAATAAATAACGTTTTAGAACCACCGTAATTCCTTGAGAGACGATCTTGGGAGTATACTTATCACTCATTACAAGTGATTCGTGCACTTGCGAGCTTTTTATAAAATACAAAATTTGACTATCAAGTTTTTGTGCATCATGTAGACCCACCATGAAAAGGATTAAATCCGTCTCTTTCAATGCTTAAAGTTTCACCTTCAAATCTAGGTTGATGAGGAGCATCACCTCTAAATGGTTCAAAGTGTTCTAAGCATGTAGTTGTTGAACTTGTCTTCTTAATTCTTCAATTTCCACATCTCGTAAACTCTTTCATGTGCATTTGGACCACATTAAGGAAAACCAGCGATGGATACAACCAAGCTTAAGCTCTAATACCAAAATTGATGTCGGCCAAAGTTGAAAATAAATTTATAGAAATTAAAATGATGGATACTCAACACTCTATTGAATCTCTAAAGGGATACAAATTATCACCACCTAAAGGGATACAAAAGAGATGCATGGCTATGGATAGAAGCTCAACACTCTAACTGAACACCCATGTGATGCAGATTATCACCACCCAAAGGTTATAATAAGAGATACAGAGCTCCTCGAATTCACCACTATAAGGATTTCACCTAAAAAATATAAGGTTTAGAAGATAAAACTCTTAAAGAGCTCTCAAGTTATAACATCACTCTCAATTATTCTATGCCGTCTACTACTAATGAGGTAAGTATATATAGAATATAATCACTTGTTAATCAAGTTGGTTTCTTAGTGAAGACAATAAATTACTTGCTAATCAAGTTGTCACCTTTCCATGTTATCGAATGACTTCATAAGGAATGAAATGAAGAACTTGTTGAAAAATTTAAAGGGAAACTTCCAAAGCAACCATAAAAGTTGGGCCCACCACAAGAGTGTTGTAGAATATAGTTGTTTGGCAAGTTTAGAAGCTTCATTGGTAAAATAGACATAACTTGTCTAGAGACGTCCAAATAATGAATGATAAAATACTTTAAAAACTAGACTTCTAGATCTCCCCAACAATATATTGCTCACCTTTCAGTTGAAAGTGGATAATTTTCAAATTTAATTCAAAGCCTCGCCTAGAACATAGCCAGGTTGATTATCACCTTCTTTTTTAATTCATGTGTACTATTGGTCCCCACCAATATTGGAACTTATGTAGGAATTAAGAGACATTCCTATGTCACTTTTGTTTGTAAAATGATGTTAGTTAAGGATAAAATCAACTTTCTATTTAATTTTTCATTAAATATCATGAAATAACACACATGCATATTTATAGTTCTTGATGGGAATATATGTAATGAAGTGAATTTTAATAAGAAAAAAATTACTCAATTTTTTAACATAAACAATCTTTTACGATCAAACTAAAAATTAAATTTTATTGTCTCATATATGACTTTGAAGTATATTAATCCAACTCTAATTTAATCAATAATAAAATGATGAACTATGGTGAGTACGATTATAATGGTTCATATAAAATAATGAATTTTTTTTTTTAAATTTTATAAAATTTTTGTTGAGTATATTTTCTAATTAAATTATTTCGTAACATATGTATGACAATCGAAAAATATAAACTTGCAAGAATGTGTTACATACTCATATGTATTTCATATATCTAACCAACAAAATTGGATGTAAATTTAATTTTTTTATTTGATAAATGTATAAAAGTATAACTAATACTTTTTCTAACCACTTAAGTTTTTAGAAAAGTTTTTCTAACATGGTATCAGAGCTGGAGATTCTGTGCTTAAGGCTCAATAATCCCAATTTTTGTATTGCAAGTATTTGACCTGTATGGTGCATAGAGCCAATATTTAAGCGGAGTGACAAATGTATGAAAGCATAGTTGACACTCCTTCCAATAGTTTAAGCTTTTGGCAAAGTTGATTTTTTTAACAAATTCTAAGATTATTTTCTTGCACATTTTTCACAAACTAGTTAAGCACATAAATGATACATTTTTCAAAAGCAAATGTACTTAAAAATATATTTTTTAAGATTGGGTCCTATAGAACATTTTTTGACTAAAAAAATAGACCACAAACATTAAATTTGTTTTATTCGAGCAGTTGTAGCCTAGTAATGCAAAAATTTCATTTTGAGACATGTAATTAAAAGGTCAAGTGATATGTAATTGCAAGGTCAGATGATCGATACTCATGAGATGTTATGAAATATTCTTTTAAAAAAATAAAACTAGACCATTATTGCTCTATACCATATTGTATAGGACCAAAGTTGTCTGTAACATTTAAGTGTTCCACTCCATAATCACCAATAATATCATACAATTTATGTGAAATTAGGTTAGAGAAAATAATAAAACTATTAAATCTAAAGGAAAGTTGGTAGTTTTAGATAGGGTGGAGAGCCAAATTTGTCCACTTGCTTATCTAAAAGGGGTCATTTAGTCATATCGGTTAAAAAATATATTTTTTAGTCATTTTTATTTTTCAAAAGGTGCCAAATAAACACATTTAGCTTTATGAACACTATTTTATTTATTAAAAAAAATAAGATTCAATGAAGGGCAAGGGCACTCAATTCACTATTTAAAAAATTTCCTTCTTAACTCATCCCTTTATATCCCTATGTTTTGAATCCAGCCCTAAACAAAATCAATCAACACCAAAGTAGCTCTTACCATCCTTCTTTCTTGTCATCATCGACATCCTAGCTGTCATTTCCATTCTTCTATCTCATTGTTATTGCCATCCTTATTTGTTGCCATCGCAATAGTCATCGCCACCCTAATTTTCCTCTATTTCTTTTTCTTTTTCTTGTAACAATGGAAGATAAAATGTTAAAAACCTCTTATTGCTATTGTGGGAAATGGTTCTAAAATGAATTATGAAATGGTGATGATGATTCTAGGATTTCGGTGGTGGTTAGAAAAGAGAGAAGAATTGAAAGAGGGGTGCCGAGGATTTGAAAAAGGAATGAGTTATTTGGATTTTTATTTTATTTTTTTCCCATAAAATTCTGTAATTTTCCTTAATTTCATAGAAAATGTAAAGAAAAAAAGAAAAAAAGGAGAACAATAATGTATATTTTGTATGTTAGAAGTGATACAATATGTATTTTATACAAGAGGAAGAGATGAGGGAATGCCCAATAAAAATACAATAGTTTGTGGTTGACTTTCGTGTGTCTCAACATCAAGCCCAATCAACATTACAAAAAGATGTCCATAAATTGATGTTGTGTAGAACTCATTGTGCTGCTTCTAAGTGTGAAACTTGAGGCTTGTCCATAAATTGACTAAGTATATGGACGCCATAAACCAATTCCAACATTGTGATAATAAAATAAATCAGTCACCCAACAAGTCTTCAATAAGAAAAGGGATTTTCAATGCACTCGCCTTCTTCCTTACTAAGAAATAAATTATGCTCCATTGGAGAATTAACAGGCTTCATTGCCAATTACCCTATGTCTTCTAATATTTCTAGTGCATATTTCCTTTGTAAAATAACAATTCCTCTTTTGTATCGACATATCTCTATGCCAAGAAAATATTTCAAGTTATCAAGATCCATAAGCTTAAATTGCTATAAGAGATAAGCTTTAATACCTTCAATTTCTTGGAGATTATTGCCTATAAGAATGATGTCATCCATATAGACAAGGAGAACAGTAAAGGAACCACCCTGGTGTTTGACAAATAAGGAGTGATCTGATTTCGATTGTACAAAGTCTGCAAGAATGAAAACTTTGGATAACTTGATGAATCATTGACAATAAGCTTGCTAAGCTCGTACAAAGATTTGTGAAGCTTACATATACTTGTCTCCCCCTTTCATTAGAATCCAGGAGACAATGACATGTAGACTTCTTCCTCTATATCATCATGTAGGAAAGCATTGTTAACATTCAGTTGTCAAAGGTGCCAGTTCATGGAAAATGCAACAACAAGAAGTAAGCAAACAATAACAAGCTTGGCAACGGGGAAAAAGTCTCACAATAATCAAATCCTTCAATCTAACTGTAACCTTTTGCAACCAATCGTGCTTTATAGCACTCGACACTGCCATCAGGGTTTAACTTGATTTTGTACACCCATTTGTAACCCACAAGTTTCTTGTTTGACGATAAAGTTGGAGAGACCAAGTGGCATTACCATGAAGGGAAGGATGTTCTACGTCCATGGAAAGATGCTATTTAGGATCTTTGACAGCCTGAGCATAGGTGGTTGGTTCCTTGACAGTTGAAATGGAAGTAGTGAAATCATTATGGACAGAAGAAAGTTGATTATAAATCTGAACATGAGACAAAGGGTGAAGAATACCTTTGGAAGTAGTCAACATCAAGTGGAACAACGATGGGGAACGAGTAGGCTAAGAAGCTTCTACATGATACAATTGGAGGTAGCTAGATGCTCATCCAGGTTGCAAGCTTCGGATGTCTAGTGTGGAGAGTCAATTGAGGAAGTATGGTGATCTATTTCTAGTAAGTACGAATTTGGTGGCAGTCATGAAAAGGAGTTTGGCTTATGAGGGTTGTTTGTATCAAGCAAAGTAGTCATCTAGAGTAATTTAGGTTGTGTACCTCTAGATACTTGGCGAATAGTGATGTGTAGCAAAGTGGTTTGGTTGAGAAAGATCACAAATCACTTTGATACAAAATCAATTGATTACTATAGATCCAGATACGCTTTCTCATATTTATACTTAATTCTTGATGATCTCACATTAATATTCTTAGATCTGTTATTGATGATAGTTTTTCACCAAAATGTTAAATTCTAACAAGTAGTATTAGAGCCTTTTCTTGTTAAATCATAAAAAATTGAATTTATTTTCAATATATGATTATTTGGTATTTTTAAATCTAATAATTTTTTTTTAATATTATTGGATTAGAAAATATTTGTTATTGTCTTTTAAAATTTGGTTAAATAAATGCTTTCGGCGGCATGGTCGAATAAAAGGGGACTGAAAAATTTTCTTATTAATTTCTTTCATTGCTTGACTTGTCGATTTCAGTTTAATTTAGAGATTTTTTGCAGTTTTGATTGACTGCTTAAATTTTGGGTCTGCCTTTTTGAAACATGTTTTTTCGCCGACGATGTTTTACTTTTCTCATAAGTGAAATTGAATTCTTATGTTTAGCAGATGACACTTTCATGCAATGAAATTGTATTCTTGAATTATGTTGTTGAATTAAAGAGTGCAAATGCATATTGAATCAGATCTTGTGGCAATCGGTTAAATGTAATTTAGCAGTTAGGGTTATTTTTTTTTTGGTCTCCTATTTGTTTGGTGATTTTTGCCATTTTTTTTTAAAACCTCAAAAACATTTTTTTAAAGAACAAATTAAATTTACTTTAAGGCCTAAAATTAATTTTTGAAAATACAAATACATTTTATGGACTTAAGGAGATTTTGGACCTAAGTTTGGGTTAATGGGTCAAGTATATGGATTTCAATTTTATGACCCTTCTAGTTTTTACCTAATCAATTTTGGAGCTTACCAGAGTTATTTAAAAAAAAATTAATTAAGAAAACACTACATATTGGACCTATTTGCTTAAAATTTCATCTCAAACATTTTTTATATAGTTATTTTATCTAATTTGTCTAGTATTTTCAATTAAATTAATTGAAATAAAATATTTCTAAAATAACCTCTGTTATGAAGATTAATTTAACTAAAAATACATATATGTTTATGCTGACTTATTTATGCGAATAGTGCTCGGCTCAAAGGAAAACTCAATTTGGCTAAATAACACCTTCGATGGTAAATGTGTGATGATTGTAAAGATTTTTATTTTTCATATGAACAACAATCGGTCTAAAGAAAGTCTATTATTGATAGAAGTAATTGTAAGTATTTGATCATTGCACTAAGAGTACCACTTACAGTTAATTTCTCTGTCCAAATACTATGAGTTAATGTTGTGCTAGGTATCTTCAGATGGGTCCCCAATTTGGATTATTTGTTTGTCTTGCATAAGTTTTATGACATGTTTCTTAAATGTGAGTATACTTGTTTATTTTGTTCTCTATATAGTTTATATTTCTATTGCTATGAATATTTATGCCCAAGTAAGCAACATCCCAATGTTGAGTGGGACAAACTTTAAAGTTTGAAAAGAAATCTTAGAGATTGTCCTCAATTGTATGGATTTAGATCTTACACTTATGTTGAATCGACCACTACTACTCTGAAAAACCCCAATAAGATTAAAATTGAAAATTGAGATAAGTCTAATAGAATGTGTATGATGATCATGACATGCTCCATTCCAGAAGCATTTTGGGATTCTATTATTAAGAACAAGAGTGCTAAGAAGTTCCTGTAAGAAATTGAACAATATTTTGCCAAGAACGAAAAGTCAGAGGTGAGTAACCATTTTGCTAACCTCGTGGAGATGAAGTATAAGGGAAAATGGAACATAAGAGAGTACATCATGGAAAAGTATCATCTTGCTTGAAAACTCAAGTTGCTTAAGTTGGAACGGTTTGAGAATTTGTTCGTGCACTTGGTTTTGATTTCTCTTCTTGTACATTTTGTGCAATTCAAAGAGAGTTATAACATTTTGGGCAATTCAAAGAGAGTTATAACACTCAAAGGACAAATGGTCTTTTAATGAGCTTAAATCTCACTATGTGCAAGAAAAAAAGAGGCAGCAGTGGGATAAGATTAAGAGTGTTCACTTGGCCTCAATCTCTCATAATAAGAAAAAGAAGAGAGCTATGGTTCCTGCTAAAGTATCTTCTCAGCAGAAGAAACAAAAGAAGCAAGATGAAGAGTTTACCTGCTATTTCTGCAAGAAGACTAGACACATGAAGAAAGTGTCTTAGGTACGTCATCTAGAATGTAAAGAAAGGTATACTTCTAACCTTAGTTTGTTCTCAATTTAATTTAACTTATATACCTAAAGATACTTGGTGGGTAGATTCTGCTGCTACTAATCACATAAGTATATCTATGAAGGGTTGCTTGGGGAGCCAACCGCCAAGTGATGGTGAAAGATTCATCTTTGTGGGCTTCAACAATAAAGTTGTAGTGGAGGCTATAGGGACTTTTAGATTACAATTAAAAACTTCATTTTATTTGGATTTGTTTGAGACTTTTATTGCACCATTCTTTAGACGAAATTTAATTTCCATTTCTTGTTTGGATAATTCAGGATTTTCTTGTTCTTTTAGAAATAATAAAGTTAGTCTCTATCAAAATTAAAATTTTATTGGTTTTAGTTCTTTAATTGATAATCTATATATGTTTGATGTTGTTAGTTCCTATAACGAAATACTGCAAACAAGTTCACATGGTAAAAGCAAATTTAAGTGAGAATTCTGCCATCTTATGGCATAAGTGTTTAGGTCATATCTCTAAGTAGAGAATTCAGAGGCTTGTGTAAGATGAAATTCTTGAACCCCTAAATTTGACAAACTTTCAAGTCTGTAATGAGTGCATCTAGAAAAACAAACAAATGTTACAAAATTAGGTGCCTAGAGAGCTACAGACATCTTAGAACTTATACATACTAATATATGTGGTCCATTCCTTACGTCTTCATGGAATGGTCAACAATACTTCATTATGTTCATAGACTATCACTCTAGGTTTGGTTACCTATATTTGATACATGAAAAGTCCGAATCCCTTGACATTTTCAAGTCTTTCAAAGCTAAAATTGTACTTGAACTTAAAAAGAAAATTAAAGCTGTCTGATCAAACCATGGTAGTGAGTACTACAAAAGGTATGACGGATTAGGAGAACAACATCCAACACCTTTCGTAATTTTCCTCGATACCATGCCAAGCAAACCTAGCTTGAATAGTGTTACAGAGCAACAAAATCGAACTCTATAAGGATATGGTAAGTAGTATGATTAGTCATTCCTGCTTGCCAGAGTCACTTTGGAAAGAAGCTTTAAAGATTGCAGTGTATATCTATAATAGGGTACCAAGAAAAGCAGTTGTCAAAGCCTCCTATGAGCTTTGGACAAGCAAAAAGTCGAGCATTAAGTGCTTGCACATTTGGGATTGTCCAGTTGAGGCACGAACTAATAGGCCACATGAAAGAAAATTGGACTCATGAACGGTTAGCTGCTATTTCATTGGTTACGCTGAACGCTCTCGGGGCTATAAGTTTTACGATCTCACATCAAGATCCTTCTTTGAAAAGGGAAATATGAGATTCTTTAAGGATGTTGAGTTTGGGGGGGGGGGGAAGAAAACATAAGGAATGTTGTTTTTGAAGAAGAATATGTTATTGATGATTGTCAGATCTCTATACCTATTACTGTTCAAGACACAAATCAGACACTAAATAACAATTTTCAAGCTTCTATTCTTGACATTGTTCTAGGCCAAGACAACAATGAGATTCTTCCTCAACCACCATTCATAGAATAAACTCAGAAACCTCAAGAAGTGTCATTAATGACAACCGTTAGGGAAAGGAGAATAGCAATTCCAGATGATTATATTATCTTTCTCTAAGAACATTAGGATGGCGTTGGTTTAACAGAGGATGACCAAATCAAATTTTGTCAAGCCATGCACAGTTCTAATTCTCATAAGTGGATTGATGCTATGAAGGATGAGATGAAGTCTATGAAAGATAATGACGTTTGGGATCTCGTTGAGTTGCCTGAAAATATGAAGGCTGTTAGTTGTAAATGGATATTTAGAACTAAGAGGGATTCGAAGGGTAATGTTGAGAGATATACGGCACATCATTCGCCAAAGGCTTTACTCAAAAGGACAACATAGATTACGAAGAGACTTTCTTTTCGGTATCTTCGAAAGACTCTTTTAGAACTGTAATGGAAATGGTGGCTCATTTTGATCTAGAACTGCATGAGATGAATGTCAAAATTGCATTTCTTAGTGGAGACATTGAGGAGACAATTTATATGGTACAATCATAAAAATTTGTTTTTAGAGATCCAAAGTCTATGATTTGTAAGTTGAAGAAATCCTTCTATGGTTTCAAATAGGCTTCCCATCAATGGTATCATAAGTTTCATCAAGTCATCACCTTGTACGATTTTGAGGCAAATGTCATTGATGACTGTGTATATAATAAGCTCAGTGAAAGTAATTATATTTTCCTTGTATTATCTGTTGATGACATTCTGCTCGCTAGCAACAATATAGACTTACTGCATGAAACTAAGAAATTTATAACGACAAAAGTCGAGAGAAAAGATCTTAGTAATGCCTCTCTTGTATTAGGTATTTAGATATTGAGAGATATTTCTAGAGGTATCCTTGGGTTATCACAAAAGAGTTATATCGATAAGGTTTTGAGTAGATTCGGCATGAAAGATAGTAAATCAGGAACACACTCATGGTTAGAAGAGACAAGTTTAGTCTCAAACAGTGCCCCAATAATGTTCTTGAAAGGAAAGAGATGCAAAAGATTCCTTATATGTCAATAGTAGGAAGTCTAATGTACGCTCAAGTTTGTACTCGTCTTAACATAGCATTTATAGTGGGAGTTTTGGGTAGATATTTTAGTGATCCAGATATGCAATACTAAAAGGTAGTCAAATGCGTGATGTGTGACTTGAGGAGAGTAAAATACTACATGCTCATTTACTAGAGATTCAACAGTTTAGAGGTTATCGGGTCATTAAAATCAAGTTTTTAATTGTTAATGAAAGAATTCAAGATAGACAGATTTTCATATAACATATAGGAATAAATTCAATACTAGTGGACTTTTTAACCAAGGGTTTAACGTCTAAGGTCTTTCATGAGCACACTGCTTATATGAGTGTTATTTGTGATAATAACTTGGTTTAGTAGGTGTTATTTTTGTTCTATATATTTTGCTTTAAACAAGAATTATGTAGTTTTTTTGTGTAATAAAGTTGATGATTTATGATTATATTTCTAAGCTTACTTATGTTTATTATGTGCAATGTTCGTATTGTATTAAGAACTTTGGATTGACCTTATTAAGGACTAAAGATTAGATGAGTAACATGAAAATTATATTTCTAAGCTTACTTATGTTTACTATGGATGAATAACATGAAAATTACATGCAATGAGATCTAAAACATGTCTATTTCATGTTACTCATCCATATTTGACCTATGTCATTGAGTGTGTTAGTATAGTGATCATTGTGATTTAGTTACGATTGTATTGTGATAAAAGCAGCTGTACTTCCATTACTAATATAAGAGATGAACCAGATTATTTAAGGAGAAGTCTAACGATATATAGCATACAAATGTGCGCTTAAGAAATTTTGTAATATAATTGTTTGAGGAGTAATATATTGCTCCAGTAAGAGATTGTTAGAAAATCATATTTCCTACCAAATTGGGTGATATATATTTTTTATTAAATTATATTAGCTATTTAATTTAATGGACTGAAATTAAGTGGTTTAAATTTGGTAAACCCACAGACTATTCAAAATTGATATAGACTAATTGAGTAGAGACCATTTTTGTTCTAATTAAGGGATTATAGAAACATTAATTAAGCAATATATAAAGATTCTTTTGGTTATGATCCTTAATATATTAAATTATAACACTGTTTATTTTCTCCTAATTTGGAATAGAGATGACTATTCCATTGAAGAACTAAGACAATTTGCTAGAGAAAAATCACAAATTATTTTACTATAAAATCAATTGAATGATATGAATTCATGTACATTTTTATATATTTATTTTTAATTTTTAATGATTTCATGTGAATAATTTTAAATTTATTATTGATGATAATTTTTACGAAAAAATTAAATATATATATCACGGAAATAAGCATGCCAACCTATAATGACATAAAGATTTATTTATTATTATATTTAAGACACAATTATAATTATATATAAAGTAACGCTAGGTAAACAGCATTTAGCAAAAAAAAAAAAAAACCGTTAGGTAAACAGCAAATAAAAAAATGATGGTTATGCATCAATTAAGTCGAGTTTCGCACTCTCCCCACACAGGTATTATACTGATCAAGATTGCCATCTCGGACTGGGAACAACATCATCTCCGTTTTCTGATCCGGGCGGCGATTCTGGAGCGGGGAGTCGGTCAGCTGGTGGTGCAGAATCGGAACGTAAGCCAGCTGGTGGCGACGGAGAAGAGGGTGCCCTGGCTGGTGGCGCCGGTTCTGGAGGAGGGTTGCGACGTACACGGCCAGTGTTTCCAGTATCCTCAGATGGTGTGGGAATACTTCTTTCGCCTCTAAGCTCTCTAGCACCATCAACTGCACAAATATATTTTAATTAATACCAAAATTTGCAGCTTTTCAGAATTTTTTCCCCGACTTTATAATGTATGTGAAGAAACACCAGATCTTGAACTAGTTTAAGAGTAAACATATCAATCACAAACTTAATTTCAAAGTCGGTTAAACAAAAAACAACAAAAACAGCTAGCAATTCTCTTAATTCACAGTCAGAAATAGCTAGAAATTTTGATGATTAGACTGTTATTAAATAAAACATTTTATGTTAATTTGAATAAATTAATAAATTGTTTATTTTAATTAAAAGAAAAACATATTGTAGAGTTATATACCGACCTGCAATGATGTTAATCAACAGCGTGGCATTGAAAATGATAAAGATAGTAAATAAAGCTGAAACGCAATTGAAACGAAAAGTCATGTTTTAATAAGAGGTTCTCAGTTTGGAACTTTATAATTCTTAATATTCTTTAGAGCTACTTTCATTCTCATTTAAATAGAGCTTCATGAGTTTTGCTAAGTAAATAAATAAATATAACAAGGATGTTGCAGTCGAAATTTCCAAGAAATTTCAAACTTTACTGTATAGAAAAGACCTGACCAAGTCTTTTGTTTTAATGCAATGGCAGTATAAAATTTAGAAGGGCAGAGAGTAACGGTCTTTATTTTTATTAAAAAGAGATACTTTATTTTTTTTATTTATATTTCGTACTATTTTAATTTTTTTTTAAAGTGATGTCATTAATTTTATTTTATTTTATAAGATTTTACAAATTTTTGTAAAATTTTACAAAAATAACTTCCTTAAATTTTTTTAGTTATGATATAATCACGTTAAATTTTTATTTCAATTAAAAAGTATTTTATAAGTTATTATTTGTGTTATTTTTGTGATAATTTTTTTATTTCTTTGATAAAGAATAATAATTATATTATCCTTTTTATAATACTTTAGATAATATATTTCACTTATTGTATTAGATTGAATAAAATTCATACAGAATTTTAGTTTTAATAATTTAAGCAGGTTTAATAAATTTCATAAGTATCTTTTTTTTTTTTTTTTTTCATTTTCAACCTTGTATTAACATGTATAATATTTATTTTTAATCATCATATTTTAAGCTCAAATAAGCTTTTCTAATAAACAAACGAAATCAAGAATTGTAATTGAGAACACCTTGTTCTTTGTGAATATTGTTCAACCTCTGTCTTTCACTATCACTCATTACAAGTGATTCGTGCACTTGCGAGCTTTTTATAAAATACAAAATTTGACTATCAAGTTTTTGTGCATCATGTAGACCCACCATGAAAAGGATTAAATCCGTCTCTTTCAATGCTTAAAGTTTCACCTTCAAATCTAGGTTGATGAGGAGCATCACCTCTAAATGGTTCAAAGTGTTCTAAGCATGTAGTTGTTGAACTTGTCTTCTTAATTCTTCAATTTCCACATCTCGTAAACTCTTTCATGTGCATTTGGACCACATTAAGGAAAACCAGCGATGGATACAACCAAGCTTAAGCTCTAATACCAAAATTGATGTCGGCCAAAGTTGAAAATAAATTTATAGAAATTAAAATGATGGATACTCAACACTCTATTGAATCTCTAAAGGGATACAAATTATCACCACCTAAAGGGATACAAAAGAGATGCATGGCTATGGATAGAAGCTCAACACTCTAACTGAACACCCATGTGATGCAGATTATCACCACCCAAAGGTTATAATAAGAGATACAGAGCTCCTCGAATTCACCACTATAAGGATTTCACCTAAAAAATATAAGGTTTAGAAGATAAAACTCTTAAAGAGCTCTCAAGTTATAACATCACTCTCAATTATTCTATGCCGTCTACTACTAATGAGGTAAGTATATATAGAATATAATCACTTGTTAATCAAGTTGGTTTCTTAGTGAAGACAATAAATTACTTGCTAATCAAGTTGTCACCTTTCCATGTTATCGAATGACTTCATAAGGAATGAAATGAAGAACTTGTTGAAAAATTTAAAGGGAAACTTCCAAAGCAACCATAAAAGTTGGGCCCACCACAAGAGTGTTGTAGAATATAGTTGTTTGGCAAGTTTAGAAGCTTCATTGGTAAAATAGACATAACTTGTCTAGAGACGTCCAAATAATGAATGATAAAATACTTTAAAAACTAGACTTCTAGATCTCCCCAACAATATATTGCTCACCTTTCAGTTGAAAGTGGATAATTTTCAAATTTAATTCAAAGCCTCGCCTAGAACATAGCCAGGTTGATTATCACCTTCTTTTTTAATTCATGTGTACTATTGGTCCCCACCAATATTGGAACTTATGTAGGAATTAAGAGACATTCCTATGTCACTTTTGTTTGTAAAATGATGTTAGTTAAGGATAAAATCAACTTTCTATTTAATTTTTCATTAAATATCATGAAATAACACACATGCATATTTATAGTTCTTGATGGGAATATATGTAATGAAGTGAATTTTAATAAGAAAAAAATTACTCAATTTTTTAACATAAACAATCTTTTACGATCAAACTAAAAATTAAATTTTATTGTCTCATATATGACTTTGAAGTATATTAATCCAACTCTAATTTAATCAATAATAAAATGATGAACTATGGTGAGTACGATTATAATGGTTCATATAAAATAATGAATTTTTTTTTTTAAATTTTATAAAATTTTTGTTGAGTATATTTTCTAATTAAATTATTTCGTAACATATGTATGACAATCGAAAAATATAAACTTGCAAGAATGTGTTACATACTCATATGTATTTCATATATCTAACCAACAAAATTGGATGTAAATTTAATTTTTTTATTTGATAAATGTATAAAAGTATAACTAATACTTTTTCTAACCACTTAAGTTTTTAGAAAAGTTTTTCTAACATGGTATCAGAGCTGGAGATTCTGTGCTTAAGGCTCAATAATCCCAATTTTTGTATTGCAAGTATTTGACCTGTATGGTGCATAGAGCCAATATTTAAGCGGAGTGACAAATGTATGAAAGCATAGTTGACACTCCTTCCAATAGTTTAAGCTTTTGGCAAAGTTGATTTTTTTAACAAATTCTAAGATTATTTTCTTGCACATTTTTCACAAACTAGTTAAGCACATAAATGATACATTTTTCAAAAGCAAATGTACTTAAAAATATATTTTTTAAGATTGGGTCCTATAGAACATTTTTTGACTAAAAAAATAGACCACAAACATTAAATTTGTTTTATTCGAGCAGTTGTAGCCTAGTAATGCAAAAATTTCATTTTGAGACATGTAATTAAAAGGTCAAGTGATATGTAATTGCAAGGTCAGATGATCGATACTCATGAGATGTTATGAAATATTCTTTTAAAAAAATAAAACTAGACCATTATTGCTCTATACCATATTGTATAGGACCAAAGTTGTCTGTAACATTTAAGTGTTCCACTCCATAATCACCAATAATATCATACAATTTATGTGAAATTAGGTTAGAGAAAATAATAAAACTATTAAATCTAAAGGAAAGTTGGTAGTTTTAGATAGGGTGGAGAGCCAAATTTGTCCACTTGCTTATCTAAAAGGGGTCATTTAGTCATATCGGTTAAAAAATATATTTTTTAGTCATTTTTATTTTTCAAAAGGTGCCAAATAAACACATTTAGCTTTATGAACACTATTTTATTTATTAAAAAAAATAAGATTCAATGAAGGGCAAGGGCACTCAATTCACTATTTAAAAAATTTCCTTCTTAACTCATCCCTTTATATCCCTATGTTTTGAATCCAGCCCTAAACAAAATCAATCAACACCAAAGTAGCTCTTACCATCCTTCTTTCTTGTCATCATCGACATCCTAGCTGTCATTTCCATTCTTCTATCTCATTGTTATTGCCATCCTTATTTGTTGCCATCGCAATAGTCATCGCCACCCTAATTTTCCTCTATTTCTTTTTCTTTTTCTTGTAACAATGGAAGATAAAATGTTAAAAACCTCTTATTGCTATTGTGGGAAATGGTTCTAAAATGAATTATGAAATGGTGATGATGATTCTAGGATTTCGGTGGTGGTTAGAAAAGAGAGAAGAATTGAAAGAGGGGTGCCGAGGATTTGAAAAAGGAATGAGTTATTTGGATTTTTATTTTATTTTTTTCCCATAAAATTCTGTAATTTTCCTTAATTTCATAGAAAATGTAAAGAAAAAAAGAAAAAAAGGAGAACAATAATGTATATTTTGTATGTTAGAAGTGATACAATATGTATTTTATACAAGAGGAAGAGATGAGGGAATGCCCAATAAAAATACAATAGTTTGTGGTTGACTTTCGTGTGTCTCAACATCAAGCCCAATCAACATTACAAAAAGATGTCCATAAATTGATGTTGTGTAGAACTCATTGTGCTGCTTCTAAGTGTGAAACTTGAGGCTTGTCCATAAATTGACTAAGTATATGGACGCCATAAACCAATTCCAACATTGTGATAATAAAATAAATCAGTCACCCAACAAGTCTTCAATAAGAAAAGGGATTTTCAATGCACTCGCCTTCTTCCTTACTAAGAAATAAATTATGCTCCATTGGAGAATTAACAGGCTTCATTGCCAATTACCCTATGTCTTCTAATATTTCTAGTGCATATTTCCTTTGTAAAATAACAATTCCTCTTTTGTATCGACATATCTCTATGCCAAGAAAATATTTCAAGTTATCAAGATCCATAAGCTTAAATTGCTATAAGAGATAAGCTTTAATACCTTCAATTTCTTGGAGATTATTGCCTATAAGAATGATGTCATCCATATAGACAAGGAGAACAGTAAAGGAACCACCCTGGTGTTTGACAAATAAGGAGTGATCTGATTTCGATTGTACAAAGTCTGCAAGAATGAAAACTTTGGATAACTTGATGAATCATTGACAATAAGCTTGCTAAGCTCGTACAAAGATTTGTGAAGCTTACATATACTTGTCTCCCCCTTTCATTAGAATCCAGGAGACAATGACATGTAGACTTCTTCCTCTATATCATCATGTAGGAAAGCATTGTTAACATTCAGTTGTCAAAGGTGCCAGTTCATGGAAAATGCAACAACAAGAAGTAAGCAAACAATAACAAGCTTGGCAACGGGGAAAAAGTCTCACAATAATCAAATCCTTCAATCTAACTGTAACCTTTTGCAACCAATCGTGCTTTATAGCACTCGACACTGCCATCAGGGTTTAACTTGATTTTGTACACCCATTTGTAACCCACAAGTTTCTTGTTTGACGATAAAGTTGGAGAGACCAAGTGGCATTACCATGAAGGGAAGGATGTTCTACGTCCATGGAAAGATGCTATTTAGGATCTTTGACAGCCTGAGCATAGGTGGTTGGTTCCTTGACAGTTGAAATGGAAGTAGTGAAATCATTATGGACAGAAGAAAGTTGATTATAAATCTGAACATGAGACAAAGGGTGAAGAATACCTTTGGAAGTAGTCAACATCAAGTGGAACAACGATGGGGAACGAGTAGGCTAAGAAGCTTCTACATGATACAATTGGAGGTAGCTAGATGCTCATCCAGGTTGCAAGCTTCGGATGTCTAGTGTGGAGAGTCAATTGAGGAAGTATGGTGATCTATTTCTAGTAAGTACGAATTTGGTGGCAGTCATGAAAAGGAGTTTGGCTTATGAGGGTTGTTTGTATCAAGCAAAGTAGTCATCTAGAGTAATTTAGGTTGTGTACCTCTAGATACTTGGCGAATAGTGATGTGTAGCAAAGTGGTTTGGTTGAGAAAGATCACAAATCACTTTGATACAAAATCAATTGATTACTATAGATCCAGATACGCTTTCTCATATTTATACTTAATTCTTGATGATCTCACATTAATATTCTTAGATCTGTTATTGATGATAGTTTTTCACCAAAATGTTAAATTCTAACAAGTAGTATTAGAGCCTTTTCTTGTTAAATCATAAAAAATTGAATTTATTTTCAATATATGATTATTTGGTATTTTTAAATCTAATAATTTTTTTTTAATATTATTGGATTAGAAAATATTTGTTATTGTCTTTTAAAATTTGGTTAAATAAATGCTTTCGGCGGCATGGTCGAATAAAAGGGGACTGAAAAATTTTCTTATTAATTTCTTTCATTGCTTGACTTGTCGATTTCAGTTTAATTTAGAGATTTTTTGCAGTTTTGATTGACTGCTTAAATTTTGGGTCTGCCTTTTTGAAACATGTTTTTTCGCCGACGATGTTTTACTTTTCTCATAAGTGAAATTGAATTCTTATGTTTAGCAGATGACACTTTCATGCAATGAAATTGTATTCTTGAATTATGTTGTTGAATTAAAGAGTGCAAATGCATATTGAATCAGATCTTGTGGCAATCGGTTAAATGTAATTTAGCAGTTAGGGTTATTTTTTTTTTGGTCTCCTATTTGTTTGGTGATTTTTGCCATTTTTTTTTAAAACCTCAAAAACATTTTTTTAAAGAACAAATTAAATTTACTTTAAGGCCTAAAATTAATTTTTGAAAATACAAATACATTTTATGGACTTAAGGAGATTTTGGACCTAAGTTTGGGTTAATGGGTCAAGTATATGGATTTCAATTTTATGACCCTTCTAGTTTTTACCTAATCAATTTTGGAGCTTACCAGAGTTATTTAAAAAAAAATTAATTAAGAAAACACTACATATTGGACCTATTTGCTTAAAATTTCATCTCAAACATTTTTTATATAGTTATTTTATCTAATTTGTCTAGTATTTTCAATTAAATTAATTGAAATAAAATATTTCTAAAATAACCTCTGTTATGAAGATTAATTTAACTAAAAATACATATATGTTTATGCTGACTTATTTATGCGAATAGTGCTCGGCTCAAAGGAAAACTCAATTTGGCTAAATAACACCTTCGATGGTAAATGTGTGATGATTGTAAAGATTTTTATTTTTCATATGAACAACAATCGGTCTAAAGAAAGTCTATTATTGATAGAAGTAATTGTAAGTATTTGATCATTGCACTAAGAGTACCACTTACAGTTAATTTCTCTGTCCAAATACTATGAGTTAATGTTGTGCTAGGTATCTTCAGATGGGTCCCCAATTTGGATTATTTGTTTGTCTTGCATAAGTTTTATGACATGTTTCTTAAATGTGAGTATACTTGTTTATTTTGTTCTCTATATAGTTTATATTTCTATTGCTATGAATATTTATGCCCAAGTAAGCAACATCCCAATGTTGAGTGGGACAAACTTTAAAGTTTGAAAAGAAATCTTAGAGATTGTCCTCAATTGTATGGATTTAGATCTTACACTTATGTTGAATCGACCACTACTACTCTGAAAAACCCCAATAAGATTAAAATTGAAAATTGAGATAAGTCTAATAGAATGTGTATGATGATCATGACATGCTCCATTCCAGAAGCATTTTGGGATTCTATTATTAAGAACAAGAGTGCTAAGAAGTTCCTGTAAGAAATTGAACAATATTTTGCCAAGAACGAAAAGTCAGAGGTGAGTAACCATTTTGCTAACCTCGTGGAGATGAAGTATAAGGGAAAATGGAACATAAGAGAGTACATCATGGAAAAGTATCATCTTGCTTGAAAACTCAAGTTGCTTAAGTTGGAACGGTTTGAGAATTTGTTCGTGCACTTGGTTTTGATTTCTCTTCTTGTACATTTTGTGCAATTCAAAGAGAGTTATAACATTTTGGGCAATTCAAAGAGAGTTATAACACTCAAAGGACAAATGGTCTTTTAATGAGCTTAAATCTCACTATGTGCAAGAAAAAAAGAGGCAGCAGTGGGATAAGATTAAGAGTGTTCACTTGGCCTCAATCTCTCATAATAAGAAAAAGAAGAGAGCTATGGTTCCTGCTAAAGTATCTTCTCAGCAGAAGAAACAAAAGAAGCAAGATGAAGAGTTTACCTGCTATTTCTGCAAGAAGACTAGACACATGAAGAAAGTGTCTTAGGTACGTCATCTAGAATGTAAAGAAAGGTATACTTCTAACCTTAGTTTGTTCTCAATTTAATTTAACTTATATACCTAAAGATACTTGGTGGGTAGATTCTGCTGCTACTAATCACATAAGTATATCTATGAAGGGTTGCTTGGGGAGCCAACCGCCAAGTGATGGTGAAAGATTCATCTTTGTGGGCTTCAACAATAAAGTTGTAGTGGAGGCTATAGGGACTTTTAGATTACAATTAAAAACTTCATTTTATTTGGATTTGTTTGAGACTTTTATTGCACCATTCTTTAGACGAAATTTAATTTCCATTTCTTGTTTGGATAATTCAGGATTTTCTTGTTCTTTTAGAAATAATAAAGTTAGTCTCTATCAAAATTAAAATTTTATTGGTTTTAGTTCTTTAATTGATAATCTATATATGTTTGATGTTGTTAGTTCCTATAACGAAATACTGCAAACAAGTTCACATGGTAAAAGCAAATTTAAGTGAGAATTCTGCCATCTTATGGCATAAGTGTTTAGGTCATATCTCTAAGTAGAGAATTCAGAGGCTTGTGTAAGATGAAATTCTTGAACCCCTAAATTTGACAAACTTTCAAGTCTGTAATGAGTGCATCTAGAAAAACAAACAAATGTTACAAAATTAGGTGCCTAGAGAGCTACAGACATCTTAGAACTTATACATACTAATATATGTGGTCCATTCCTTACGTCTTCATGGAATGGTCAACAATACTTCATTATGTTCATAGACTATCACTCTAGGTTTGGTTACCTATATTTGATACATGAAAAGTCCGAATCCCTTGACATTTTCAAGTCTTTCAAAGCTAAAATTGTACTTGAACTTAAAAAGAAAATTAAAGCTGTCTGATCAAACCATGGTAGTGAGTACTACAAAAGGTATGACGGATTAGGAGAACAACATCCAACACCTTTCGTAATTTTCCTCGATACCATGCCAAGCAAACCTAGCTTGAATAGTGTTACAGAGCAACAAAATCGAACTCTATAAGGATATGGTAAGTAGTATGATTAGTCATTCCTGCTTGCCAGAGTCACTTTGGAAAGAAGCTTTAAAGATTGCAGTGTATATCTATAATAGGGTACCAAGAAAAGCAGTTGTCAAAGCCTCCTATGAGCTTTGGACAAGCAAAAAGTCGAGCATTAAGTGCTTGCACATTTGGGATTGTCCAGTTGAGGCACGAACTAATAGGCCACATGAAAGAAAATTGGACTCATGAACGGTTAGCTGCTATTTCATTGGTTACGCTGAACGCTCTCGGGGCTATAAGTTTTACGATCTCACATCAAGATCCTTCTTTGAAAAGGGAAATATGAGATTCTTTAAGGATGTTGAGTTTGGGGGGGGAGGGGAAGAAAACATAAGGAATGTTGTTTTTGAAGAAGAATATGTTATTGATGATTGTCAGATCTCTATACCTATTACTGTTCAAGACACAAATCAGACACTAAATAACAATTTTCAAGCTTCTATTCTTGACATTGTTCTAGGCCAAGACAACAATGAGATTCTTCCTCAACCACCATTCATAGAATAAACTCAGAAACCTCAAGAAGTGTCATTAATGACAACCGTTAGGGAAAGGAGAATAGCAATTCCAGATGATTATATTATCTTTCTCTAAGAACATTAGGATGGCGTTGGTTTAACAGAGGATGACCAAATCAAATTTTGTCAAGCCATGCACAGTTCTAATTCTCATAAGTGGATTGATGCTATGAAGGATGAGATGAAGTCTATGAAAGATAATGACGTTTGGGATCTCGTTGAGTTGCCTGAAAATATGAAGGCTGTTAGTTGTAAATGGATATTTAGAACTAAGAGGGATTCGAAGGGTAATGTTGAGAGATATACGGCACATCATTCGCCAAAGGCTTTACTCAAAAGGACAACATAGATTACGAAGAGACTTTCTTTTCGGTATCTTCGAAAGACTCTTTTAGAACTGTAATGGAAATGGTGGCTCATTTTGATCTAGAACTGCATGAGATGAATGTCAAAATTGCATTTCTTAGTGGAGACATTGAGGAGACAATTTATATGGTACAATCATAAAAATTTGTTTTTAGAGATCCAAAGTCTATGATTTGTAAGTTGAAGAAATCCTTCTATGGTTTCAAATAGGCTTCCCATCAATGGTATCATAAGTTTCATCAAGTCATCACCTTGTACGATTTTGAGGCAAATGTCATTGATGACTGTGTATATAATAAGCTCAGTGAAAGTAATTATATTTTCCTTGTATTATCTGTTGATGACATTCTGCTCGCTAGCAACAATATAGACTTACTGCATGAAACTAAGAAATTTATAACGACAAAAGTCGAGAGAAAAGATCTTAGTAATGCCTCTCTTGTATTAGGTATTTAGATATTGAGAGATATTTCTAGAGGTATCCTTGGGTTATCACAAAAGAGTTATATCGATAAGGTTTTGAGTAGATTCGGCATGAAAGATAGTAAATCAGGAACACACTCATGGTTAGAAGAGACAAGTTTAGTCTCAAACAGTGCCCCAATAATGTTCTTGAAAGGAAAGAGATGCAAAAGATTCCTTATATGTCAATAGTAGGAAGTCTAATGTACGCTCAAGTTTGTACTCGTCTTAACATAGCATTTATAGTGGGAGTTTTGGGTAGATATTTTAGTGATCCAGATATGCAATACTAAAAGGTAGTCAAATGCGTGATGTGTGACTTGAGGAGAGTAAAATACTACATGCTCATTTACTAGAGATTCAACAGTTTAGAGGTTATCGGGTCATTAAAATCAAGTTTTTAATTGTTAATGAAAGAATTCAAGATAGACAGATTTTCATATAACATATAGGAATAAATTCAATACTAGTGGACTTTTTAACCAAGGGTTTAACGTCTAAGGTCTTTCATGAGCACACTGCTTATATGAGTGTTATTTGTGATAATAACTTGGTTTAGTAGGTGTTATTTTTGTTCTATATATTTTGCTTTAAACAAGAATTATGTAGTTTTTTTGTGTAATAAAGTTGATGATTTATGATTATATTTCTAAGCTTACTTATGTTTATTATGTGCAATGTTCGTATTGTATTAAGAACTTTGGATTGACCTTATTAAGGACTAAAGATTAGATGAGTAACATGAAAATTATATTTCTAAGCTTACTTATGTTTACTATGGATGAATAACATGAAAATTACATGCAATGAGATCTAAAACATGTCTATTTCATGTTACTCATCCATATTTGACCTATGTCATTGAGTGTGTTAGTATAGTGATCATTGTGATTTAGTTACGATTGTATTGTGATAAAAGCAGCTGTACTTCCATTACTAATATAAGAGATGAACCAGATTATTTAAGGAGAAGTCTAACGATATATAGCATACAAATGTGCGCTTAAGAAATTTTGTAATATAATTGTTTGAGGAGTAATATATTGCTCCAGTAAGAGATTGTTAGAAAATCATATTTCCTACCAAATTGGGTGATATATATTTTTTATTAAATTATATTAGCTATTTAATTTAATGGACTGAAATTAAGTGGTTTAAATTTGGTAAACCCACAGACTATTCAAAATTGATATAGACTAATTGAGTAGAGACCATTTTTGTTCTAATTAAGGGATTATAGAAACATTAATTAAGCAATATATAAAGATTCTTTTGGTTATGATCCTTAATATATTAAATTATAACACTGTTTATTTTCTCCTAATTTGGAATAGAGATGACTATTCCATTGAAGAACTAAGACAATTTGCTAGAGAAAAATCACAAATTATTTTACTATAAAATCAATTGAATGATATGAATTCATGTACATTTTTATATATTTATTTTTAATTTTTAATGATTTCATGTGAATAATTTTAAATTTATTATTGATGATAATTTTTACGAAAAAATTAAATATATATATCACGGAAATAAGCATGCCAACCTATAATGACATAAAGATTTATTTATTATTATATTTAAGACACAATTATAATTATATATAAAGTAACGCTAGGTAAACAGCATTTAGCAAAAAAAAAAAAAAACCGTTAGGTAAACAGCAAATAAAAAAATGATGGTTATGCATCAATTAAGTCGAGTTTCGCACTCTCCCCACACAGGTATTATACTGATCAAGATTGCCATCTCGGACTGGGAACAACATCATCTCCGTTTTCTGATCCGGGCGGCGATTCTGGAGCGGGGAGTCGGTCAGCTGGTGGTGCAGAATCGGAACGTAAGCCAGCTGGTGGCGACGGAGAAGAGGGTGCCCTGGCTGGTGGCGCCGGTTCTGGAGGAGGGTTGCGACGTACACGGCCAGTGTTTCCAGTATCCTCAGATGGTGTGGGAATACTTCTTTCGCCTCTAAGCTCTCTAGCACCATCAACTGCACAAATATATTTTAATTAATACCAAAATTTGCAGCTTTTCAGAATTTTTTCCCCGACTTTATAATGTATGTGAAGAAACACCAGATCTTGAACTAGTTTAAGAGTAAACATATCAATCACAAACTTAATTTCAAAGTCGGTTAAACAAAAAACAACAAAAACAGCTAGCAATTCTCTTAATTCACAGTCAGAAATAGCTAGAAATTTTGATGATTAGACTGTTATTAAATAAAACATTTTATGTTAATTTGAATAAATTAATAAATTGTTTATTTTAATTAAAAGAAAAACATATTGTAGAGTTATATACCGACCTGCAATGATGTTAATCAACAGCGTGGCATTGAAAATGATAAAGATAGTAAATAAAGCTGAAACGCAATTGAAACGAAAAGTCATGTTTTAATAAGAGGTTCTCAGTTTGGAACTTTATAATTCTTAATATTCTTTAGAGCTACTTTCATTCTCATTTAAATAGAGCTTCATGAGTTTTGCTAAGTAAATAAATAAATATAACAAGGATGTTGCAGTCGAAATTTCCAAGAAATTTCAAACTTTACTGTATAGAAAAGACCTGACCAAGTCTTTTGTTTTAATGCAATGGCAGTATAAAATTTAGAAGGGCAGAGAGTAACGGTCTTTATTTTTATTAAAAAGAGATACTTTATTTTTTTTATTTATATTTCGTACTATTTTAATTTTTTTTTAAAGTGATGTCATTAATTTTATTTTATTTTATAAGATTTTACAAATTTTTGTAAAATTTTACAAAAATAACTTCCTTAAATTTTTTTAGTTATGATATAATCACGTTAAATTTTTATTTCAATTAAAAAGTATTTTATAAGTTATTATTTGTGTTATTTTTGTGATAATTTTTTTATTTCTTTGATAAAGAATAATAATTATATTATCCTTTTTATAATACTTTAGATAATATATTTCACTTATTGTATTAGATTGAATAAAATTCATACAGAATTTTAGTTTTAATAATTTAAGCAGGTTTAATAAATTTCATAAGTATCTTTTTTTTTTTTTTTTTCATTTTCAACCTTGTATTAACATGTATAATATTTATTTTTAATCATCATATTTTAAGCTCAAATAAGCTTTTCTAATAAACAAACGAAATCAAGAATTGTAATTGAGAACACCTTGTTCTTTGTGAATATTGTTCAACCTCTGTCTTTCACTATCTTGAGTTTAGTCTTTAATTACCTTATTAAAAGTATTACCTTTTGTGTCTAGAATAATGGTCATCTGTCCTCAAAAGATAAGAAGATTCATACTTTTACTTAAGATATAAGAGAGACAATAAATGTTAGAAAAATATAACTCTTTTTATTTATTAAAAAAGTAGTACAATTACAACCCTAATTTCCTTACTAATTTACTCCATAGGAGTTTCTAATACATAAGTTTTTCTAAGAAAATAGAGACACAAAGGAAAATAGAAAGATGTTAAAGATCTCTATTAAGACTTCTGATACCTCATTTTGAAATCCCATTACTCTTTTATATATAAAAAGTCATTATTGTTCCACATGAAAAGATAAAGTTATCTTACATTTTCTTTTCTTCTTGTAAACATTTGTAAAGATAAAATTAGATCTTATCTTTATCCTTCCTATTAGACAGGGACAAGTGTAAAGTTAGAACTGTATCCTAATCGTTTCTTTTATTGCCAACACTTTATTTGTAATCATTTGTTGACGCACTCATTCTAGAGTCTAGAGACGCAAATTGATGAACACTATTTTGAACATATTATTTGTTAGTTGTTAAGTATTTAATTCATGATTTATTTCGGTATTACTTTGATTTGGAGGGTATTTTCATGTTTTGTAGGTTCAACCAATGTCAGATGAAAAGTGGAGTTAAGTGTTCTAAAAGAGCTAAAAAAAGTAACCCTTACATTATATTTCAATTACTATGTAACGGGGGATAAAACTAGAGCAAAAGAACGTAAGGTTTACTTTAGGAATCAGCAACCTTGTAAGGACCCTTACAAGGCATGTACAACAATGTGTGCCACGGTAGAAGAAAACGTGCGCCACGGCCCACGCATCTGTTTTTCACTTACACGCCTTCCAACCCACACACTCACATACACTCCTAACCTAACTTATAAATATATCACAAAAATTCTCTAAAACCCCAACTCGTGAATAGTGCCAATTTTCACCATCCACCACCATCTTCTTCCACCTTATAGAGAGAGAATCCTCCATTGAAGCTCCTTCAAGAACCAAATTGAAAGAGGTGACCATCCAACTCTAAGTAGGACATTGCAAGAGTGAAAATATATGTATCTTCATTGTTTGTAATCCCTTTTCTCTCTAGATTTTAAGAATGCTATTTGTAATAGAAAATATTGATTTAGATTTTATTATGAGTAGCTAATCTATTTATGTGGGAATTAGTGATGCTTCCATGAGTGGTTGAATATTTTTATGAATTAATTTGAATTAAATTGATTTATGTCTTGTTCAATGTTATTAATATCTTTGTTCAAAATTAATCTTGTTCATGTTAATTTACGAGCATTAGAGAATAATTTAGAATTAAGTATTAGAAATATCATCTTTGCTTAATTTAGAATTCTTGAACAAGAACCTAATCAAAGTACATGAATTTGTCTTAAATTAGGTGGTTAATTAATTTTTTAGGGTTTATGCTAATTGATTAATTAACAATTCGGATCATAGAGGTTAATTAATCAATTAAGGAAAATTCTCTATTGATTTGGAAATTTCTAGGGTTTATTCGGAAAAGTCAATAAATCTAACTTTTTGTGCTTAATTGTGAAACTTTCGTAAAATATTCTATCAACGATTGACTAGCTAGCCATTTTTCCATGCTTTTTCATCATTTCAATTCGATTAACTTTTCACTTGTTTATTTTAATTCGTGTGAAACTTTTACGATTTTAACTTTTGTCCAATCAACATACCTTGTTAGAATATTTAGGATTTATATATGCAATTAAATTTTTTAGGAAAAAATTGAAACGTTTTAAAAACTACCGCAATTCCTTGAGAGATTGATCTCGGAGTTGCTTATCACTTACAACGAGTGCTTCGTACACTTGCGAGTATTATAATTTACACATCAAGTTTTTGGCACCATTGCCGGGGAATTGGAGTTTTTAAAATTGTTTATTTGTTTTCTTTTTAGTAATTTTCTTAGTTTGTTAGTTTTCGTGATTTTCTTTATTTTTGTGTTTTTGTTATTTGTTTGGAGTCATATTGTGTCTGGTGCTTTGATTTTGTTGTTTTTTTTATTGTGCATGCAAGGTAAGAGATCTCTTGGAAATCCACTAGTACCGTTCATAGACAACGTCAACAGGAGGCGAGCACATTTGAGACAATTTGACACCAATATTTTAGAGGAAGAGCAACCACCAATTATAGGAGATCTACTACCTCCACCTAGAGAAGCGACTAGAAACTACGAACTTAAAAATATTCATTATTCTATGTTGCCTTCTTTTTATGGGATTCTTAATGAAGATCCACTAACATTCATTCGTGATTTTTATGGAGTGATTTGCCTAAATAGCTTCAAACCTAATTAAAAGTTAAATTTTTCAAAACTAATAATAATAAGCTCAAAACTGTGCATTTTAGTTATATCAAAATTAGATCAATTACATAAATGTCCTTTCACTCTAATTCATACAACTAACATCTGGTTAAATTCTTTGATCAAATAAGATTAATTTCCTCTTCAACGTCCATATTTTAAACCTAGCCAAACTATTTTCATGGTGTTTCTTCATCGTTTTTTTTGTTTTTTTCATTCCAAATAATCAAAAGCAGCCTGAAACTTTTTTCCCCCTAAATAGTTACTGATGCTATTCATGTACAGTATAGCTCCCTTATTAGTCGTGTTGAACCTAGAACAAATATTAATCCTGCTTGAAAATGTAAATCTAACCAGAAAAATCAACTGGGTTAAATTGGTTTACATATGATGATAAACTGAGGTACTCTATTTTTGCTAGGCAAAACAGAGTATACATACACATACTATGTAAACAAGTATGTAAACTAGTTTACATTGTAGTAAACCCGTTTACATACTATGTAAACCAGTTTACATACTCGAAAAGCACAATCTATGACATGATTGAAATTCTCTGTAGATTAGTTTCTCAATCTTACTTAAGAAACAGACTATATAAACAGACTATCTATTTATATACTATGTAAACTGATTTACATAGTATGTAAACTAATTTACATAGCATGTAAACCATTTTACATACTATGTAAACCTATGCCAATCAGTTTATTGGATTGTACTTCACCAACATTGATATAGTAGTAATGACCAATGTGAGAGATAATAATGAAAACTATAAAATTATACTTTTTTTCTTCTCATATGTACTTTGGTTGATTTGTATCAGACTGATATGATAAATTAAACAAATCAACATAAAAATAAATAATGGCAAATACAATAAATTTACACGATTTCATACTTAGCCCTCTGCATATTCATGTTAACTTTATCTAGTATGTAAACATGTTAACTTCATGTTTACATAGTATGTAAATCTATTTACATACTATGTAAACTGATTTACATAGTATATAAACCGATTTTACATAGTATGTAAATCTATTTACATAGTATGTAAATCTATTTACATAGTAATGTACATAGTATGTAAATCATTACCTATCCAAAAGCTTGCACAATTTTGCATCGTAAGCAAGCTTTTATCGACCTCTTTGGCTTTTATCAAGTGTTGTAAACTCTTTGTACTCATTTTACTGGGATTTGAACCGAGATTGGGACATGAGGTATGAGAAACATTTATGATTTGGCAATATTAACTCATTTTGCTAAGTCCATTTCTCATAAATTTGGCTGGCTTTGGCAATATTAATAAATAATAGAACATAAAACATGTTAAATCACCTTATTGCATTTCTGTTGGTTCCTTTTCGTGTTTTTCTTTTTGAAGTGAATAAAAGGTAGGTTTGTATGCTCAAGTAAATATGATTATTGGTTTTATCATGTAGATCTATACAACATGGTTATCATAAGTTCATAACATCACTTCGACTGATGGTCTATTATACTTGCTTTCTAACTTCAAAAGTAAATGTAGCTCTTTTCCAATATAAAAGTTTTTATAAGAAGAATGTAAGCTTTTCGTGGTCTGTTTACATGGTATTTACTTTTTATACCCATACGTTACTTTCCGCCCCCCTATTCCCCCTCTTTTCTGCATTCATTGTCGGCTTCTATTTTGCCTTCAAATTTCCATACTGTTAACTTTATCTAGTATGTAAAGATGTTAACTTCATGTTTACATAGTATGTAAATCTATTTACATATTATGTAAACTGATTTACATAGTATGTAAATCAGTTTATATACTACGTAAACTAATTTACATACTATACTATGTAAATCAGTTTGTTATTTCTCAAATTTTCTATTTACGTAGTATTTAAATAAAAATAATAATTTAACCAATGAATCATTACAAGAAAATTTGATAATTGTTTATGGTTTCTCTTTATAAATGAGAAATAATAAATGTAAACTAACAGAAAAAGGGGTCAAGGAAAGAGCTTCCCTAAATCATGCAGCAAAATGTATCACCATCTTTTATCTTATACCGAAAAATAATATCACTATTATTACTGTCCGGATCTCATTGTAAAAAGTAAAATTCGAGTTCACTTTTAGTTTGGCACAAATAGTTCGGACTATATTCGTCTCCTGCCCAAGACATTATGATTGTACTTAATGAACACATTACCGCATCAACTTGCACAGATTTATTGTTATGAACAGAAGTTCCTGATATCTGAATTAGCACAACACCATCTCCTGTGTAAGTTTCCTCTGCCAGTCCTTTGTCCTCTACAAACTTTTGAAAACCAGAGCTTATACCACCCTGAAATGGAAGCCAGTCAAATATAGAAGTTACTTTGTAAATAGATTTACATAGTATGTAAATCTATTTACATAGTATGTAAACTTGTTTACATAGTATGTAAATCATTTTACATAATATGTAAACCTATGTAAATCAGTTTATTGGATTGTACTTCACCAACATTGATGCAATAGTAATGACCAATGTGAGAGATAATAATGAAAACTATAAAATTATACTTTTTTCTTCTCATATGTACTTTGGTTGATTTGTAGCAGACTGATATGATAAATTAAACAAATCAACATAAAATTTCCTTTATGAGATTTTGTATACTCTGTTAAACAACTGAAATTTTGGTAATGTATCTACTTTATGAGATTTTGTATACTTTGTTAAACAACTGAAATTTCCTGATGCTAGGCTTGTTTTATTTTATTTTGTGACTACTTTATCAATAAACCAGTTTACATACCTATTTACATTATATATATATATATACTCTGTTTTGCCTAGCAAAAATAGAGTATCTCAAAGTTATCACTATATGCTCTACATATGCAAAATCTAAATTAATTTAATATAAATCTCTAAAATCTAAATCACTAACTACATAATATATATATATATATATATATATATATATATTAGAGTAGTAGTAGTTTTAGTTTAAAAAAATTATAATAATTAATTACTGGTACGTAACGTACGTACCTCCCAAAGATCTCTTGCTTGAACAGTAGTGTTTGGTGGGAGTCTAATGTCATCCCAGTTGGCTGTAGTAAAATAGCGCGAAGGGCATCGATTGAGAGTGATAAAATGAAAAAGATAAAGAAAGGGACAAAATTGTAAATCTTCCTCCCAAAAACACTGTCGTAGAGCGAGAATAAAAAAAATGTATCGGGATCAAAAATTCATGCTATGCGGGGGTAATAAATCGATTTTTATGCTACTGTGCAGACTTTTCTACTACAGGGGCTTAATGAAGATCAATTGAGGATGAGGTGTTTCCCATACACACTAAAAAACAAAGCCAAGTCATGGCTTATGACTCTTCCACTAGGTTCTCTCTCAACTTGGGAAGCAGTGTACAACAAATTCATGGGAAATTCTATTCCCACCAAAAGACTGCTGACCTGAGAACAAAAATTGCAACATTATTACAAAAGGATGAAGAACCATTTCATGATGCATGAGATTGCTTCAATTTGCTTCTAATTTAGTGCCTATACCATCATTTTTCATTGCAACTCCAGAACCAATTCTTCTATGACGGATTGACACAACAGTGTCAATTCACTGTGGATAATGCCACCGGAGGAGCTATAGGAGAAAAGACCACAATAGAGACATATGATTGTATGAAATATTGGGTGCTAATTCGCAACAAAAGAGTTCTAGAGGAAGGAGAGTTGGAGTTCATGAGGTAGCTATTGGAAATGAGATAGCAATACAAATTGCAAAGCTAACCAAGAAAATTGTGCTCCTCACTTCTAAGAACACACCAACTCAAGAGGTATGCGGTATTTGTAGTACTTGTGGGCATGGTGCTAACACTTGTCCATTTATTTGTGATTCTCATGTATGTACAAGCCAAGACTTAGCCAATGCAATGGAAGGATACCAACCGATACCAAGGAACGATCCTTATGCAAATATATACAATCCAGGTTGGAGAAACCATCCAAATTTTTCTTGGAAGGGAAACAACAATCCCGCTTATGCTCAGAATCATTTTCAGAACAATCCTCCCAACAATAATTTGCAGCTCACTTTACCAAATAAGCCGAGTTTGGAGGATAACTTGAATGCTTTCATTCAAGTGAGTTGGGACAACCAAATGAAAAGTACTCAAAATCAGAAAAAGACCACATTCACATGCCCATTCGGTACATTTGCCTTCAAAAGGATGTCATTCGGTCTTTGCAATGCCCCCACCACATTCCAACGATGCATGATGTTGATATTCTCAGATATGGTGGAGAAATATATTGAGGTATTTATGGATGACTTTTCAATTTTTGGTAGGATCTAAAGTTATTGTACATTTAGACCATGCAATTTTGCAGTATTTATTGAGTAAACCAAATGCTAATCAAACAATTAAAAATGGACCATCAACAAGTGGGAGAGAAATGCTTGCTCCACCTTGAGGAACTTGAGGAAATTCAAAATGAGGCTTATGAGAATGCTAAGATTTACAAAAAATGCACCAAGCCTTACCATGACAAATGGCTCATTAATAAGTCCCTCTATCCTAGAATGGAAGTTCTTTTATTTAACTCTTGTTTTAAACTTTTTTCAGGAAAGCTTCGATCAAGATGGAGTGGGCCATACCAAATAGTTGAATTTTTTCCCATGGAGCCACTGAATTGTTCAATCCAAAGACACAAATAACATTCAAAGTGAACGGACATCGTTTGAAACCTTACTTGAAGGGAGTCGTTCACAATGGGGACGTGGAGTGCATTGAAGTGCATGCACTGTAGATCCAAACATCATCTTGCAAAGACGTTAAACTAGGCGCTTAGTGGGAGGACACCCACCATTTTAGGTAATATCTATCCTTTCTTTCAGTTTAGTTAGTTTTTCATTTGCCCTATCTAAATACTTTTTTGAACTACTCGGTAGTTGAAAAACCTTGTGAACAATGTTTAGTTTAAGTTTGGGGGTGCAATTTGGTCCAATAAAAAACTTTTTATAACAAAATTATCATGCTTTTGGTTAATTTTTGATGAATAATTAAGTCTTTAAGCATTGCTTGTATGATTTTTAAACATGTTAAAGGTTTGTTGTAAAGGTCCGTATTAATTTGCAATCTTTGTTTCATGCTTTTGATGCCCGAATCTTTTGTTTAGGAGTCCAATAGTGGAGACTACCTAGTGAGATGATTATTGAGCCTTTAACGTTTCATTCTGAGAGTTAATTATTTTTATACTGCTTCAAACACTTTTCGTATTATTCCAAACTGTTAGATGATCTCTATAGGTTTTTGCATTGAATGCTAGGATTTTGAATATCTAATGAAAAATCGTGTATTTAATTGAATTGCTTGGATTAAATGATTTTAGTAGAACTTATAGTGTATGCCTATTTCATTCATGCTTGACTTTAAAATAAATGTGAGGATTTTTGCACATAAAAAGAACCATAATTTTCCAATTACAAAATATACCTATACATGGGTCATTAAAAAAAAGTATTGACCCTAAAGTTCCTTAATTGGTGACATGGTTATCATAAAAACAAAAGATAAAATAAATCCCCTTGAAGTCAATGCATTTTCATTCATCTAGGGCATGCATTTGAAGCTTTTGCTTAATTATTTTAATTGATGCATGATAATAATGATGTAATTTCTTCATAAATCCAACCATTTAATTCATTTCATGAGATCAATGTTAAACACTTTTTAAGCCTTTTTTGTTTAATCATATGCGAATCATTAGCTCATTTCTTTTTATAACTTCCATTCACATATACTTTGTTGAGTGTTTGAAGCCATAGGATCAGTGTGATCTAATGAGTGAATCTTGTGAGGATTAAAGTTAAAGTGAATTCAGATTCTTCAATGTTAATATGTTGTTAGTAATGAATTAGATTTGTGAAGTGAAACTGATCTACATGGTGAACCTTAATGTGTTAAATTGTTGGAAAAACTTGTGCATAACTCTTGATTATAAATTGGAAAGAAACTGAAGCATAACAAGTTTTGTTGATTTAACTTTTTAGTTTACTTAATTTTCTTTTAATTCTAGTTTTGCTTGAGAACTAGCAAAATGTAGGTTTGGGGTATTTGATTAACACTGTTTTGAACATATTATTTGTTATTTTATAATTATTTAATTCATGATTTATTTTGATATTTTTTTGATTTGGAGGATATTTTCATGTTTTTTAGGTTCAAATAATGTGAAATAAAAAGTAGAGTTAAGTGTTCCAAAAGAGTTGAAAAATGTAACCCTAAATTGTAAGGACCCTTACAAGGCATGTAAGGACCCTTACAAGGCATGTACAACAATGTGTGCCGCGGCAAAAGAAAATGTGTGCCGTGGCAAGGAGGTTCCTGTTTTGTAGAGGAATCCAAAAAATCAACGTGTGCCCCGGCATAAGAAAGTGCACGCCATTGAGGGGAGCTTTCGGATTGTCCAGAATAAAGTGAGCACTGCGGCGCTTTGCGGCAAAAGAAAATAAGCGCCGCGGCACACACTCACACACACTCCTAACCTAACCTATAAATACATCACAAAAACCCTCTCGAACCCCAACTCCTGAATAGTGCCAATTTTCACCATCCACCACCATCTTCTTCCACCTTCTAGAAAGAGAATCCTCAATTGAAGCTCCTTTAAGAACCAAATTGGAAGTGGTGACCATCCTACTCCAAGTAGGGCATTGCAAGAGTGGAAATAGGGGTAGCTTCATTGTTTGTAATCCCTTTTCTCTCTAGATTTTAAGAATACTATTTGTAATATAAAAAATATTGATTTAGATTTTCTTATGAGTAGCTAATCTATTTGTTTGGGAATTAGTGATGCTTCCATGAGTGGTTGAATATTTTTATGAATTAATTTGAATTAAAGTGATTTATGTCTTGTTCAATGTTATTAATATCTTTGTTCAAAATTAATCTTGTTCATGTTACTTTATGAGCATTAGAGAATAATTTAGAATTAAGTATTAGAAATATCATCTTTGCTTAATTTAGAATTCTTGAACAAGAACCTAATCAAAGTACATTGATTTGTCTTAAATTAGGTGGCTAATTAATTTCCTAGGATTTATGCTAATTGATTAATTAACAATTCAGATCAAAGAGGTTAATTAATCAATTAAGGAAAATTCTCTATTGATTTGGAAATTTATAGGGTTTATTCGGAAAAGTCAATAAATCTAATTTTTTGTACTTAATTATGAAACTCTTGTAAAATATTCTATCAACAATTGATTAGCTAGCCATTTTTTCATGCTTTTTCATCATTTCAATTCGATTAACTTTTCACTTGTTTATTTTAATTCGTGTGAAACTTTTACAGTTTTAACTTTTGTCCAATCAACAAACCTTGTTAGAATGTTTAGGATTTATATTTGCAATTAATTTTTTTAGGAAACAATTGAAACGTTTTAAAAATCACCATAATTCTTTGAGAGATTGACCTCGGAGTTGCTTATCATTTAATATAAGTGATTCGTACACTTGCGACTATTATAATTTGTACATCATGAATCCATCTCTGTCCTTGAAGCAATAAAGACATCTATGGTCTTTAGTTTGCTTTTTTTCAGTTGGAAAGATTCTTGTTTTGTTCATCAGTATCGTCTAAATCATTACAATTGAATGATGCCTCAACATTAACTATTTTTTCAATATTTTCCTAGTTAATTCCCAAATTGCTATGATAAATTAATTATTATGTTTTACTAGTAGAGTAATATACTTTTATTTTTGAAAAAGTGTTTATTGTTCTAGTTTCATATTAAATTTGACTTAATATTATTGTTTGTTCTTGATTTAACATTTATTCATCAAACTTTTCTTCTCGTACAGCTCTGGGTTGTTTGACTCTTCTTGTTGAAAATGTCAATCTTATTTTGATGAGATGATATAGTTTCATTGGTTTTCCTTTATTCTAATCCATAATTGAACTGAAAAAACTTAAAAATATTGGTTGATCATTTTCCTTGACTTTTTTCTTGAAATTATTGATTTCTTTTTTGAAATTTTCTATAAAATATATTAATTTTATTAAATTATTACTGGGATAAATATTCTCAATTAATCCACAATAAAATAATTGGTAAACAACTTTAGAATTTGCTATTTCAATGATGTTGAATTTGCTGTTGATAACATTTTTATTTCCTAGTGCATGAACATTTTATGTGGTAAAAAATTTCATGAGCTCTAATTGTTCATTTCTTGATTTTTTGGATAAATTATAAAAATTTAATCATTAGTCTTGCCACATTTCCTAGGGTTGTTATTTGGCTTTTTGCAATTGCTTGGTTCCTAAGTGCCTTAGCATAATTGCCTTCTAAATTGGCCACTACATAATTTAAAGCTTTGGAGCTACGTAGTTAGCATAACTTCATTCTGTTTCAATTCTTTTGGTGAATGCATTATGTGTTACACCAAAAAATTCAATTATTTCTCTGCTTGGTTTTGACCATGTCTTATGTGCTAATGGAGCTTGTCCATTATAGACAACATAATAATTTTATTTGTGTTCTTTTTCATCTGCAGTATTAGACCATAAAGTCTTTGAGGAGTTACTCTATTCCTTTTGGGCTATTTTTGAGGTTTTATCATCTTCTTGAGAGATTTGAATCTCTTTTCCTCTATAAGTTTTACATTTTGTTGAGAATTTAATCCCTTTCTTTTTTGGAGAATTAGTCTCATCCTTTTTATTATTCTTAAGTGTTTTCTTGAGATATAAAACCTTAAGTTATTTTGTTATAATTTTCAATTCCTTTTCTTTGATCATGATTTCTATATCAAGATGGTAAAGATTGTTAGTTGAGCTACTTCTCTAATTAATGAATTTACTATACTCTTTTTAGTTTCTAGTAAATATTATACATCAAACTTATAGTGGTTAAACTATTGTTGCAATCTAGTAAAAAATATCCAAAATTTTTATTTTATGTTATGACAATGTGGTGCTAATAACAAAAATGAAAAAAAAAATTTATTGTTTTTCTAACTACTAAATATTATTTTTCATTATTATGATAATTTAATTTAGGGCCTTAAAATGATCCTGCAGTAAATCTAAAAAGATATTTATCTTTTTCATCTATTATTGCATTTAATACTATTTACCAATATTCATAAGAAGATCTGTTTCTATAATCATTTGATCATCTAATACTGGGTGGTATAAGGCGAATAAGTTTTAACTTGGGCTTTTATCTTATCCATATACTTAGTATATTTCTTATTTCAATTCCAAACATGATCTTTTTTAAGCTTTTTCTTTAATAAATTTCTCATTTCACTTATTTTTTATATTTATGCTTCAACATATTTTAAACATCCTAAAATTCTTTGGAGTTATTTTTTATCCTTTATAGTACTAGAAAAATTTATATGTTATTTAAGATATGAGGTTGTAAATGTTTGCCATTTTCTATCTTAAATCTTAAATATTTTATTTTTTCTTGAATAATTATCGTTTTTTTTATAAAACTATTCCTATTTTTGACAATCTTGCAGTATATTTATTATATCTATATAATACTTTTCCAAATTTTTGTTGAATACCAATATATCATCTATATAGACGCAATAAAATTATGATTTTTTTAAATATATTATTTATATATCTTAGAAAAATTCCTGATGCTTGGTTTAGTATAAAGGGAACAACTGTCCAATAGAACTATCCTTGTGGACAACTAAATGTTGTTAATTTTTGATATTTTTCGTAAAGTCTTATTTGCTAAAATTTACTTTTGCAATCAAAACTTGAAAATGTTTCTTTTCTTTTATTGAGAATAATAATTCTTCCTTTTTAGAAATAAAATATTTATCATCTATTATTTCTTTATTTAGAACCTTAAAACTAAAGACTATTCTTTTGTTTTCTTTCCTTTTTATATTTTAGTTTCTTTTTCTACTAGAAAAGCAGGGCTTGGATGAGGTGAGTTATTATAAATGATTACTTTTAATCCAAGTTTTCTTAAACTTGTTTACAAATTTATCTCGACTTTCTAGATTATAAATTATTGATTTTACTCTTATGATCTTTGAATGATCTTTTAATAATTGGATCTAACGAATTTTTTGAACATGCTATTCTTAGTAAGTTTCTAATGTTTGTTAAGGCTTTATTTTCCTGAATTTTGTTGAGAAAGAAATTTTTTTCCTTTATATATAAAGAAATATTTTTTATTTGAGATTTTTTTGATTTAATATTCTCACCACGTTTTCTCTTTTAATGTTGACATAAAAGTTGGTGATGAAATTGTTAATATTTTTTGACACATAAATAGTTTCACCATCTAAAATTAGCAAACTTGTTTTATCTAAGTACTAAGTAAATAGTTGATATAAGTTTAGATAGTTATTTCTTAATAAAATATCAACTTCAGTTTCATGTTGGTATATTATAAGGATATAAAAGGTTTCTACTCATATTATTATATCTATATCTTTTAAGACTATATTAAAATTATTAGTTATTCTTACTATTAATTCTTTTGGAGCTAGTTTTCAAAATTCTTCTATAAACACATATTTACTGACTACACACATACTTGCACCTGTACCTATATCAATATATGCATGTAAATGGTAATTATTATATCCTATTTTCATATATGTATTGTTTAGATTTTCTATACTTAATAATTCGTCCATTAGTTAGAATCAAATATTTCTGAGTCTGTTATTTGTTCTTCATTTTCTTATAATAGATAGATATTGTATATATCATCTATATTAGATTCATCTATTAGTTATAGTTCCATCTTAAATGCTTCTTTTAAGATTTTTGCTTTTTGAGGGAAATTATTTTTGAACTTTTTTTTTGTTATGTGGAAGTCTTTTAGGGCATTTATTTACATAATATCATTCTTCATTATATATGCAACATCTACATTTCTTTTTTTTTCCTAATGGATAATAATTTTCTTTTCTAGTATATTATATTTTCTTTTCTAGTATATTATATTTTCTTCTTCTAAAATATCTTTTTTAATAAGGTTCTTTATTATATATTTTCTTATTTTTTTGAAAATTTTGTTTTATGAGTTTGTACCTTATGAAATCTTGGACTTTTTATATTTTTTATATTTGTTATTATAAGGTCTTATATTACACACATATTTTTTTAGCATTTTAAAATTTCTTGTATTGCAACATATTTTGTTATTTCCTCTTATTTATTTATTTATATTCTTTTCTTTCTTGATATTTTATAAATATCCAACTCTTAAAACTTCTTGTTCTTCCTCCTAGTGTATCATGTATAGTTTCTCTATTTCTACTATTTTCAATATTCTTTCATAGTTTTATGCAATAGTTTATGTAATTTCTGAAAAAATATTTTCTTCTAGGTTTCTTGCATGGAAAGTGGTAACTTATGATAATACATTTTATATTCACATATAAAAGAGTCTATATAACACATGTTACATATCTCCATGTTTTTCAAGTGCCACTTGGCTTCATTTATTTCAGTTTCACTAGATTTAATAATATGACTATCTTTTATCTTCTCTAATAAGTTATTTATATAATTCATTTACTACAATATCTAGATATTCTCTACTTGTAAATGAATTTTCTTGCATTCATAAATGTTATGTTAAATTTGTAACTAAAATTTTTACATTTTTTGTCATCTTATGAGCTACTAATTTTTACAATTGTAAACCACAATAATTACACATTTTTTGTTTTGCTTATATATTTTTACTACATTGAGAAAATCTAGCATAAACATTTCAAATAAGGGTTGCATGACACTTTTGTTACTTTACTTTTACAAATTGAATACATTAGTCAATTTTATTTATTTTGGTGTACATTGGTCACCTAACTATTACAAATGTGGACACTTTAATCATTTCTTGTCAATTTTATTTTTTTATATTTTTTTAAAAGAAAAACTTAAGTTGAATCAAATTAAATGTTACTAAAAAGGGTTGGTAGATATTTGAAGAGAAAAATATCTCAAAAAGTTAAAATAAAAATAATAAATAAAGTTATTAAAATAATAAAAATTAGCCTAAAATAACTAAAATGTTCATATTTATAATAGCTAGGTGACTAATGTACATTAATTTAAAGAAAAATAATCAATATATTTAATTTGTAAAGCTAGGTGACCCTAAGTGCACGTTTTTCTTCAAATGAAACTTTCGTATGTTAAACCCGTTTAAAGTTGAAGTCCAATCAATCAAATACCATTCAATGTTATTTGTTTTTTTATTTTAATTCTTTTACAATTTTTATTAAAATTAAGGTAATTTCTCAATAATCACTCCAGTTCATACATAACTTAGTTATTTAAGCAATTTTATTTTAATTTTCTAAAAAATACATATTTGTACGGCATTGAAAAAATATTTTTTTTTATGTTGTAAAAAATATATATACGTTGTTTGAAATGGACTCAAAATGAAATTTTAGATAGAAAAGAATTACCACATACAATTAGAGTGTTGATGTATGGAAGTGGTGGCAAGCATAGAATGATAGGCTTGTGGAAACTGAGGATATTGTGGACATAGCTATACATTGGTAAATATTGTGGTGTAGTTTGAGCCGCTTGTGTAAAAGCATCAGAGTAGTTCACATAGTTAGGATGGTTAGGATATATTTGTGGACCAAGTACATGTGGTGACTAAGGCATAATGTTCATAATAGAAGCTAGTAATTTAAGGAACTAGTGACTGGTGGTACAATAGACACGTTAGACATGTTTGCTTGAGGTCTTGGAGATGGTACAACAGGTCTAGGAAAAAATCGTATGCATATGTTGTTATGGTAGGTTAGGATTAAACGAAGAATAAGGCTGGCTGTTTGGGAGAGACTGTTGTGCAATTTGATTAACTGGTCTAATGTTGTTTGATAGTGATTGAGCATATCTAAATTTGCAATATTGAGCATTGTGCCCCACTTTCTTTCAAATCTGGAAGGAACTTTGTAGGTTCCTCAACATCCAATATTAGAATCACCAAAGGTTTGTTATTGTGGATCAAACTGTGGTGTATAATAAGGCTATTGTGGTAACTAATGTTGGCTAACATTGATGTATTGTTGAAGTACTAATGGCTGTTGCTTGTCATTAGGCATCAAACAATGTGAGTCTTGAGAAATCTTGGAACCAGACACACTTATAGAGAATGATTGCCTATTACTTTGTCTAGCAACCACATTGTTAGAAGCAAGGTTTGCTTCAACAGTTAAATATAATGTGAATAAAATATGTTTTTCATTAATTCATACCTCACAATGGAGATATATATAGAAAATAAATTACAAGAGTCCTAAATATACTAGAAACTCGCATAAACTAGAGTTCTATTATAGATAGACACACAGTAATTACAAAATATTATACATTAATTATACAACTCACGCTAACACTCCCCCTCAAGTAGGCACATACATATCGACCATGCCCAACTTGGTTATTGAGTCATAAAATACCTTCCCAGAAACTCCTTTAGTGAGCACATCTGCAAGTTGTTTTTTAGTGGGAACAAAAGGGAAGCTAACAAGATTGGCATCTAGCTTCTCTTTTATAAAGTGACGATCAACCTCTACATGCTTAGTACGATCATACTGTACTGAATTTTATGCTATATTAATGGTTGCCAGATTGTCGCAATACAATTTCATAGTACTTTTGGGTTCGAAACCCAAATCAAATAAAAAATTTCTTATCTACAACAATCACATACCCCATGAGCCATACCTCTATACTCAATCTCAACACTAGATCTCACTACAACTTTATGCTTCTTACTTTTCCATGTAACCAAATTACCTCCCACAAAACTGAAATAACCTGATGTCGACTTTCTGTCTATAATATTTCCTGCCCAATCTACATCTGTGAAGCCACAAAATTTAATAGGGTTGTTGTGTTTAGCGAACATTACTCCTCTCTCTGGAGCTGACTTCAAGTACTTTAAAATCCTCACAACTGCATTCATGTGACTCTCACTCGGTTTATG